>CM066326.1:28001372-28255372 GCA_033807775.1 Saussurea involucrata
GAAAAAGCAAAGATTTTTGAGGAAAAAGAGAGAATAGAAAAGAAATGGAACAAAACTCTAGATCCTTTAAAAAAAAACAAATTTCTGAATTAACCAATACTTTAAAAGATAAAACAAAAGAACTTTCAGTTTCAAGGAGCGAAACTACTGACATAAGAGCTCTTAAAGAATACTTTCAAAGAGAAAGAGAGGTATTATGGCAAGATTTACTCAGAAGAGAAGTTTTGCTTAAAAACTATAAAGATGCACAGAAAGTTTATGAAAAAATAAACTCACAAATAGGGAGACGAGGTATAGGGTATGATGATATCACCCTAGGTGTTGAAGGCAAAAGAAATAAACCTCTGTCCTCGTTATTTGTGATTGGAAAAACAAACAAACCAGATTTTCCAAATCTAATCTCTGTAAGCAAACGGGCGAAAATCTCTGTGGATCCTTACTTGAAGAAACATAAGAAGATGATTAACGTGTGGTTTGAAAACACAGACTCATCATCTTCAACCTCTGTCAATAGAGGTATCAAAACAAAGAAATATCTGAAAACACAAGATCAAATTGGTATCTTCAAGTTTGGTAAACCAGAGACCCAAACACAGGTTGCTTTTGTCTGTTTGATAAACGTTGAAAAGAAGTTATCAGCAGAAGCTCCTGAGTTTAAACCCATTTTTTCAGAAGAAAACTTTAAAAACTTAATTGAAAACGAAATTTTGGAAATATGGAAATCAAGCGTTTTAGAAAAATTATGTACATCTTCAATAGATAAATCTCTCACTGAAGAAATCTTATTAGAAACCTCTGCAATCTATGAAAACTATTCTACAGAGGAAGAAAGCTTGTATGATGCATGTTCGGAAAATTCAACCTCTATTGAAAGAATTGACTCAACCTCTGTATACGAGGACGACTCATCTTCTGACGATTCAGAGACAGATGTTACATCTGGGATAACTCTCTATGACACAGAGGATGTTAAATACTCCTCTGAAGTTCCTCACAGAACTATTTCTCCAAAAGAGAAACTCACAGAGATTCCAATTTGCCAAGATTTTCTAAATTTGAATCTACATGTCAAAACCTCTGCTGAGCTTAAAATGTTACAGAAGACCTCTATTGATCCTATAAGTTCTAGATTTTCAAAACCCAAGGTTAATAAATCTTTTTCTTCTGTGACAGTGATAAAGGAAGCTCACCACAGAAGCAACCCACAGAAGGCAGGTCCTAAACAGAGCTTTTGCAAACAACATTCGAGTATTCATAGATCTTCTAGTAATAGGAAATCTAATGTAAAGAAAGAATGTAATGCCTCTGTGGCTGAGTTTAAAAAGTTCAATGAAAAGTTCAAACAAACTACATCTCATATTCAATACTGTCATTGCTTTGATCTTATGTCTAAACTTAATAATCATTTTTCAAATCTAGATTGTCTACTCTCTACGCCAATTCAAAAGTCAAATCCCACAAAGAAACAATCTGACTTTTCTGCAGAAAACAAAATGTATTTCAAGAATGCCAAAGCAAACTTGAAAAACTCTAACAATATTGGACCCATATGGATATGGGTACCTAAATCTCTGTGATTGTCCTGCAGAAGAAGTATGTGCCAATCTGGTATCTAGACTCCGGATGCTCAAGGCACATGACTGGTGACAGAAGTGCACTATCCACGTACAAAGAAACACAAGATGGTGGATCTGTGACTTTTGGAGACAACAAGAAAGGACACATAAAAGGCTATGGAGTCATAAGGAAAGAAGACGTTTCTGTATACAAAGTTGCATATGTGGATGGCCTTAAGCACAACCTACTCAGTGTAAGTCAACTTTGTGATACAGGATTCAATGTGTTGTTCAAAAGAACTTTCTGCTCTCTACAAAGTGAAGAAACAAGTATGGAACTTCTGCGAGCTGAAAGAATAGGTGATCTATATCTAATGAACTTCAACTCAAAGAACAAGGACAAAGTTTGCCTTGTTGCCTGCAAAAGTGAAGAAGCCTGGTTATGGCACAACAGGTTCTGTCACTTGAATTTTCACACATTGGAAAAACTGGTCAAACTTGATCTAGTTAAAGGTTTGCCAAATGTTAAATTCAATAAGGATCATTTATGTCCTGCCTGTGAGATGGGAAAACTCAAAAGAGCTTCCCACAAAGGCAAAACAAATGTGTCTTGCACCAGGCCTCTGTACATGCTTCATGTCGACCTCTGCGGTCCCATTGCAATACAGAGCCTAGGTGGCAAGAAATATATACTTGTCGTAGTTGATGAGTATTCACGTTTCACATGGGTTGAATTTATCAGAAAGAAATTAGATGTTCCAATTATATTGATAAATCTAATGAAAAGAATCCAAGTTCTTTATGACTGCAAAATACAGAAGTTAAGAAGTGACAACGGCACAGAATTCAAAAACTGTGTCATTGAAACTTATCTTTCAACAGAAGGAATTTCACAGAACTTCTCTGCAGCTCGCACTCCATAACAGAACGGTGTTGTCGAAAGAAAGAATCGAACACTTGTGGAAGCCGCAAGAACTATGATGTCAGCATGCGGATTATCAATGAACTTTTGGGCAGAAGCAATTTCTACTGCGTGTTATACTCAAAATCGATCAACCATTGTGAAAAGACACCTCAAGACGCCTTACGAATTGCTTAACAAACGGCGGCCAAACATCAAATTTTTCCATGTATTCGGATGCAAATGCTTCGTCTTAAACGACAGAGATTCAAGAGGAAAGTTTGATGTAAAAGCAGATGAAGGCAAATTCATTGGATACTCTGCCACTTCCAAAGCCTACAGAACATTCCTTACAAAGTCTCACAAGATTGTAGAAAGCATCAATGTTTCTTTTGATGATTCATTCCAAATGACTTCTGAGCAAATAAGTTCAGAACTCGGAATTAAAGGGAAATTCTCTGACATCTCAAGAACAAAAGAAGATTTGAATCTTCTATTTTTGGAGATGTTCCACAATGACATTGATCCTTCTGTCGGAACCATCAGAGTTTCTGAAGAACCATCCTCTGTCGGACAAAATCCTACAGGTATGACTTTAACTGGTCCAAATAATGCTTCATCTTCTTCTATAAATACTACAGATGCAATTGCCGAAGCAGAAGAAAGTGCAGAAGATGAAACATCAAGAAAAACGACCACAGAAGCTGCACAAACCACAGAAGAACCAATTACAGAGGAGATCGAGGACCAAGACTATACATCCTCAGAGGAACAAACTCCACCACCACTCGTACCAATCATTCCACAAACGGTAGAATCAACTACCAAGGCACGAAGAACATCAGAGGCTGCACAAGAAGAAACACAAGAAGCCTCTGAAGAAAGTTTTGATGACATTGATGATCATCTTCCACGCACAACTCAGTGGACAAAAAGCCATCCTCCAAGTCAAATAATTGGAGAACCTTCTGACTCAGTAAAAACAAGGTCTGCCACTGCTAATTTTTGTTTCTTTACAAATTTTATTAGTGTTATAGAACCAAAGAAGATTTCTGAAGCCCTAGATGACCCAAACTGGGTAGACGCCATGCAAGAAGAACTTCTGCAATTTGAGCGTAACATAGTATGGACTTTAGTACCTCTGCCAAGAGGGAAACAGGCCATTGGGACTAAATGGGTCTACAGAAACAAGAAGGATGAAGATGGAGTGGTCGTCAGAAACAAAGCAAGATTAGTAGCAAAAGGATATAGACAAGAAGAAGGCATAGACTACGATGAGACTTTTGCCCCTATCGCACGTCTCGAAGCAATAAGAATATTCTTAGCCTTCGCAGCCCACAGAGGTTTTAAAGTCTATCAGATGGACGTAAAATCAGCTTTTCTAAACGGTGAAATCCAAGAAGAGGTTTACGTAAATCAGCCACCAGGTTTTGAAAGCTCAAAGTTTCCAAGGCATGTATACTACCTTGAAAAGGCTCTATACGGACTGAAACAGGCTCCAAGAGCATGGTACGAACGACTTTCTACCTTCCTTCTAGTCAATGGCTACAACAGAGGTACAACAGATACTACCTTATTCTATAAACGCAAAAATAGTGAGATAATGCTTGTACAAATATACGTAGATGACATAATTTTTGGGTCTACAAATTCAGAAGAGTGCAAAATTTTTGAAAAACTCATGCAGAGTGAGTTTGAAATGAGTATGATGGGAGAATTAACATTCTTCCTCGGACTTCAAGTCAAACAATCTTCAGAGGGAATTTTTATAAATCAAGCCAAATATGTCTCTGACATACTTTTAAAATATAATCTCTCTGATACCTCTGCAATGAAGACTCCAATGGCCACTGGAAATAAGTTATTCTTAGATCCAAATGGTATTCCTGTAGAATGTACTCTCTACAGAGGCATGATTGGATCTCTGTTATACTTAACAGCAAACAGACCTGACATTATGCATGCCACATGTATTTGTGCACGTTATCAAGCTAATCCAAAGAAATCACATTATGATGCTGTAAAAAGAATCTTTAGATACCTGAAGGGGACCAACAATCTTGGTCTCTGGTATCCACAGAACTCTGGTTTTAGTCTTAAAGCTTATACAGATTCAGACTATGGAGGATGCATGCTCGACAGAAAGAGTACCTCTGGGAGTTGTCAATTCCTAGGTGGTAAACTAGTCAGTTGGACCTCCAAGAAGCAGAATTGTGTCTCCACATCCACTGCAGAAGCTGAATACGTTGCTGCCGCTAGCTGTTGTTCTCAGGTTCTATGGATGAAGACTCAGCTAAAAGACTACGGCCACATTCTGTTCAAAATACCCATCTTCTGTGATTCCAAAAGTGCTATTGCTATCTCTGCCAACCCTGTGCAACACTCAAAAACCAAGCATATCGATATAAGGTATCATTTCTTGAAACATCATGTTGAATACGGTACAATCGAAATGCATTTCGTGCCCACAGAATATCAACTCGCTGACTTATTCACCAAAGCATTAGACGAGAAAAGATTCAACTTCTTGGTGGGTAAGTTAGGAATGATTAACATGGTGTGAAAATCCTCTGTAAGTTTAGCTTTATCTTCTGTAAATAAGTATAAATATCTATTATTACTAAGTTATTGCGTTGATAAATTTATTTCAGTTTATATTTTTTTTATATATATAAAATAAATTGTTTACAGAGCCTCTGTGGGTCCGCTCAGATCTTCTGATAACCCTTACAGAACCTCTGGTAAACATAATCTATGCTCAATACAAATCTTACCATTCTTTGAACCAAGCATAGATCAAGGGGGAGAAAAAGGAAAATTCTTGATCTACAGAAGCGATTAGATCAAGGGGGAGCAAAAGGGACCCTGAAATGATCTACAGAGGTAAATCCTTCAAAGGAAAGCCAAAGAAGAATGTCGATAATTCTCCATCGACAGAAGAAAGACAAAACTGCCGAGAACAGAAGAACCAAAAGGTATGTCTCTCGCACGAAAGGTTTTTAGAAAACAGTTTTCTAGGACAAGAATTGTCAAATATGTCCTAAATATACTATGAATAACATTTCAAAAATCAAAAGTTCAAAAGGTTTAACAAAATTCGAAATAGGAGAAATTTAAGGTCATAGAGCTTCTGCTGAGCTCAACAGAGCTTCTGCAGGAAATATGCTCTGTGATCACAAATTAACCTTATGTCGATCTTTTGGAATGTTATCTCGGAAACCGACAACACACACCATGACCTTCTCGAACAAAACGTTTATCAAAATAGTTTTCTCGGACACCAACCTTAAAAAATGTGCGAAAAACATCTCTTAACACAGATCAAAAATTGGATGATCAGAAAGTTAATAGAATTCAAGTTATAAGATTTTTTCTCTCATAGAGCTTCTGCTGGCTCTCGCAGAGCTTCTGCAAGTTCCATCAGAGCTACAAAACCTCTGTGAGTAAAATTTCTTGACAAAATCCTATTGATCCTCTCCAATGTCTTTACAAACGTTTTCGTTCAAAGAAGAACCTTCAGAGTCATGACAACCATGAGATATATGAGAAAAGGTTAAAACTCAAGATTTTCAAAATCACAGAGCTTCTGTAAAACACAAAAGTTCTACCATTTTGTTATCTGTGGTAATAACGGTTACTGTTACTGCGAGTGAAACTCATATGGCTAAAATCAACCTCACGCGCCTAGCATTAATGGGCCGCGCACGACGTCCTGTCATATTCTGACAAGGCCTACGTGTCCCATTTTCATTGGGCGTACATGGAACGTTTTTATTTGGAAAGTTGAACCCGCCGCTCAAACTCGAGTGCGGATTCCAAACTTTAATCCATTGCCATATATTTTACTCTTTCGAATTCTACCGTTTTACCATCCTATAAAAACAAAGCTTACCCTCTCATAAAACATTTTACAAACTCTCATCTTCTTCTCCGGCGAAACCCTGCAAAAAGCTTGCAAAAATCTTATTCTTAAAATCAAATGGCTTCATCTTCTCGAGCTACATCCTCTGAACTCTCTCCGGCGAACTCACCGGAACACTCCCCTGCACATTCAGAACATTCTGAAAACCCCAGCCTTGCAAGAAATATTGAACAACAAGATTCCGGGGACTCAGCAGACTTTGCTCCGACGACACACTTGCAAAACTTTATAGCAAAGGATCATTTCGAAGCCATTCTTCCTATCAAATCCAACAACTGCTATTTGGTCCCCTCACCCACTACTTTCGGCGAAGCCCATGCCATACTTCTGAACATCATGGAGAATCATGTCCTCTTCCCTCTACTATCAAGAACCCCGAACAAAATTCCAGTCCGTTATTTGAACCAATTTTGGCAAAGCTGCCGATTTGATAAAGACGATTCTCTTATCAAAGGGTACATTTCAAGACCTGATAAATCTGAGCATCTTGAAATCAAGTTCAACAGAACAATGTTCTCACTTGAATTCAACCTACCAACAAGGGGTCTTCTGGGATTGAAGAGTTATGCAGAGCAACCAACAGACGAAGAGCTCTGTCGATTCGTGGAAATGATTGGGTACAACACCCAACTACGGAAGAGAAATGACTTCCGCAGAGGCCGATTACCACCTCTGTGGAACACTTTGTTCTCTATTCTTAACAGATGCCTGACAGGAAAGATAGGCAGTATTGACCAGAGCTCACATCAAATCTTGAGCATCATGTATGGGGTTTACTATGATCTTCCACTAAATTATGCGACCATAATGATGCAAGAGATCATAAACACCATCGACAGAAAGAACAACTCGAAAAGGGTCAAAGAGAACGATCCCAACTTTCTACCACCTCTGCAATTCCAAAGAATATTAGGAGTACTGTTCGAACCTCTGCTGCTAATCCAAAATTGGCCAATGGAAGGGCCAACTCCCAAACAGTTCCCGATGAACAAGAATACCCCCACTGATCATGCTGATGGCTACTCACACTACAGACCTCTGTCAAAGAAGCTTCTGCAATACGCATCGAATAAATCCCTTAAGAAAGAGTATATACGCGATCATAGAACTCCTAAACCGAGTCCTATAACACCCCCGCGTTTAGGTGTCCCCCTAGGAACAATGATAGCAAAACCTCTTTCCACTCAAGAAGAAAAGGATCAGAAGTTAGCAAAGCACAAGGCTATTCAACTCAGCTTTATAGCCAAACGTGCAGAACTAATGGGAAAGAAGTCTTCATCAAGAACCTCTGCATCTACTCCAAAAGCTAAGAAGAGGAAAACTGCAGAAGGCACCTCAACAAGCGCTGCAGAAGATCAACCCTCACCTCCTCATGCCACATAAATTGGCTCCTCTGCTCCTCCCTCCTCCCCAAAAATGAAGAAGAAAAGATCAAAATCAACAGAAGAAGGGGCACCAAATCCTAAGAGAAGGAAAACCAAAAAGAGGCATGGTAAATCACTTGCAAAGTTGGTAACCATTGCAGAAGAGGAAACTGCTGAAGAAGAAGTTGCAGAAGAAGAAATGGCTACAGAAAGGTATCAATCACCCTATCAATCTCCAGATAGATTTGCTCACCAAGGAGACCTGAACGACTTCTTACAGAACCCTGAAATTTCCAACACCCTAAATACAGCAGGGTGGACGGCACATCCTCTCGACCACCACTCTCCAGAAGAACAAGATTTCTTCATTTCTGGCATTGACACACATCTGCAAGAAGATGACACAACACCCAGAAATCAACCAGCCGAAACCCCTGTTATTTTACAAAACCCTTTCATTCAAGGATTGGATGTCCACAGAAGAAGTCCAAACCCAGCTTCAGAAGAAATAGAACAAACTGAAGCTGAATGGAACATAGGTGAAATTACAGAGGCTTCTGAGAACATGATGGAAGAAGAGAAAGAAAAAGGGGCCGAAGTTGTACAAAAAGAGGGATTAGCAACAACGGAGACAGAAATAGAGATCTTAGAGACAGATTCAGATGAAGAAGAAGCTGTCTGGATACGTAAGGGTCTTTATCATCCACATGTCATGAGATTATTTGGATCTCATCAAATGTATGACCTCTTACGACCAGAGCAAGGAACTTCCACAGAACTTAGGGAAGAAGCACCAAGCCATAGGATAGTTACAGAGGATGATATGATAGAAAATGAAGTAGTGCTTGGATGCTTAACAGAGGAAGAAGCAAGAAAAGATGCCTGGATAAATAGAGGCACACAACCAAAACCAACTCCCAGTGCAACCCACATTTCTAACTCCGCAGGTCTACCTGCAGAAGGAGTTATTGAAAAAGAGCAGCACAGCTCGATCCTAACCCAACCCATCCAGCCAGAGGTTACTCTTTCAACCTCTGTGCCCACAGAAACCGGGGAATCCATTCCTAGGGAGTCTCCTCAAAGAGACTCAACTATTGTTCGTGATCAGTCGCCCCAGATCACCCTAGAACACCCTACAGAGGAATTCGTTTCCTCTGCCACGCACACATTAGGACCAAAACTTCTTTCAGAGAGAAGTAGTGAGCACAGAGACGAAGAGACTCTAGACAAGTCTCCCAATCAACAGAAGGACATTCCAATAACCACCTCTGGAGTGGATTTGGACACTGTTCTTCACAGAACTTCTGTAGAGATCGAAACTCAGGTTTCTTCTCGAGGATCAGAAGGAAATCCTTCCACCCCCATCGTACAAACAAGTTGAATGAAGGTGTCCCAGGAACAGGGACTCACTCTGGAGACGAATGTGTTCCTCCAGAGGTTACACAAGGAACACAAGTATCAAGGGATGAGTTCCAAACCCTTATCACCTCTGTGAACCAAACATTGAAAGAGTTGCAAAGCTCTTTCAAATCCTTTACAGAGACAACATCTACGGCTATCCTGAAACTGAACACCAAAATGGACAATCTGTCCACAGAGGTAAAAACCGCCATCTTAGAGATGAAGTCTTCTGCCGAAACTACTGCCAAAGCAACAGCCACTTCTGCAGCTCAGGAATTCGGAACAACTGCAACTTCTGCTTTCAGGGACTCTGTCAAAGATTTCCTTGAACAAATGAATACGCAATCCCACAGAGCAGAGGGCATCACTCCTGCAGACTTACAGAATGCCATATCACAAGTACAAGCAGAGGCAATACGCAACTCGACAATAATGCAACCAAAAGACTATATGACCAGAGCACAGCTTACAGAGCTCGGACAGAACGTCATTAACCAGGTCACATAAGTCATTGTCTCCTTCACAACTGCAAATGCCAACTATGTCAAGGATTTCAGAAAGAGTGTCGACAGAATGCGTTTCAAAACAGAAGCAGAGCTTGGAACATTGATTGGCCTCTGCGATGATGTCTGTGAAAAGTTGATGGCAGCAGGAGCTGAATTACCGAAGAAGCCCAACACTTCTTGCAGAGCAGAGGGTACTTCTGATAAAAGTCAGGATGATTCTGATGATGACCAACCTGGTCCATCAGATAATCCTGAGGGGGAGAATCTAAGAGAGAAAGCTACGAGCAGAGGAATACAAAGTCCACCAATCGCAGCAGAACCAATCAACCAAGCCCCTCCAGAAGAAACCCAACAACAAACCCAAAAGACCACAGAGACAACACCCATCTCTGTGGAATCATCTCCTGACGAAACCAAAACTCCAGAAGCAGATCAGCAAGCCACAGAGGCAACAACCGCCCCTGAGGTAATCATTTTGGAAGAAATAGATGAACAAACCACAGAGAAAACACCCACCTCTGTGGAAACACCCCAAACCATACCCAGAAGAAAGTCGATTGCCACCAAACCAAAAAGAGCAACGACTTCTGCTTCTGATGTTCTGAAAAGAATGCACACAACAATGAGTGATCGAATGGCACAGAGAGAAGAAGAAAGGAACAGGTTCACTTTAGCTTTCAAAATGGCAAGAAGATTTGATGTCAATACTTCATCAACAGAAACTGAGCTCGCAGAAGAAGTCATCAAACAACCTCCAACAGAGGTTACAGAGCAAGTCAAGCCAACAGAACTATCGCCACAAAAGTCCTCTAAATCACAATCGTCAAAATCCACAGAGGCAACCTCCATCAAACCAACAGAAGTGCCAACCTCAAAACCCACAGAAGCAACAGGTTCTGCCACGACAATAGCAAAAGATAAGGGCAAAGGGATACTGACAGAAGAGCCAAAGAAGAAGAAAACATTGCCAAAGCCAACAGAAAAGCTAATGAAGAGTGTGTTTGACGCCTTTCAAATCCCAAAACCCGAAGAAGTTGACTGGGCACATGGATTGAAGCCTCTGTCAGAAATTCCTCAAACTGGTAGAGCTGCAGAAGTTGTTCAACAGATGGAGAGTCTCAGAAGACAAATTCCACGACCTGGTCCAACACATGAAGAGATGGAAGAAGTGGTATACAAATACCTCTACAAACAATCCTATCAGACAAATCATCCAGTAGATCATGTGACAGATCCAAGGATCAGAGAAGAATTTGAGAACATCTTCACAAGAACAAAGCCAAGAACCAAAGCAGATGTCTTCTCAATTCACAAAATCAAAAAGGTGATCTTCTGCAGATTCTCTTTCACAAGAACCTATCCAAGGGTCAGGTACAATCTTTACAAAGTCAGAAGAGAGAACAATTCAGAATCTACCTCCGCTGATGCTGACTTAAGAAACATCAATCCTTACGATCTACATGACCTTCTGCAATGGACAAAAGACAACTACAACACAGAGCCTAATACCAGAGCCTATCAAGTGTTGAGAAAAGCGATGAGGGAAAAGCTTCTGCTATACAGCATGATAGATTTTCAGCTGGGAAAGGATCTTGGTCTCAAACATCTAGATCTACGACCACCAGAAGATCGCTGCCCACCAGACGCTGTGCCCAACTCAATCATCAGAGAAACAAGATTTGGGTTAGTATTTCAAAACCCACAACACCAGGTTAAACTTTTTGTACTCATGGATTGTCAGAAGTACGCAACCAGTACTCTGAGCAAATTCAGAGCAAGCCTTGTAAAATACAGAGGTACAGAGAAAATGGATAGAGATGATGCAGATACTTTCATCAGAGAAATAGACTCAACAATCCGCCTAAGAGAACTCTGCATCAGATTCTACAAAGAGATCAGAAAAGTCGGCAGAGACAACAGAAGCTACAACGATTTCAAAGATGCCAAAATCTGATTCTCAGACCTCCAATCTCTGCAAACAAAGTTAAAGTTTATCTTTCATTGTACTCAAATGTAAAATGCCTCTGGCATATTTCTAAATGAAAGAAATTTCGAGGTATTGTTTAACCTCTGTCTTATCTAACTTAGCCAAACTTAACTCAAGTTCAAATTTTTTATTTTTCACTACTTAGGGGGAGATTGTTAGCTTCAATCTTCCTAATCATAGAAGTAGTGAAAAATAGGCTAAGTGAAGAAAGCCTCTTACAGAGGCTCTGCCGACATTACCGAGAAATCAAGGTCAAGAAGCTACAGAAGCAGCAGAGGCTTCCTACAGAAGCTCTGTCATACGCACAAAGAAGACCAAAGACTCAGAATCCGGCGAAGACTGCTCCACAGAGGACCAGACCGCAGAACCTCTGTAACTCATTACAGAGCCTCTGTGGTCCTCACTGAGACTTGAAGATATTTATAATATCTTGCTACTGTTACAGGACTCGTACATCAACTTGCATGGTAGCATGCACTGTCCAACATCGACGTGTCAAACTCTGATTGGACTCAGTAGGGCTTAGTAAATATTAGACGTCTGCTGCATTAAATGCAATACAGCACGTCTGACTGTTCATGCCATCCTTGCAACTGTTCACGACATCCTCTCAACTATTCATACGTACCTTTTGAATAGTAGCATATGCTTTATGGTCCCCTTTAGAGTAGTATATAAGGAAGACTCATGTTGAGTTCTTCCTCAAACACACACAATACACAACACTTCAATCGAACATCAAGAACACAAAAGCTTATTCACCTTAAGAGTCATATCTGTTTTAAAGCTTTTTCTTACTCACGGTTCATAAACCTGTTCTTGATATATATTCAGTAAACTTTGAGATATAATATTCTGTTCACTGTTTATTTATAGTTTGTTCTAAATCTATCAAACTTATCTGTTAGTTCTTTAAATACGCTTCCGCATCAAACCTTAAACCTGAACTAATAGATCTGATAATCTTGTTTAAAGCAAAACGGGAACCAACACTTTGGGTTAGCTTGATATCTTGCATAGAGGCATGTGACATACATTATATCAGGCCTACTTGCGGTTAAGTATAACAGAGACCCAATCATGCCTCTGTAGAGCTTGCACTCTACAGATTTGCCATTTGGATCTGAGAATAACTTATTTCCAGTGGCCATTGGGGTCTTCATTACAGAGGCATCAGAGAGACTGAATTTTGAAAGTATGTCAGAGATATATTTAGGTTACTTTATAAAAATTCTCTCTGATGATTGTTTTACTTGGAGTCCGAGGAAGAAGTTTAATTCTCCCATCATACTCATTTCAAACTCACTTTGCATGAGTTTTTCAAAATCTTTGCACTGTTGTGCATTTGTAGACCCAAAAATAATGTCATCCACATAAATCTGTACAAGCAGAATCTCATCACCTTTTCGTTTGTAAAACAAAGTAGTATCGGTTGTACCTCTGTCGAATTCATTATTGAGAAGAAAGGTTGAAAGTCTTTCGTACCATGCTCTTGGAGCTTGTTTCAGTCCATACAGAGCTTTGTCGAGGAAGTACACGTATTTTGGGTACTTGGAACTTTCAAACCCTGGTGGCTGCTGGACATATACTTCTTCTTGGATTTCACCATTCAGAAAAGCAGATTTTACATCCATTTGAAAAACTTTGAAGCCTCTGTGGGCTGCGGAGGCTAAGAAGATTCTTATTGCTTCGAGCGGTGCGACAGGGGCAAAAGTTTCATCGTAATCAATGCCTTCTTCTTGGCGATATCCCTTGGCCACCAATCTCGCTTAGTTTCTAATGACCACTCCATCCTCGTCCTTCTTGTTTCTGAAGACCCATTTAGTCCCTTAGGTACTAGGGTCCATACCTTGTTTCTATCAAACTGTAGAAGCTCTTCTTGCATAGCATCTACCCAGTTTGGATCATCTAGGGCTTCAGAGATTCTTTTTGGCTCGATCACACTGATGAAGTTTGTAAAGAAACAAAAATTAGCAGTGGTTGATCTTGTCTTGACCTTTTCAGAAGGGTCGCCGATTATAAGGCTTGGAGGATGGCTTTTCGTCCACTGTGTTGTTCTTAGAAGATGGTCATTTGAGTCATCAAGATGAACCTCTGTAGTTGCACATTGTGGTTCTGGTGCAACCTCTGTTGTAGATGGCACTTCTGTGCTTGTGATTGGTATTTCAGCTTGTGGGACTATAGGGATTGAAGTTGGAATTTGATCCTCTGAGGAAGTGGAGACAGAGTCTTCATTTTCCTCTGGTATTGATTCCTCTATAGTCGCTGGAGTAGGTATTTCAGGAGCCTTTGGGGTTGAGTCATTGGTTGTATTATCTTCAACTTCTGTTCGCTCCCCCTCAGCATGTGCATCTGTATGATTCACAGAAGAGGATGAAGTATTTAATGGACCAGTTAGAGATATACCTGACTCAGTCTGGTTTGCAGAAGATGTTTCTCCAGAGGCTCTGACGGCTCCAGTAGAGGGATCAATATCATCATGGAACATCTCTTCAAATAGAAGATTTAAGTCTTCTTCTCTTGTCTTTAAGATGCCAAAGGATTCCTTCTTTAGTCCGAGTTCTGAACTGATTTGTTCAGAAGTCTTTTGAAAGGAATCGTCAAAAGACACATTGATGCTTTCTACAATGGATCAAGACCGCAGAAGATAAACTCTGTAGGCTTTTGAAGTCGCAGAGTATCCTATGAACTTTCCTTCGTCGGCCTTTACCTCGAACTTTCCTCTATCTTCTCGATCATTCAAAACAAAACAGTTGCATCCAAAAACATGGAAAAACTTGATGTTTGGTCGCCTTTTGTTGATCAAATGATACGGTGTCTTGATGTGCCTTTTTACTATGGTTGATCGATTTTGGGTGTAGCAAGCGGTTGATATTGCTTCTGCCCAAAAGGACATTGGTAATCCAGATGCTGTCAGCATAGTTCTTGCAGCCTCCACAAGCGTACGGTTCTTTCGTTCAACCACGCCATTCTGTTGTGGGGTGCGTGCAGCAGAGAAGTTCTGTGATATGCCTTCTTCTATAAGATAAGCTTCAATGACAGAGTTTTTGAATTCTGTGTCATTGTCGCTTCTTAGTTTCTGAATCCTGCACTCATACAGAACTTGGATTCTTTTCATTAAATTTATCAAAATGTTTTGAACATCTGATTTCTTTCTGACAAATTCAACCCATGTAAATCTTGAATATTCATCGATCAAAACAAGTATATATTTCTTACCACCTAGGCTCTGTGTAGCGATTGGACCGCAGAGGTCAACATGAAGCATATACAGAGGCCTAGGGCAAGATACATCAGTCTTGCCTTTATGAGAAGCTCTTTTGAGATTTCCCATTTCGCAAGCAGAAAACAAATGATCTTTATTAAATTTAACATTTGGCAGACCTTTGACTAAATCAAGTTTAACAAGCTTATCTAGAGTATGAAAGTTTAGGTGGCAGAACCTGTTATGCCATAACCAGGCTTCTTCGCTTTTACAAGCAACAAGGCAAAGCTTGTCTTCCTTGTTCTTAGCACAGAAGTTCATGAGGTAAAGATCGCCTCTTCATTCGGCTCGCAGAAGTTCGACTCATGTGTCCTCACCTTGTAGAGAGCAGAAGGTTCTTTTGAACATTACGTCGAAACCCGTATCGCAGAGTTGGCTAACACTGAGAAGATTGTTCTTAAGGCCATCCACATATGCAACTTTGCATACGGTTATGTTTTCCTCCTTGATGACTCCGTAGCCTTTTATATACCCCTTTTTGTTGTCACCAAAGGTCACAGATCCTCCATCGAATTTATCTTTGTAGGAGGATAGTAGACCTCTGTCGCCAGTCATGTGCCGCGAGCATCCGGAGTCAAGATACCAGATTGGCACATACTGCTTCTGCAAGACAATCAGAGAGTTTTAGGTACCCATATCCAAATGGGTCTAGCTTTGTTAGGGGTCTTCAAGTTTGACTTAGCATTCTTGGGTTTGGTTTTAGCTTCTTTTAAAGAGTCATTTTGTTTCTTCTTACCCTTGAAGTTAGTATTCCTTTTGGGTGCAGAGAGGAAACAGTGTGGACTTGAGAAGTGTTGATTTAATCGATACATGAGATCAAAACAATGACAATAATGAATGTGCGAAGAGATTTGCTTGAACTTTTCATTGAAAACATTAAATGGGGGCACATAGGCATTACATTCTATCCTAACATTTGACTTCCTATTACAAGAAGACCTATGTAGGCTAGATTGTTGTTTGCAAAATCCTTTGTTGAGAGTAGCCTTCTGTGGACCCCTTATGTGGTGAACTTCTGCAGGTTTCACTGTCACAGAAGAAAAAGATTTGTTATTTTCAGCCCATTTACCCTTTTGTTGCCATGTTAGTTTTTCTTTAATAGGCCTTAAGGGTTTTGAAGTCTTTGAACTTGTTGGGTTTTGAGAGGACGTTTTGTTTTGTTGTTTGATTTTCTCAAGCTCAAGAGAAGTTTTGGCTTGTATACACATGTCCAAAAAATCTGGACAAATAGGAACTCTTGTGATTTTCTCCTTGGGAGGAATAGTTCTGTTAAGAACTCCAGAGGGTAGTTTAAAATCCTCTGAGTCACAAGGTACTATCTCTGGCGTACAGTCAGTCTCAGATTCGTCAGAGGATGAATCGTCCTCATATACAGAGGTTGAGTCACTTAGTTCTCTTTCTACAGAGGCTAGATTTTCAAAGCATGTGCCATACTCGCTTTCATCCTTTTCAATGATATTATTTTCCAAGTCAACAGAAGTATCTATTAAGGTTTCATCAGAGAGATTTTGATCGATAGAGGGTGTACAGAGGTTTTCGTAAAAGTTATTTTTCCCGATTTCCATCAACTCCTTTTCAGAGATATCTTTAAGTTTTTCTTCTGAAATGTTAGGCTTGAACTCAGGTGCCTCTGCCGATAATTTCTTTTCAGAGTTTATCATGCAGACAAAGGCAACCTGTGTTTGAGTCTCGGGGTCACCAAACTTGAAGATACCTATCTGATCTTGAGTTTTCAGATATTTCTTAGGTTTGGATTCTCTTTTGACAGAGATTGAAGGTGACAAATCTGTGTTTTCAAACCACCCATTTATCATCTTCAGAGGTTTCCTCTGGTGAGGTTCCCCAGAGACTTTTCACCTTTTGCTTACAGAGAGTAAGTTTGGAAATCCAGGTTTTCTTGTATTTCCAATATGAAATAGAGAGGATAGAGACTTGTTTCTTTTGTTTCCAGTGTATGGATCTATATCACAGAAGCCAATTCCCCGTCTTCCTATTTGTGTATTAATTTTCTCGTACACCTTCTGTGCATCTTGATATTTCTTGATTAAAAGATCTCTTCTGAATAAATCTTGACAGAGGACTTCTCTTTCCTTTTGAAAATAATGTTTAAGAGCTAGGATATTCATTCTGTCGCACTCAACGTCCATAAGTTCTTTAGATTTTGCTTTTAAGGCTAAGTTATGTTCAGAAATATTTTCTTTCAAAGGATTTAGGTGTTTGTTCCAGTTTGTTTCAATTTCTTCCTTTTCTTGAAAGATTTTAGCCTTTTCTTGAGTGAGAAGTCTAGCTTCTCTCTCAAAGAAGGTAAACTTCTTCTGAACACTTTCGCATGTCTTTTTAAGTTCTGTGTGTTCAATGTTTAGTTTAAGCAAATCAGCTTCTGCTTGATTAGTGTAAGAGTCAGAAGTGGATACCTCACTATCGGAGTCGGAGCTGACCTCTGCCATGCCACAGAACAGGGCGTTCTTCTTTTCTCCTTCTTCAGAGGATGTATCTGACTGCCAGTTTTCTTGATTCACCATGAGTGACTTCTGAACATAATATTCTGCTTTCTTTTTGTAGAAAGCAGAATCCCTCTGAGGGCGGTTTGATTTGCTCCTGCATTTATTGGCGTAGTGGCCTGGCTTACCACAATTGTAACATCCTTGGTTCTGTGGAGCGTTGCCAGCTTTGTCGTCTGACCTCTGTCGGTCACCACCTCTGTCATTCCTATCATTTGACCTCTGTTGGTCTACACCTCTGTCGTTCTTGTCATTTGACCCTTCTCTTCTGTAGCGTTCATTACCAAATTTCTTCTGATATCCTCTGATGAATTCCCTTGTCAAAGGAGCTAACGATTTAGCTATAGAGGCCATAGTTGCCTCCTCTTCTTCCACCACCTCCTCCTCTTCACTATAAACGATCAAGATCTTCTTCTTCTTCTCCTTCTTTTCTTCCACAACTTTCTCCTTCTTCGGCTTCTCTTTAGCTTTTGTAGCCTTACCAACCAGCGCAAGAGGTGCACTGATTTGAGCTTTTGCTTGTGCAATCTGAGGCTCTTGGGCTGCTAACGTTCCATAGAGATCTGACAGAGTCCAGGAGTCTAAGTCCTGATTTGTTTGCAGAGACATAGACAACTTGAGCCATTCTTCATTGAGACTCTTTAGGAACATGACATTGTTCTCCTCAGAAGTTCAGTGGATTCCGAACTTCTTGCACTTGTTGATTAGAGAGTTGAACCGATCGTATGTTGACTGTAGAGATTCTGTCGGCAGAGCTTTGAATTCATAGTACTCGTTGATGCATTGGGCTCTGCGGTTCTTCTGAGTTTTGGCCCCACCCTCCAGTTGTTTTTCCAGTTCCTTCTACAGATCGTATGCAGATTCACACGCATCTAGGGATTGGAAAAGGTCATTGGGTATGGCCATGATCAGAAGTCTCTTAGTCTTTTGAGTAACTTCATATTTTGCCCAATCAGGGTCTGACTACTTGTCCTTGGTCTTTGGTTTCTCGTGCTCAGGGATTTCTGGAGTGTCGTCTGTGGACAAGGTCTTTGTTAGTACCCTCGAAGAAGTGAATCATTCGTATCTTCCACTGAGGGTACTCATCTCTGAGTAGTGTGGGTGGCTTGGTTAAAGAACCAGCGGTGAAGAAGTTGTTTGTGTTTGTCATTTTGAAAGAAGATGAGAAATCCAAAAATAGGGTATGAACAGTAAACTTTCAGAGTATGAAGTGGATGTTTCGAATGGTGTTTATAAGCTTAAAACCTTTGAAAAGTGCACTAAAATGGAGATTTAACCGAAGTAACAGACTGTAAGTTTACCAAAGTCGAACAGGTCGAGAATGGCAGAAAAATATAGGCTGTTTTGAAATATGTGAAGAACAGGTTAAAATTACTCCAGGTTTCTACCAAAAATCATTGTAAGTGAGGATCTCTTGATATAGAAAATCAAGAACCGCTCTGATACCAATTGTTGATTCATGTTTTGCTTAACAATGATGATTCTATCTAGTAGTTCAAACAAGATGTAATGCGGAAGCATTTTTAACGAACTAAAAGATATAATAAGGTAGAAGAACACACAATATCAAATACGTAAAGTGTAAATAACTCAGATAAATAGCTCAATAACCCACAGTATATTGATATGAATAGAACACCAAGAACACCAAGAACACCGATGATATAACAAGAATTCTGTTCTAATGGTGTGTGTGTTGTGCAAAGCTTAATAGAAGAACTCAACATGAGTCTTCTATTTATACTACTTCTAAAGGGGACAAGCTCTAGACAAAAAGGACTGAAGGTACAAAGACACTATTCAGGTACTGTTGCAGGTACAACGTTAATTAAATGCGCCGGCTTCTACTAAGGCTAAGACCCATCAGAGTTTGACACGTGGAGTTGTCAGGTCACGCCTTGTACGATTGCTCTTCAGGATCTTCGTACAGCAGAAATCGTGAGAAGCACGATTGTCCTTGTATAGAGCTCTAGTCTTTTATACCACAGAGGCTCTGTCTAGTGTGACAGAGGCTCTGTGGCCTTGTCCGCATTGAAGAGTCTTCTGGCGATTCTTTACTTCGGTCTTCTCGGTTACTCGGCAGAGCCTCTGTCGAAGATTTCTATGCTTCGGTCTTCTCGGTGACTCGGCAGAGCCTCTGTCGAAGACTTCTATACTTAGCCTATTTTTCAATACTTCTATAAACAGAAAGATTGGAGCTAACAGATAGTTTTATTTATAATTGTAAAAGCCTCATAATGATAAATGGGCTTTAGTTTTAATGCGCTCTAGGCCTTAAGCCTAGGTATAAATAGTTTTCTTTGTTTGAGAGATCAGGTTAGCCGTTCAATTCTACAATCATAGAGAGCGAGTTTGGTATTCATTCCAATACTTGTTGCTCTCTACAATCGTCAATAAAGATTATTGTTTTCAATTCATTGTTACTTGATCAAACTGGGATCTACAGGCTTTATAGTAAAGTTTAAAAATGGTTAAAACGAAATTTGCTAAAATGAAGACAGTTAAAAATGTTTTAACTAAGAAAAACAAAAACCCGTTTTTTGATGTAAATCACACGCTACCCATTTAAGTCAACCATTTGAACTAATAATCTATCGGCGTGGAAAAGGCTAAAGTCAACGCGTCGATTAAATGTTAGGGATAATATTTGTGACATTCGCGATATCCGAGAGACTTGGGCCGGATGTCATGTGTCTTAGTATGGTTGATTTACAATCTGGACTACTGATCCACGACAAACCTGTCACGAGAAAGGATTAGCGTGGAAGGGATTAAACATGCCAAACGACATAATGGATGTCAGTGAATCCCGCAAGGATCTAAGAATTTCATAGAGATGGTATTGGTAAAATGGTTACCTACCTAAATAGCTTCCAGTAACGATTCGCGGCGAACCCGTAGTAAGTGGAAGTGAAACATGGATCTTAGCTTTGATAAAATTAAATTTGTTCTAAACATCTGGGTAATATATTTTAACGAGGATCATTCAAATCACTAAAATAATGTTTTTTCTTTTAATAGATGTCAAACAACCCGAATTCATCGGTTTCAAACTTCTGTTTGAAAGGTATCCTTAAAAAGGACAAGCTTACAGGATTGAACTACATGGAATGGCTTCAAAACCTAAGAATTGTTCTCAGGATGGAAAAGAAGCAGATGGCCATTCAGGAACCACTCCCTAAGGCACCTACTGTCGGAGCATCTCAGGCTATTCAGGACGAATATGAAAAATGTCTAGCCGAATCAAACGAGGTTAGACATGGCAATTTGGCCCGACCTGGTGGGGAACCCGGTCTACCCGACCCGACCGGGGCCATGGATTCCCCGACAAACCAGGTACCGGGTCCGGGGACGGGGTCGGGATGACTGTTAGCTTTTCTAGACAGCCACTTCACACAACAACAAACTCTGTATATTTACTACACTTTTAGAAGAATGCTCTTGCACTACTCAAACACGAACAATGTTTAGTTCTGTTTGGTACAATCGAAGATTTTGCACAGGTCTGCAGTATACTATCGTTGCACGTTCACATAAGCATTTAACCTGTCATTACTGCACCAGGGAATTCGAACACAACAGAAATACATTGATCCAAATCTATATCAATCATGAATATGATCTCATTTTTCGAACAAATAGTCATCATGGACAGATTTCAAGATCATTCTCACTTCACATAATAAGCCATAAACTGCAGATTCTTGAACACAACAGGTTGGAATTCTAAATTTGTGTTCATACAGGTTACACGACTTTATGAATGTTGAAAACCATTAATCTTGAAGTCTGAATCAAAACGTACAATGATAACTTTCTGTTGCTCAAAACTAACAACACTTTTCTCTTATGAACAGAACAACATCTTGTTTTGGTTAACAACAACAACAACAACTAGTTGTTTTGTAACAATATTTCTGTACCAAACCATATATTTGAATTTGTACAAATTCTACGTTCAATGCTTCTGATTTAAATATGGCAGCGGTATCAATTCAATAGATCTCCAAAATTTCATTCAAACAAAACTCATCAAATGCTCACAAACTTGATTTGATGTAGAATAATGAGTCGATCTCCATAATTCTTTTAGAACGATGAGTGAAAATGCTCAGATCTCTAATTGATCAGGTCAGAAAACTGATTAGAAGCACTCAAATTTATAAAAACTTTTCACATATAGCTTTGAACATGTAACACAACACCAAATCTTTCTCAAGCAACTTTTTCGAATGCCCAAATGATTTTGTTTTTCATTTAATCGATTAGGAGCAGTGGCATATAAACAAAATCTGGATCAAAAAGAGTCCAATCTTGTATTTAAATAAAGGCCAGATCAAATATCAACAACCTTACTACCAAGATGCAAATATTGTTATGGACAAAAGCACACATAAGGATGGGATCATAGATCTACCATCTACTTTGTGCTTATCAAATAAGACCAATGAATGAGAAAGAATCAAAACACACACATGTAATAAATCAGATCAGATTTAACCCAAATAGAATCAAATATTCACTCAGACATTTCATCAAACATGTAGTGTGCAGAATCAGATTTTGTGAAGAGAATCAATATTTTTCTGTCAAAACTTATCCAACTCTTATTTAAATCAAAGATTGGATTTCCAATAAGCACAAAACAGAAAACTAAACATCATAATGATATTTGTGTTTAGGCTCATGTGATTGAATCAATCTAAGCACCAAAACAACAAATAAATCATCTAATCTTCTATTGTTGCCATATATGACCGATTTTGAAGAAAAGTTTCTTCAATCGGCTCTGATACCAATTGTAGATCCCACTTTAGACAAACAATAGAAGATAAATACTCCATATAAAATGTAGAGATAAGATGAACATGAAGAACAATCATAAAATAAATCTCATCTCATATTCATTGATTCAAAATATGGAGAGGAAAATGAAGAACACCACACTTTACATTTAGATGACTCTCATTAGTCTATGAGTTTTTGTGTGTTTCTTCTAAAATAACCTATTGAAAAATGAAACCCTAGACACCTTTATAAAGGGTCCATTTACAAGATAAAAGGGTTAAGCCCATACAATTAGCTAAAAAGCCCATAAAACAATTATAAAGTCTATACAACAATTCTTTATAAAACATTCAGTTAAATTAGGGGCTAATTTAAGCTAACAATGATCAGAAGGGACCAGAGGTAGACCCGAGCATGTACATCATAGGCTGTTGGTCCAGAAGTCGAAATAAGTCAAAAGCCCAAAGCCCGAAATTTTTGAATTTTCTGACAGCTTTGCATTGTTTCAGAAACACGCGTACAACGTTTTACTCGGTGCTCTGATTCACATGAGTTTAGTTGAGTTGAATTCCTAAGACACACATGAACATTTTTCATGTTTTGAGTTTGGTCTGACTCAATGTGCTTATTGGTCAGAATCTGTGTCAAAGTCAATAGACTCTTGCTGGACAGAAAACAATGTTTTTCACTCAATTTCACCCGATTTTCAGAAAAGTGTTCTATCTTCTGATCTTGTTGATCCAAGCTGAGTTATTGAAGTGTATTATGTATTGAGACACTCCCTTCTCTGATCTTAATGGATTAATCTTTTGAGCTTAATGGTCACTCAACTCGGATTTCAAAGACAAATTCTTTGTTACAAACTGAAATTTGCACTATGATATGTCACGTAGCTTGCTCATTACCTTCTTATAGGGTTAACGAATGTGTTGAGATTCTTCAGATGAAGCTGATTATTTTTGTGCATTCAGTCGAGCTTATTGCACATTGGATCTGATTTTAAAGTTGAAAATTGTGAAGAAAAAGAGCAATTTTTTAGGGGGAGCTTGGATGGATTTGCAAGGCGTGAAGGTGTGCAATACTAAAGCTTCTGAAGAAAGCAAGGATGAGATCATTTGAAGATGCTTTCTTTATAAAACATTAGGGGGAAATTGTTAGCTTAAATTAGCCCCTATTTAATTGAATGTTTTATAAAGAATTATTGTATAAGCTTTACAATTGTTTTATGGGCTTTTTAGCTAAGGCTTAGCCCTTTTTATCTTGTAAATTGAACCTTTATAAAGGTGTCTAGGGTTTCATTTTTCCTTAGATCATTTTAGAAGAAACACACAAAAACACACAGACTAATGAGAGTCATCTAAATGTAAAGTGTGGTGTTCTTAATTTTCCTCTCCATATTTTGAATCAATGAATATGAGATGAGATTTCTTCTATAATTGTTCTTCATGTTCATCTTATCTCTACATCTTATATATGGATTTTCTTCAATTGTTTGCTTGAAACTGGGATCTACATGACTATCCCCCGACCCGCCCCGTACCCGGTATATATATAATTAAAAAAATATTTATTTTATATATTTATTAAATATTATATGGATATTTATAGATACAAATCACTATATTTATCGATCTCCCTAACAAATATTATTAACAACAAGATTGACCAGACTTTTGTGAATCGATCGATTCACCGACTGTCACCGCTGCAACGAAATTTCCTCAAATTTTGTGCTAATTTAATCGCTTAATCACTGGATAGTGCTACTCCTTCTACACTGATGCTAATTACTATGTTTTTATTTCCAGAAATCAGCTAAAATTCGCAACGATTTTTGTTGTTTTACTAGGGATTTTGAATGCGGGTTCTGATGCGAACTGATTGTTTTATTGATCCGATTGTTGAGAGTATTCATGTGTGATTAACTTTTTTGTAAATTTATGCAGGTTTCGTGTTGAGTTTTATTACTTCATTGTTATCGATGAGTTGTGAATGGTGAAGTACTGAAGTTTATGATGCTTGGACGGGTGTATTGGTTGATAAGTTATGTGATTTTTCCCCAATTTCAGTCAATTTTACTACACATTTTAGGAGATATCTCTTAGGTTTATGCTTAATACCTGGTACTGAATGAGAGAATTGATTCATCTAAAAATAATCTTCGTTATATTTAAGTATTAAAACAGCAAAAAAGGAAGAAACCGAGTCGTGACCGGGTCGGGGAACCGGGTAAAAACCAGGGAATGGGTGACCGAGTCTTGACTGGGGTTGACCAGAAAGTTGACCGGGGATGGGATTTCAATCCCCGTACCCGCCCAGGGCCGGGGCTGGGGGAAGGTACAAAAAACCGGGGCCAGGGCCAGGGATTGTGAACCTCGCTCCATACCCACCCCTTTGCCATGCCTAAACGAGGTTGCTTGCCTAATGTTGGCGACCATGGTTCCAAAAATCTAAAGAGGTATGGAAAGCCTTGGGGCATACGACATAAACAGGCAGCTGAAAGACATGTTCCAACAGCAGGCTAGGCAAGAAAGATATGACAATGTCAGCTCTGGTATAATGTAAAATGGCCTCGGGTAGCAGCGTTAGTGTACATTTCTGAAAATCAAATCATACCTTGACCAGCTTGAGCGGCTAGATTTTCCCTTTGGTCAGGAGCTTGCGACATATTTCATCTTAAGCTTGCTGACGGGTTTGTATGAACAGTTCATTATGAACTATAATATGAACAACTTAGAGACAACCACAACAGAGCTCCATGTCATGCTTAAGACTGCAGAGTCAAACATGACCAAGTCCAAGCCTGTTGCCCCGGCACTGATGATCAGGGAAGGAGGTGTAAAGAAGAAAAAGGTTGCCCTGCAAAAGGCAAGGGAAAAGGAATGGTTATTCAGCCCAACCCCAAATCCAAGGCGAAAGGCAAAGGGAAAGCTCAATCTAATATACCTCAATCAAAGACTCCTGACGATGTTGTATGCTTTCACTGCAAGGAGGTAGGACATTGGAGGCGTAACTGTCCTAAATATCTGGAGGAGCTTAGGAAGCTCAAGGCTAATGGAGCAGGAACTTCAGGTATGTATATGATTGAAATCCATAGTACTTCTTCTTCTAATTCTTGGGTATTCGACACAGGATGTGGTACTCACATTTGTACTGATGTGCAGGGACTAAAAAAAAGTAGGAAGCTGAGACATGGGGAGCTTGACCTGATCATGGGAAACATGCAGATTGCTGTTGTTGACACGATAAGGAATTACGAGATTTCTTTTTTGACTGGATTATTTATGGTTTTGTTTGATTGTTGCTACTCGGCCGATATGGCCAGAAACATCATTTCATTTTATGCTTTATATAAAGATGGTTTTGATTTTGGGTTTGATAATGGATCTATCCTTTTTTATAAAGATGATATGGTTTATTTTAAGGATAACCCATGTCATGGTATTTGTGAAACCAGTATAAGTATAAGAGACAATAAAAGTTTGATCTATAATGTTGAATCAACTCAATCCAAAGATGGTTTGGATAAGTCGTATATGTGGCACTTTCGTCTTGGTCACATTAATTAGCAAGAAACGCATCACCAAACTCCAAGTGGATGGGATTTTGAAATCATTCGACCAAACATCGAATGATGAATGTGAATCTTGTCTTCTTGGAAAGATGACGAAGGCACCGTTTACAGAACCTGTGAGCGGGGCAATGATCTATTGGACATAATACATACCGTTCAGATCAGTCACAAAACACAACGAGAGATACTTCGTTACCTTTACTGATGATTTCAATAGGTATGGATATGTTTATCTAATTAAATATAAATCTGAAACCCTCGAGGTGTTCAGGAAATTCCAAAACGAGGCAGGGAATCAACTGAACAGAAATATTAAGACTCTTAGATCCAAGAGGGGTGGTGAGTATCTTAATCAAGAGTTCAAAGATCATCTAAGGAGTTATGGAAAAATCGCACAACTTACTCCGCCCAGGACACCACGACATAATGGTGTAGCTGAAAGGAGAAACCGAAAATTGCTTGACATGGTTAAGTCCATGATGAGTCAAACTACGCTTCCAATCAGTTTCTGGAGCTATGCCTTAGAAACTGTTGCAAGGTCCTGAATCTTAACGAAGAAGGTTTCCAAAACACCTTATCAAATATAGAATGGAAAAGTTCCTTCACTTGCATATTTTAAAATCTAGCGTAGTGAATCTTACATACGTCGTGAAGCTCAAGACAAACTAGAACCCAGATCAGAGAGGTGTTATTTTGTTGGATACCTAACTGGTTATTTTAAATATTTATTTTATAAACCTTCAGAGAACAAAGTGTTTGTTTTTCGAAGAGCAGTCTTCCTTGAAGGGAACTGATGTCCAAAGAAGCCAGTGGAAGCTGAATTGATCTTGAAGAAATTCAAGAGTCAACCGACATGGAATCTGACGTTGGCACTAGTTCTCAGCAACAGGTTATAAAACCTACAGTTGTTGAGCCTCAGCAAAGAGTTACTGAGTAACCTGACATCTAGCCACTACCTGTTCGCAGGTCTGATAGAGTGCGTCATGCACCAGAAGATATAATTTACTCATATCTGATGGTGATGATACACATGTAGATCTTGATGAGCTTATCAGTTATCAGGAAGCCATAGCGGGCCCTGGGGCTACTAAATGGAAAGAGGCTATGGAGAGCAAGATGCACTCCATGTATGATAATCGAGTATGAGACTAGGTTGATCAGACACCCAGTCAAAAGACAGTGGGGTGTAAATGGGTCTTCAAGAAGAAGACTGACATGGATGGAAAAGTACACACGTACAAAGCTAGACTGGTGGCGAAGGGCTACACGCAGACTCATGGTGTAGACTTGGATGAAACCTTCACACCGGTGGCTATGTTGAAATCAAACAGGATACTCATTGCCATAGCAGCATTTCATTACTATGAAATATGGCAGATGGATGTAAAAACCACTTTCCTTAATGGTAAGCTGTCTAAGGATTTGTTTATGACACAATATGAGGGTTTTATACAGTCCTAGCATCCTGATAGAGTGTGTAAGCTTCAGAAGTCTATATTTGGAGTTAAGCAAGCTTCTCGCAGTTGGAACATCTGCTTCGATCAGAAAACAAAAGAGTTTGGTTTTATGAGGAGCGAAGATGAGTCGTTTCCTATATGTCAGAACTAGTGGGAGCATTGTTGTCTTCCTTGTGTTGTATATAGATGACATATTGGTCCCGAAGGGTTATACAGGTTTGTAGAAGGGGGGGGGGTTGAATACAAACACAAATTTTTATCTTTCTAAATTGTTTATTGATATATATCAAACAAATTACAGTTTGTTGCGGAATAAGATCAAGTATAATACCTAATCTAAACAAACTAGAGAATCACACAGATTTCTTGCACTAAGAAAAAGTAGAGAGGAAAATAAGAAAACCTAAGGAACGGTTTTCTTGCACTAAGTAGTTCAGCGAGAGGAACCCTTTTACGAATGAAGTAGGGTTCTCTATTTATACTGCATGCATTAAATATAAGTTGGTACAACTTTACACGTGGCAGCGTCTGGTTGGTTGCATGAATTTGACTTTAGCAAACATCTTATTGGCCGCATGATGAACAGTGTAGATGCAGAGTGGTTTGTACGATCCTAGACAAAAAGGATGTCCATCTGACAAATCGTACGGGGCATGCAAGGAGATAAGACAAAAGTAACTTGTAGAACGGGCTTCATGATCAGCGCTCACAGAATGGATCTTTATCAGCAAATGATAATGTTCAGCGTTCGCTGAAGTCTTCTACTTGAAACTTCGCGTGAAATGGACAAGTCTTGTCTTCGCTGATATCCGCATCAGGTTACTAGTAGACTTAGTCACTTGTTTGTCAGCTTGGTCTTCGATTTCATCTTTGAACTCAGTTGTCGCGAAACTTGTCTTCAGGGATCATAAGCAAATAATCACAAATGAAACTATCAGCGATCATTAGTGGGACTGAACAGGCTCAGGGCTCACTGATGTACATGCATCGCTGAAGTATAAATTAAAGCATGTGTTTTCCATCAGCGATACTAAACAGACTTAGTATATTTTCTTAGATGGTGAAACACTGATACATATTGTTTACTTACAATTTTCACTAAGTAGTTTTGAGAGTCATTATAAAATCACTGAAGGGTTTGGATCAACAAATACTCCTTATGGGAAACGATATTCCTACTTTGCGAAGCGTGAAAGCTTGGTTAGGGAAATGTTTTTCTATGAAGGGCATGGGAGATGCAGCATATATATTAGGCGTCAAAATATATAGAGATAGATCTAGGCGTCATCAAAATCAATAGAGATAGATCTAGGCGTCTTATTGGTCTAAGACAAAGTACCTACATAGACAAAGTGTTGAAGAAGTTAAACATGCAGGACTCCAGGAAGGGGTTCATTCCTATGCAGCATGGTTTGGCACTGAGCAAGTCTCAGTGTCCTAGTTCTAGATCATAGCTAGAAAGGATGAGTCAGATCCCTTATGCCTAGTCTATAGGATCGATCATGTATGCCACGATATGTACTAGGCCTGATGTGTCGTGTGCTTTGAGCATGACGAGCATATATCAGGCCAATCCAGGAAATGACCATTGGACAGCAGTAAAGAACATCCTCAAGTATTTGAGACGAACTAAAGAAATGTTCTTGGTTTATATAGATACAGAGGAACTCAGTGTAAAGGGTTACACTGATGCTAGTTTCCAAACTAATAGAGATGATTCTTGCTCGCGGTCGGGATTCGTATTTTTTTGAACGGTGGGGCAGTCTCTTGGAAAAGCTCTAAGCAGAGCACCATAGCAGATTCGACAACGGAGGCTGAGTACATTGTAGTCAACGAGGCTGCTAAAGAGGCCGTGTGGATGAAGAAGTTCATCGGGGATCTTGGTGTTGTTTCTAGCATTAATGATCCCATAGAGATCTTCTGTGACAACGAGGGTGCAGTCATCCTAACTAAAGAACCCATATCACATAAGCGTACACAGCATATACTCAGGAAGTTTCACTACGTTCGGAAGATTGTCGAAGACAGAGACATCATCATTAGTAGAGTTGGCACGGATGGAAACTTGGTTGATCCATTCACCAAGCCTTTGTTGCAGACCAGGCATGATGCACATACTAGGTCCACAGGCATTAGATTTTCTAACGATATGGCTTGACTATATTTATTTTATTTCTTTGAAGTTTCAGAACTTATACACTTATTTTATGATGTATCGATATTATGATTGAGATCCTAATATATGCTTGGAGCAGATACTCTCATTCGGTGTGTTATTAATGTTCTAATTTTGCATGTTTATTAACTTCCTTGAACAATTAGTTCAGAATTTTTCCACAATCAGTCGTTCTCCACTGGAAGGGAGTAGTGAATTAAGACTGATGTGGAGTGTTAGTTGTTTATCTATAAGAGATGGATATAGCATATAGATGCAACTATACAATGACATGTACTTAATAGATATCAAGTATTGGAATGACCCGCACTTAGAGATTCCTTCATGGATTATGTCACAAGCAATTCTATCATGGTAATATCTACTATCCATAAGTAGAGATACATGACATTCTTGACACGAAGTCTGTTATGCATTGATGTCCAACGTTGTCCGTAACAGGTGACTATAAAGAGAACCGTTGGTATAGCGTGATTAATGGGTATGAGATCTATGTAGTCAATACTATTTGTTCCTTTTATCTAGTAATAAAAGTGGTATCCATGGGCCCCTCGATGATTTGGTGATGACGTGGAATGTATGCATACTCGGACTAGATTGATGTTGGATCAATCTTACAGTCCGTCTTTGGGTCACCACAAATCTTTATCAAGAAACATAATGTTGAACAATCTAGAGATTGACCATGTTCCATGTCTCACGTTCACACGGATATCTGTAACAAAGGGATATTTGATCAATTACCTATGGGACTGCTTAACGTAGAAATTGAGTCTTGGATGATGTACCTAATACTAACATAAGGGGTAATGGTGTATCGATAGATACTGACCATTGTTGGTATTACTATTCAGTTGTTGTGACATGTTCAAGTGGGAGTCTGTTGGAGATATGCCCATTTAACACAATACAATAGTAATTATCCTAAAATGCATGGGCCTATTGGGTCACACACAAAGTTTAGTTGTGTAAAAACAAGAAGAACATTCTAGAGGGTGTTGCAAGTAATTAATTAAAAGTGTTTTAATTAATATGGAATTACTAGAGGGACTAACTAGTAATTAGTCTACACTTGTTATTAGATAATATCTAGATAACTATTAGACTAATTGATATAATATTAGATAATATCAAATTAGTCTAGATAACTATGAGAATAAAATGAGATATTATTTAAATGGGATTCTAATCACAAAACCCTAACCCTAATTTGGAAAAGCTCTATCTTTCTCTTTTCTATTATTAATGGCCACCTAAGCTCCCAAGAGGAGGTTTTGCCTATTTCTCCAAAACACACAAAAGATTCAAGTGTGGTGTTTACGGGATTGCATAGAGAAGAAAGGAGGCGATTCCTTGTGCGACTACATCTTTGGGGTGTGCTTCTGATAGAGAGAATCATGCTATTGGTTTCTTCACCGTCATAAAAAAGTTCTCTCTAATCCTTCTCTTGTTTTATGTTACTTGTAATTTTGATTGTAACCAGATATCTGGAAGATTGTGTGTTATTTTTGCTTCCGTTGTTTTGATATAAATTTTGTAATACACGTAATCCAACAGCTATATGTTTCACCAAAAATGCCAATCACCCTTCTTGACTCTTCGCTCAAACCTGAGGAGGCCCACCACTAGCATGACTTGCTATACATGTCATTTCTACAAAAAGTGTTAGGCTAAAGTCTAGTGGGAACAAATGGTAATTAAAATAAAATGATAATAAATTGAATAATTAGATAATCTCAAGTACTTGCTTGTATTTTCAAACCCCTATATTACCAAAAGGATCTCTTTGTCCAAAACGTACATTACCATGACGGGAGAGACTCGATTTCGATGGAACGTGGCGGAACACAATAGTAGGCCACGATTCTATGTTTAGAGTTACGCGAGTAGGACATTGGTCATTGAGTTCAACCACTCATGGTCTATAGTTCAAGTCCTCCAATATGGTACCATGCTACCATAGGCTCCTTGCAAAACAACATACTACGGGTCTCACGGTCATCAAGTTCAACCACCCACGGTCTATAGTTTGAGTCCTCCGGAGATTGTCACCCATATCTAGAAAATGAGAGCAGTAAACCAACTGTTGGTGCAAGTGTACCACATCTCTATATATTTATATATATTTATTTTGATGATTACAAACACACCGCATTATTGTTTATCTAACAATCTAATCCAAGTGTACAGTTCTTGAAGAACACGAAGATTTTATCTGAAGAGTTCAAGACGGAAGATTTACGTTGTCATTAGTGTTTATAATTTATAATGATAAACACCCTAAAATAATATACCACTTGGATATTTCTAAAAACCATAATTGATTTTAATTAAATAAGGTTTTTTTGAGAAGATCCAGCAAGATTGGTTGCGTCCTGGAAGCTGTCCTTTTCTGACGCCGGTATACCGCGGCGGTACAGCCGGTATACCGCGGCAGGCTCGGTGTGCATCTCTGATTGGTTGAAGCTACTTTTACTAGCCGGTATACCGCGAGTCCTAGCCGGTATACCGCCACGTACGTATTCCAGTCAACTTTGCATGAGAGCCGTTGGAGTGTCAGTGTACTTTGTACTGCACGGTATACCGCGTGCATTTGGCGGTATACCGCGGATGCTTGTTTCCGTTGGAAGTGTTGCTATATAATGCATGCGATGGTGGAGAAGAAAATATAGACAATACAGATACAACCAACACCATCACTGCTCATCTGATCTCTCTCATTTATAATATATATATTTTATAAAACCTTTTTTTATAAAATATCCAAGTGTGAGATATTATACAAGAGTGATTACCCATTGTGAGTTATACTCCTCTTGTAAGTATTTGAATAACGGGTGTGTGATCTTGTTTATCTCATAGCAGAGGCTTGAGAAACTATTACAAATTCCTTTGTATTTGGTTTGTGTTCTACCGTAAAGAATACATTTATTGGATCGTGTCGAGAAGTGTCTCGGCTGCTGGTTTATCACAGTTGGTGGTAAATCAGTAAATCTCTGTGTCAAGTATCTCTATCCCTTATCTCTTTATTTATTCCGCTGTGCTTTATTATATTTGTTTATATAAACTGCTTTGCATTTATATTTATTTATATAATCTCTGTGTATTTGTTTATATTTACACTCTTCGTTATTATTTGTATACTTTGATTTATTTATACTGTTTCTGTACTGTATTTATTTGTAAAAGAATTTTTTGAAAGTAAAAGATTTTAAATACAACCTTACCCCCCCCCCTAGGTTGTCCAACATTTGGTATCAGAGCAGGGCTTTCAAAAATCGTCTATTTAATTTTTTAAAATCCGTTTTTGTTATGGCTCAACAAAATGCTTGGTTTTCTAAATCTCTTCTTATTGATTTCGAAAATTTTGATCTTTGGGCAAATTCTTTTGAACGTTATGTTCGTGGGATAAATCAAAATATTTGGGATATTATTATTAAAGGAAATTTCAAACCCACAAAATTTCAAAACAACAAAGTTGTTGAAAAACCTAGCTCGGAATGGTCCGACGAAGATGAGGCTAATTATTGTTTAAATTATGAAGCCAAAAATTTTCTCTTTTCGGTTCTTACTAACGATGATATTGAGCGTGTTTATCTCTTTGAAACTGCTCGTGATATTTGGGAGAACTTGAACATCACCTATGGTGGAAACTCAAAAGAAAAGAGAGACGAAACCCGAGATCAAAGAAATGAAGAAACGTGTCTCATGGCCGACCATGATAATGAGGTATCTTCATCATATTCTTCTAAAAATAACTGTGATAGTAATTATAGTGATAATTATTATAGTGACGATGAAAATAATCTTGACGAATTATATAAATCATTTCATGATATGGCCGCTCTTGCAAATAGGTATAAAGATGAAATCTCTAATTTAAAAGAAACCGTATCCGCATATAAAAAGGAAATAAATGACGGTAAACAAAAATCTGCTTATGATTTAGATATTATCACTAAATTAGAAAATAAATTAAGTGAAAAAGATATTTGTAAATCTTGTGTTATTTTAAATGATAAAATTGCATGTTTAGAGAAAAGAACATGTGAAAATATTTTATGTACAAAATGCGATATACTTGAAAATGATAATGCATGTTTAAAAGCTAAATGCGATTTATATGAAAAAGATAATCTGTTAGCTAATGCATTTCAAAATAGCAATGATAAAGTGTTAAAAATGCTAAATATGTCTAATCGCATTAATTGTAGAAAAGGCATTGGTTCTAATACATGTGTTGATAAATGCTCGTGTAAACCCATTAAAAGATTTTTTGCATCTCCTAAAGTTGATACAAGAAAACCCCCATATATGTCAAAAATGAAAAATGTGAATTATGGGAGGAAACCGTATGCTCGTATGTATAATAGTAATTTTTCTAGACCTAAAAATAATGCGAATATAAATGCTTCATTTTATGTGTATGATAAATACAATCGCAAAATTAGAATGGTTAGAAAATGGATTCCGAAAGGAATGTTTAATGTTGACAATCCCGGTGGGATGCGTTTGTGGTTTTAAACAAATTTTGTGGATTGTATGTTGTCATGTTTTATTTTATGTCGACAACATATTTTAATTTTTTTTTGCAGTTTATGTTTTATACTAACTGTTAAAAGGACCCATAAGAAAAGGGTACCACGAAAAATTTTCTTTACCTTTTGTAGGTGTTTCCTGGCGAGGATACAATACGTGTTTCCTGACGAGGAAATAATACGTGTTACCTACCGAGGTTATAATACGTGGTTACCTGCCGAGGTTATAATACGTGGTTACCTGACGAGGTCATAATACGTGGTGATTTTTTTTATCACATAAAATTAACCGAAAATTGAAGCCTTAAGATCCGTTTTGGTGCAAGTGTTTCGTATTGGTTTGTATATCTTTGTCTCTATTGCTTTTTGCATTTTATTTTATCCCTCAAATTTTATAAAATCAAATTGATATCGTTATTAATTTGAGGGGGAGCGTTTTAGCTCTTTTACCCATGAGTTTATGCTACCTCAAATATATGCATATTTTGAGGGGGAGCATCTCTCGAGGGGGAGCATACCGTCTTTCTTAACCCTTTTTGCTTCGACAAACGGGGGAGAGAAACCGCATATGCTCATGCTTAGCGGTTGTGTTTGTCATCATCAAAAAGGGGGAGATTGTTGGTGCAAGTGTACCACATCTCTATATATTTATATATATTTATTTTGATGATTACAAACACACCGCATTATTGTTTATCTAACAATCTAATCCAAGTGTACAGTTCTTGAAGAACACGAAGATTTTATCTGAAGAGTTCAAGACGGAAGATTTACGTTGTCATTAGTGTTTATAATTTATAATGATAAACACCCTAAAATAATATACCACTTGGATATTTCTAAAAACCATAATTGATTTTAATTAAATAAGGTTTTTTTGAGAAGATCCAGCAAGATTGGTTGCGTCCTGGAAGCTGTCCTTTTCTGACGCCGGTATACCGCGGCGGTACAGCCGGTATACCGCGGCAGGCTCGGTGTGCATCTCTGATTGGTTGAAGCTACTTTTACTAGCCGGTATACCGCGAGTCCTAGCCGGTATACCGCCACGTACGTATTCCAGTCAACTTTGCATGAGAGCCGTTGGAGTGTCAGTGTACTTTGTACTGCACGGTATACCGCGTGCATTTGGCGGTATACCGCGGATGCTTGTTTCCGTTGGAAGTGTTGCTATATAATGCATGCGATGGTGGAGAAGAAAATATAGACAATACAGATACAACCAACACCATCACTGCTCATCTGATCTCTCTCATTTATAATATATATATTTTATAAAACCTTTTTTTATAAAATATCCAAGTGTGAGATATTATACAAGAGTGATTACCCATTGTGAGTTATACTCCTCTTGTAAGTATTTGAATAACGGGTGTGTGATCCTGTTTATCTCATAGCAGAGGCTTGAGAAACTATTACAAATTCCTTTGTATTTGGTTTGTGTTCTACCGTAAAGAATACATTTATTGGATCGTGTCGAGAAGTGTCTCGGCTGCTGGTTTATCACAGTTGGTGGTAAATCAGTAAATCTCTGTGTCAAGTATCTCTATCCCTTATCTCTTTATTTATTCCGCTGTGCTTTATTATATTTGTTTATATAAACTGCTTTGCATTTATATTTATTTATATAATCTCTGTGTATTTGTTTATATTTACACTCTTCGTTATTATTTGTATACTCTGATTTATTTATACTGTTTCTGTACTGTATTTATTTGTAAAAGAATTTTTTGAAAGTAAAAGATTTTAAATACAACCTTACCCCCCCCCCCCCCCCCCCCCTAGGTTGTCCAACACCAACCACCCTCAACAATCATATAATGTTTATCTTTGTGCCTATGGATTCATTGGACTAAACCAAATAAATCAACAAGTTCCAATTATACCAAGTTAATATCTCAATAAGATGCTTAAGCTTAAACACCAATTTGCACACATAAATAAGTTTTTTCTCATCACCAAACTTGATTCCAAGATTTACGATTTAGTCATATAATTCCAACATGCACAAAATACCATTTCCATCATCATATCAACATAGTAAGCCATTATCCATAAAGTCTTCATCAAAATCATTAAGTTTTACAAAACCCTAGATTTTGACCTAAAGCCATTAAACCCATAAATTTGTAGGATAAACAACCCACACTTATCAAAACCATAAATGATCATTGAATATCATACATTCATCTTTGTAAAACCCTTTTATCCAAAAAAAACCCTAAAATCTCCAAAAGTTAGGTTCTTGAGGAAAAGTCATCCAAATCAACAAATATGTAGTGAGAAGATGTTTAGAAGGTTAAAATACATATTTTAACATGTATAAGATTTAGAAAAGGAGGATGAACTCACCTTGGGGTCAATAGTTTGAAACCCTAGAAATGGAGATTTGACCAAACCTTGCTTGAGAACACTTTAGAGATGAACAACACCTAAGAATAAGGCATTTAATGACTATGAATCTCTAAAGGCATGCCATAAATGAAGAGAGGTGGGGGGGGGGGGAAGGTTACCTACTATGGGAGAGAAAATCGACCCCAAATAGGCTCCCAAATGACCAAAACATTGAAAACCGTTTATGTCTCTCTTATTTAACCCGTCACCCATTCGGCGACTATGCCATGCGAGAGTGACAACTGTCACAATCGCTGGCAATGCCGCTCGCTTACCCAAGATCTCGGTACATACCTCACGAGAATGACTCTGCGATAGTGACCAGGGGACTCTCGCCTAGAACTATCGCCCAATATGTACTGAGGGGTCTCAACCCCCGACGATTGTGCCCAACGAGAGTAACACCCTGTCACAATCTCTGGCACAGTCGCACGAACTGTACCGAAACTCAAAATCTGCTTTCTCCTTGCATGCTTTGATCCGAAATAAAATAGTTGGTTTTGTCCCAAAAATAACAATCCAAAGTAGAGTTCTTAATTCCCGCTACAAATATTATAGCTCACAAATTTCGGAGTGTTACATTATTGCACAACAATTTGAACTTAAACCTGTAATGATCCAGATGATCCAAACTCGTGGATCACTTTGGAGGGTTACCCTCTAAGAATCCTCATTCCCACTTAAAGTCATTTTTGGATATGCGGACATATTTCAGATTCCTGGTCTAACTAATACCTTAAGGCTGAAACTCTTCCTTTCACATTAAGGAATAGAGCCAAAGTGTGGATAGTTCTCAACCACGAAACTCAAATATTATATGGGCAAACCTTGATGAATAGTTTTTGGCAAAATGTTTTCATCATACGAGGACGGTCAAGTTTTGAAATAAGATCCTATTATTTCAACAAAGTAAGTGGTAGCTAGAAATTGTGTAATCCATGGAGTAGGCACAATGTTCCCACAAAGCGAGCGCTAGTCTACACCATCACTTTGATAACTACAAGTAATATAATGGTAGTATCACCAAAGATCGTTTCCACATGGACTAAACTACTATGAATCAGATAATTTCATGAACTTCTTGCACAAGTTTCGGTTGACAGAAAAATATCGTTTTTGTTGGTGAAATAACTTTAAAATACAAAATTTAACTTTTTAATTAAAGAATGGGTATGGGTGTAAGTTTTCTTTGAGATAAATGAAATAACAAAATGGTCAGTCTTATAGTTGCAGAAGAACATCTATAAAAATACCAATCACTCAAAGGTGAACTTTTATAGACCGTGCCCACAGTATGCCCATAAAGTGCCCAATGTCATAGATTTTTAAGCTTGTCGATTTAACTAAGTTGATAAAATATCAAGTTCTATTAGTATGAAGATTTATACCCATATATCTCTGTGATATAAATCGCGACCAACATTTGAATCTTAGTAAATCATACAAAATTTGTATCTCTGCATGGTTATTGTTAGGGATAAAATCCGTTGAATAGAAGTTCAAGGGTTAATTATGTAAAAGGTGTATTTTGGGCTTAATTGTGTAAACGGGCCATGGGCCTCAGTGTGTTAGGCCTAGATATAAATAGCCTATTATGTTTAGAAAAATAGGTTAATCGTCACAATCATCTAAACACTCGTATTGTAATTCTCTCTATTATTCAAAGTGAATTGGATGACCAGTTGAAATCATAACAATTGTTTCTACATATTGATTTCTATTGATTGTATGCACTAATCTAGAACTCACAATTGGTATCAGAGCATACGGACGATTCGATTCAAAGTGATTAAAAGGTTTCTGGTAAGATTTTTTCTTGTTTAGTCGACTGTGTTCTTAGCCTTCAAAACTCATATTTTGATTCTGGTAAAATTGCTCGTTTTCGTTTATTGTATTCGATTCACATCATCATTATAAACGTTTCTGCAATTTTTCTCATTCCAATTCGATCATCTGAGTTGTTTTTAAGCAAAATCAAGTTTTTGGTTTTTGGTTTCTGTTCATATCAAAAATCAAAATTTTTCTTCAAAGCCGTGCTATTTGGCTTGATAATCGATTAGGGTATTGTTATTTTGCTATTTTTGAAGGTTTCTAATATTTTAGGAAAGTTTTTGTCAACCCTAATCGCATTCCAGTCGATCTATTGAACATCAGCCGCGGTTTCCGGACAACAGCAACAGTTTCCGGAACTTCCTTAAAACTATCCGGGTAAGTCATTTTCTTTCGTATCTTTACGGACGAATCATTCGGTCCACAAAGTTTCCGGAAATACTATCCGGAATACCCAAGTATCCGGACAAGTTATCCGAACAGCTTTATCCAGATTGTACTTTCTTTCCGTACACAATTCCATCCGGTAACCCAATACTTCCCGGACACTCAGCTATCCGGTAAGAACATTCATCCGGTAAGTTTTGACAATTTCATTCGGAAACTTTCATTTTATCCGGTAACTATTATCTATCCGGTAAGACTAATTTTATCCGGTAACTTCCTGTTATCCGGTAACTTCCTGTTATCCGGTAACTTCTGATTACCCGGACACTTCTGCTATCTGAACAATTTCACACACATCTGATCCGGACACTTTCAGATCAGACACTTTTCATCCGGATTCCTATCCGGTAAGTTCTGATTAGCTAGTTTCTTACCTGTTTAGTCTAAATCACTCTTAAAACCTGCGTTAGGACATCACTCTTAATGTCTTGCGTTAGGTTTACACTTTGAATCGAACAAGCGTCTGACGATCACATTAGTGCAATCAACTAAGATGTCTCGTGACGCACTTGCTATCGGCACCGACTCCAAGCCGCCGACTCTCTACCAGGGAGAATACAGCCAATGGCGGGACAGATTCGTAATCTTCATCGAGTCAAAGGATAACTTCGAGTTCATCTGGCGCGCTCTAACTAATGGCCCACAACCTAAACCAATGAAGACTGTACTAGCACCAGAAGCAAGTGGTCAAGTTCAATATGAGGCCAAGACATACTCGGAGATGAGCGAGGACGAAAAGGGCATGCATGATGGTGAAAAGCATGCCAAGAGGTATCTTGTTCAGGATCTACCGAATCTGATCTACACAGCGATAGATAGCTACAAGGACACAACAAAGGGCATGTGGGATCAGGTGGAGAAAATGATGAGTGGGAGCAAAGTCGGCAACCAACTGAAGATCACTAGTTGCATTACAAAGTTTGACAGCTTCAAGCAGCGCGCCGGCGAATCTCTCTCCCAGTCCTATGAATGTTTTTGTCTACTACTGAACGAGCTCCACAAGAACAAGATCAATCGCTCAAATACGGAGAATGCGCTCAAGTTCTTGAACAACCTCCTTCCTGAATGGAAAATGTTTGCTTCTCATGTCAAACACAACCACTTGATGGAGGACGTCCCAATTCACGAACTCTATGAGATGCTTCTCCATGACGAAGATGAAGTGATGAAGATTCTGAGCAACAAGAAGTTCGCTCCCAAGTCACCTGCTGACCCACTAGCTCTTGTTTCTTCAAAACGAGGCAAATCCTCCAGTCGTCGTTCCAAACGTGCCCAAGAGCCAAGTGAATCTTAGCCAAAATCTGAGGAAGAAGAGGACAGTGATTCGGATCCTGAATTGACTGCTGTGAAGAAAGCAATGGCTCTGCTCTCCAGATCCTTCCAGCAGAAGAAGTTCTTCAAGAAGCCTACATCCAATAATCAGCGCTACTCCACTTCCTCCAACAAGCGCCATTATTATCAGGATAAATACGAAGGCAAGAAGAAGGCAGATGAGCACAAATAGCCTGACAAGAAGGAGAAGACTGAGAAAGAAGAACGCAAGCCCGAAACGAAGAAGAAGGACGAACCCGTCACCTGCTACTGCGGGAAACTAGGTCATTTTGCAAAAGACTGTAGGAAGCCTGTCGTGAAGAACGCACATTACTACAAGGCCAAACTCCTGCTGGCAGAACAGAAAGAGGCATGATAAGCTCTCTTTGTTTAAGATGATCATTGGCTGGCTCGTTCTGATGATGAAAGTGATTCTGAAGATGCTGACGCTTTCATGGCTACCATTCTCCTCCAGAAGAACAGACAAAGTTGTGTCACGTATGTAATCCTATTTATCAAGGCCTAATCAAATAGTTTGAACCTATTGTTGAACGAATAGATTCCTATAAGTCTGTCACTAATGAACAACTGCTTGAAATCAAATCACTAACCGAAAAGCTAGATGTTCAAAAGCGAATAACAGAAAAGTATAAGTCCGAAAATGCTAACTTAAAAGAAAAATGTACAAATCTTTCAATAACACCTAAGGACTTAAGGGCCAAAATATCTGAACTGAATCTACAGCTGGATCAGTGTAAGAATGAGAAGACAGAGATTGTTTATCAATGTTCTTCTCTTCAAATTAAGCACAAAGAAATGGTTTCCAAAATAACAGATCTTGAAACCAAACTCCACAAATGAGGTCAAACAGACCAGACTATTCACATGAATAAACCCAAGGAATTCACATACTTCAACAAGGAATGGGGAATCGGATACGACAACCCTCAGTACTTGAAAAAGGGTATAGCCAAAAGACCGACACTTATCACTTTAATTGTCTCGGTATGGCTAAGAAGTATCCTGCATACCAAATCAAATGGACTAGTCCTCTTGAACCAGAGAAAGAAGAGGAAACTAAGGAATATAAGTGCAAACATACCACCAAAATGCAACTTCCTTTTTGTTACGAGCCTATGAACTACTCGTACAAGATAAATCCAAAGAAATATGTTAGGACACTAAAGTTGTCCTTTATATTAGAAAGTTTTGTAAAGCAAAGGCTTTGTAAATGGGCTTATGCTTAAGTATTGTAACAAGGGAGGTAGACTATAAATAGGTCTTGTAATGTAGTTTGTAAAAAACACTTTCATAATTCAAGATGTAGATTCTAAACAATCGTGTGTTCTCTCTAATTTAGATTTACTTTTCTAATAAAGCTTCTACCTGTTCTTGTTACTAAATCATGGATTGTTGAAGATCATGGACCAAACATGTGGTATCAGAGACAAATCGAAGAATTTTCATCGATACGATCATTGGATCTCTTCAATTCAAGTGAGTTTTAGCCCATTTATGCACTGATTTCGGATCCTTGTGACTGTTTGTTCAAAAAAGTCGAACTTACTGTTTTGGATCAAAAGCCTATCAAATCGATCGAATTACAACTTGTTATCAACTAGAAATCTATGTACATTCATCTTGCGAATCTGTCTGTGCAAGAATCACTGAAATTGGTCAAGAATTGAAAAGGTTATGATGAGTTTAGTGATTTTCGGATGCTGTTGCTAGTTTCCGATCATTCATAAATGGTTTCGGATCATTCATGCTGGTTTCGGATGATTCTTGATGGTTTCGGATCATTCATAAATGGATTCGGATTGCTTAAAGTTGAAGATTTCGGATCATGTGAAGTCTGAAGTGTTTCTGAATATGGTTATCTTAGATCTGAGAGACTCGGATTGTGCTTACACCTAAATGTTAAAAAATGTGAAGGTTTTGCATCCTTATGATACGAATTCTGATGGTTTCGCATCCAACTTGATACGAATTCCCATGGTTTCGTATCCCACTTAATCTGAATTGATGGTTTCGCATCTGCCTTGATCCGAATTCATATGGTTTCGCATCTCACTTGATCCGAATTGATGATTTCGCATATGCCTTAATACGAATTCCCATGGTTTCGTATCCTTCTTGTCCTTTATATTAGAAAGTTTTGTAAAGCAAAGGCTTTGTAAATGGGCTTATGCTTAAGTATTGTAACAAGGGAGGTAGACTATAAATAGGTCTTGTAATGTAGTTTGTAAAAAACACTTTCATAATTCAAGATGTAGATTCTAAACAATCTTGTGTTCTCTCTAGTTTAGATTTACTTTTCGAATAAAGCTTCTACCTCTTCTTGTTACTAAATCATGGATTGTTAAAGATCATGTACCAAACAAAATACCTCTCGAATGACTACTTTGATGGATATAAGGTTGCTACACCCAATGATTCCTCCAACAAGGATGAGGCCCAAGCACCTGAACCCAAAACTGAGACGGACGAGTTTAAACTCTATGTCCCGCCTCTCATTTTCGAAGCAAAAATAGTCGAATTAGAGGAGTCACTCGAGAAGGAAAGATCATGTTTTCAAAAGGAAAAACAAGCGCTCATAACCGAACTTGAGGCACTTAAATCCGTTAAAACCGAGTTTGTGTCGGATGAAGGACAGGAAATCTTTCAGAACAAAATCGATCGGCTCACATCAAAACTGTCTGCTTTGGCGACAGAAGCGATGAAGGAGCATGTGAGAAACGGTCAACTTCAAGAGAAGATTGACCTACTCCGAGAAGAAAATACTATTTCACCAGAATCTTCATGGACTCGTCTAACACATCCTCGTGCAAAGCTTTCATTGGCAAAACCTCTTCTTTAAACGGTAAAGGGTCTCAAGATGAATGTGTTTTAAAGAATCTAAACTCTGACTTTTTCTTAGCTTCCGCACTAGATTCACCTAAACACACTGACACAAAGTGTTCCTCACCTCCCTCGACCAATCCAAGTCCATCGATTCCGGATATAGATTTTTCCAAATTTATGAATTCTGAGGGTAGTTCTGAAGAAGAGTTTGAATCGTTTCCATTTGACAAACCTCTTCCAAGTCATACCGACTTTCTTTCGCCAGCGGTAAATCGCCCGGTCAATTTTCAAAAAGGCGAATGTTCTAACAAACCAACGACCCCGGCTGTGATCAAGGTTTCTAAAACTGATTCTTCTTCTCAAGAACAATCACAGCCACGGCAAAAGACCGGTCGATCGACTGATAAACGTCCTGTCTACTCAAACTCTGTTGACCATACTGTTAATGCTGTTTCCGATAAAAATGGTCGGGCTAAACAAGACAAACCAAAGTGGGTAGGCAAGGAATCTATCGAGACCAAATCAGCATCAAAGTCATTTAATACTGTCTTTTAACCTAGAATGAACAAGAATGATTGTGCTTTGAATCATAAGAATGATTTTGTTGAACAAGATGTTAAATTTCCGATTAAACTTTATTCTATTCAGCAATTGATTCAATTATAGCATGATTGCTTATGTTGTTCTAGTTGTGGTTGGAATGACTTTGATGACATTAGAAATTCAACTGATTGGTTTGGTTCTTATCATGTCAATAATTCTGAACCAAAACGAAAACCCCGTAAAAACAAAAAGAAACCCAATTCAAAACGGGGTCCCTAATCAGAGGTTAAACCTAAACAAGAAAGGAAACCCATTTCAAAACGGGTTCCTCCAATAGAGGTTAAACCTACACCCAAGAGGAAACCTGCTTCAAAATAGGTTTCTCAGCCAGGTGTCAAACCTAACCCTCCAGGACCCATTTTCAAATGGGTACCTAAAGTCCCCTAATCTCACTTTTGCAGGACGGTCATGTGTGGTACTTAGATTCAGGATGCTACAAGCACATGACCGGGAGGAGGGAGCTGCTCACGAACTACACCGAAAAATATTGCGGAGACGTGAGATTCGGAAACGATGACAAGGCGCCGATTTTGGGCTACGGCGACATTGTCCAAGACAAGATCACCATAAAGAAAGTTTCATACACCGCAGGACTAGGTCACAACTTGTTCAGCATCGGCCAATTCTGCGATAAAGATCTAGAGGTCAGATTCAAAGCCAAAAGGTGTAGCATCCGCACTGACGACGGAACCGAACTGCTGGTTGGAACGCGAAAGACCAACCTCTACACCATCGACCTCTCAGCCCTGAAGACCGATGACTCTGTCTGCCTGATGTCAAAGGCCAACTCCCAGCAAGCGTGGATTTGGCACCGACATCTCTCGCACCTGAACTTCAAGAGTATCAACAAACTGGTGCTGGGCGGACACGTAAAAGGCATGCCCAACCTTCAATTCGTGAAGGACAAACTCTGCGGGGCATGCGAGATGGGAAATATGAAGCGAGCGATGCACAAACCGAAGGCCGCTCCGAGCACGTCTCGGTCCCTCGAACTTATCCATATGGATTTGTGCAGACCGATGCGTGTTCAAAGCATCAACAAACGTAAGTACGTCGTGGTAATGGTGGATGACTTCTATGCAACACATGGGTAAAGTTCCTGCGCTCGAAGGACGAAACCCCGGAGCTAATTATCAACCACTTGAAAACCATACAAATGAACCTTCGACAGCAGGTTCAGACCATCAGGACCGACAACGGGACGGAATTTAAAAATCAAATGGTGAACGAATACCTGACATCAGTCGGTATCTCGCAAACATTCTCGGCCGCACACACTCCTCAACAAAACGGAGTGGTGGAAAGACGCAACCGGACCTTTGTCGAAGCCGCTCGTACAATGTTGTCTCAGTCAAAGATGCCTCTATTTCTATGGGCAGAAGGGGTGTCAACTGCCTGCTACACGCAAAACCGCTCGATCATCAACAAGCAGTTCAACAAGACGCCGTACAAGATCATCAATAACCGCATCCCAAACATCAAATACTTCCACACGTTCGGATGCACATGCTACATCCTCAATGACAAGGATGATATCGGAAAATTCAGTCCGAAAGAAGACGAAGGAGTTTTCATAGGATACTCCATGCAGGCTAAGGCGTTTCGCGTTTACAACAAACGGAAAAAAATTGTTCTCGAGAGTGTAAACGTGACATTCGATGAAGCCGTGGATTTGGCTTCTGAACAACTCAATTCAGAAACCGGTTTAACTGGCTTGCTAGCTTCCGAACTTTCACGTTCGGGATCTGCACAACCAACAGTAAATCCAAATCATGCATCTACGTCGAATGCTCAACTTTCTGATTTAGATTTACTGTTTCAATACTTTTATGATTATTTATTTAACGCTCCTACCCCTCGTGTCTCAGTGCAACCAAGAATTGAAGCTGCTCAAATCGAGGACTCGGCGAATCTCTCCGATCCGCCGCCTTCGACAAGCACTCCAACGATCACTTTGGAGACACCTCAGCCCTCAAATGGCACATCATCATTAACCGATACAACCATTTCCCCGGAGGAACATGTACAAAACCCAAAGATCGATCCTGAAGATTCGTCTTCGACTACACTCGTTGATCAACCTCTGAATTCCCCGGAACCAGACGTTGCTCAACCTTCGACGAATCCTGCCATATTTCCTCCGAGAAACCAACCTACTACACTTAAATCTGTACAAGACCTTCTAACTGGTGGCTACGTGGATCCGGACACCTCACACTCGAATCAACAGCCGCTTCCACACACAACCAAATAGACAAGAACTCATCCCCTGCAACAAATTATCGGTGATCCCTCTACTCCAGTTCAAACACGAGGCGCATCAGCCAACTTCTGCCTCTTCTTTGGATTCCCGAGTAAGATCGAGCCTACAACTGTCTCCGAAGCATTAGAAGATCTGGACTGGGTCATGGCCATGCAAGAGGAACTCAATCAATTTGAGGCTCTCAAAGTATGGCGACTTGTCCCACGTCCAACGCACAAGACAGTGATCGGCAGAAAATGGATCTTCAAGAACAAGAAAGACGAGGATGGCATCATCGTGCGGAACAAGGCGCGTCTCGTGGCCAAGGGATACTGTCAACAAGAAGGGATAGACTATGATGAGACATACGCTCTGGTTGCAAGAATCGAAGCCATACGTATGTTCCTTGCATACGCGGCGCACAAGAACTTCACGGTCTTCCAATTGGACGTGAAGACCGCATTTCTCAACGGTGCGATCAAGGAAGAGGTATACGTATCGCAACCGGATGGGTTTGTGGACGAAAAGAAGCCTAATCATGTCTACATTATGGACAAGGCGCTATACGGTTTGAAGCAAGCTCCCCGGGCCTGGTATGATGCGTTGTCTAATCTTTTAATTAAATCCGGTTTCTCAAAAGGTAAAATCGATACAACCCTATTTATTAAAAACGAAGATGGTCATATAGTATTAGTTCAAGTGTATGTTGACGACATAATTTCCGGTTCTACTAATCCACTATTTTGTAAGAACTTTGCCAAATTAATGGGACAATATTTTAAAATGAGTATGTTGTGTGAGATGAACTTTTTCCTCGGTCTTCAAGTTAAACAACTGTCGACCGGGATATTCATAAACCAGGTTAAGTACATCCGGGACATTCTTCGGAAATTCCAGATGGAACAATCCTCACCAATGAAGACTCCCATGGCACCCGGTACAAAGTTACACGTCGATCCTAACGGAAAGGATGTGGACACAAAAATGTACCGGGGAATGATCGGTTCTTTAATGTATCTAACTGTTAGTAGACCGGATATCATGTTTTCGAGATTTCTTTGCGCCCGGCTTCAGTCAAAATCTAAGGAGTCTCATTTAATAGCTGTTAAACGTATATTTTGTTATTTAAGAGGTACTGCTGATCATGGCTTATGGTACCTGAAAGAGACATGTTTTGAGCTTTCGGCATGTTCCGATGCGGACCACGCGAGCAGCATGATGGATCGGAAGAGTACATCGGGGCATGTGCAGTTCTTGGGAGATAGCTTGGTGAGTTGGGCATCCAAGAAGCAGCAGTGCGTCTTAACGTCGACTGCCGAGGCGGAATACGTGGCCGCTGCAAGCTGCTGTTCACAAGTTATCTGGATGCACACGCAACTCAAAGATTACGGCTTCACGTACACCAAGGTGCCCATCTACTGCGACTCGAAGAGCGCCATAGCCATATCCAGCTATCCGGTCCAGCATACAAAGACAAAGCACATAGACGTTCGGTACCACTTTATCAAGGATCACGTCGAAAGAGGTACAGTCGAACTCTACTTTGTGAATACAGAACATTAGTTAGCAGACCTGTTTACAAAACCCCTGGACGAAAAATGCTTTAATTATCTAGTGTCCAGGTTAGGTATGCTAAATCTGAAGATTTGATCTGATTGTGCGCTCGATACAAGTTCCATACATCTACAAGAAACTGTTTATTCATCATCTGTTGGTTACACTCCAGATGATAGATTATACACTTTCTCGCATCTGTATTCTACTTGTATCAGTTACATTTTCAGTTAAATCTCTGTATTAATTAGGTATATTTCGTCTGTTTGCTTTCTTTTAACGTGTGTTTCCTTTTTTGTTTATTGTTGTCGTCTACTTTATGTGATTATATTTGTGCTTTCACAACTTTGTTCATGTGTTCAGGGGGAGCACGAACAAGTATCAGGTAAGTATACTCTACTTTTGAGGGGAAGTGTCACACAACTGTTTTAACTTCCTAAAGATTTTTGTGTATGGCAACTCCACTGTGCTTCATATCACACTACTCGCACAGTCTGAGGGAGAGCAAATTTCTATTTGTTCATCATTTGAGGGGGAGCGACACACAGTTTTTCTTTAAATATGTAAAAGTTTTTATGTGTGTTCGTCTCTCCATTGCACTCACATGCACAATCCGAGGGGGAGCAGAGAAATCCCCATGCTCAGTTCGAGGGGGAGCGAGAAAATGTTCTTTCAAAGTCAAACTGATATTGTTTTGGGATTTTTGATAAAACCAGGTGCCAAAATTGGAAATTTTTCAAACTTTCCGAACAGGTTTCCGGATACCCCTATCCGGATAGGTTTCCGGACCGGACACCTATCCGGACCGGATGGGTATCCGGGTAAGACCCACCCGAAAAGTGTGACCATATATAAGCAATCCGGAAACCTCAATATTCATTATTTCCGGATATTTCAAAACCCACTCAAAACCTCTCGTATTCTCTCTCGACCGGAAACCCTCGGTTATCAAAGTTTTTCATCGATTTCGACACTCATATTCTCAGGTACGGTTCTTACATATGTATCTCTCTCGTATATGCATATCTTACATCATCTCTCGCACGAATCGACCGTCAACCATGTCGATTAAGGGTTTTCGAAACCCCATTTTTGCGTCAATCAACATTCGACATATTTTACTGTCGTTTGGGTCGATTGCAATGCCTTTATGTGCTTATTTACTAGATTCGATGCCTCTAGATTACTGAGATTTATGTTTAGGCTTGTTTCTAGGCGATTTGATTCGAACCGGATGTCTTCCGGATAGTCATAAACTATCCGGACACATTCAAAACATCTGGAAACCACCATAAGCCTAGATATTTTGTCCGGACACTTAAACACCCGGTAACCCTAGTTGTCCGGAAACCTTAGGGTTTCCGGTAAGTTCAACTATCTGGATTGTGAATGGTGTCCGGTAACCATTGTCATCCGGTAACTCATGATTTGTCCGGATACATTTTGTCCGGACACCCCATTCATCTGGAAACCTCATTTTCCATGCCTTGTCCGAATTCCTATACCTTATCCGGAAACCTCTGTTTGTCCAGATCCCATTTTGTCCGGACACTTTGTATGTCCGGAAAACATGTTGTCCGGTAACTTTGTGTTTCAATTTAATTTTTATCCGGACACTGTCAAGCCTCAATCTGTTTCAGATTGAGCCGGTATTTCGCAAAGGTACGCACCGATGGTAATTTGATCCGTCTACTCATTAACACAGTATATTTCAGGTATTATAATGGCAGATCAAGAACAACAAGCATCGCGAGAGAACGTTCCTCCACAAGAGGAATTCATTGACGAGGAAGCTGACAATGCTTTGGTCCAACCAGACCATGGCATTGAAATTGAGGCCAACAATCACCAGTTGGACGCTGCCGAGTTTCGACCACAACATCGTGTGCTCGTGGACATCATGCTTGGTCACCCTCTCCGCGAGGCCCTCACTGCAACGGCCGACGTCCCAGTTTTGTATATCTATCAAGTATGGCTTTCATCCCACGTCGTCACGGCTGCAAATACACAAACGATCACGGCGATGATCGACAATCAGCCCTTCACGCTCACACCAGAATCCTTCAGACGGCTCCTATCACTGCCTGAAGCCACTGCCAGCGGACATCAAGCTTACGACCCCGCGGTCAATGACACGACTCTCTGCGCCGAGATCCGAGCACTCGGCTATAACTACGCACTTGACCGCCCCTCCGCATTCAATTGCAAGTATCTAGCGCCCATATGGTACACGTTGTTCACGATTCTGAACAGGTGTCTCTCATCCAGATGGAGGGGCATAGATCAATGTACCGGCGACTTCCTACGGCTCTTCCATGTCGTATGCTACAATCGGCACATCGACTATGCGATGGTGATATGGCGCGAGTTAGTTCAAGCCATCAGGCAGATCGGTGGGACAAAGCAGAAGAAGTTCTTGCCGTATCCACGATTCCTATCATTGGCCGTCAGACAACATATGGACGTGAATCCCAACATACCGCGGCGCATTAACCATCCGGTATGTCCCCCTTTCATTTACGATATCTAGTGATTCGTAACCCGTCTAACGCCCAACCAATGCCCTTATCTGAAGCCCTACTGGCACATGCGGACCCCAATGCACCGAGTGTGTTAGAATATAGGAGAGTGTTAGGAGCTCTCATGGTCCAGCCAGAGCCGGAGGGACCTCCCCAGGGACATAGACCTGAAAGGCGTGAGGGTCCGAGGACTCGAGGAGGTAGAGTCCGGGTAGCTGGGGCTCCCGAATGGGGTGTGTTTAGAGTACATGGGAGGGGAACAGGCGTGGGCGGTGCATTGGATACGCATGCCAGTACTACCCATTCCAGCCACGCCGAAACTAGCCAACAACCCCCTATTCACACCACCCGAACCACGACCGAAGCCGGACCGTCGACTACATTACACGAGGTCCCGGTTGTCACTGCCACCCCCATTGCTTGAAAGAAGACCCCGGCACGGACACAACTGAGCCGATATCTCCATTCACCCAGGTCGAAACTGTCAAATCCGACAGCACTGACACTGATACGGACCAAGCCATCCGTGCATCACTGATTCCACACCGTATCGGACGTCGACCTTGAATGACTGAAGGATCTCCTTCTGCCACACCCACACCCTCCACAATCCCACAATCCGAGCCTATTATAGGAGACACAAGGAGAGAGGAGGGAGTACTAGTTGAAAATATTGAACAGGCGAGTCGAAGAGAATGGAGATCTAAAAAGAACCAAGAGAGAACGAGCATTAGGACTAGAGAGGCTCGTGAGCGACCCCAAACCAGCGTCAGCCAGGTAGCCACATCTGCTATCTTGTCTCATCCGTTGGGACAAGGTATTGAAGAAGCCGTCGTAGACCTAGCGGCGCAATCGCACAACCTCCATAGCTACTCACCCGTCTCTCAAAAGATGGGTGTTTCACTTTCACACGGGGACTTAGCACAACCTCTACCGATCTCTCATTCGGAGAGTATTGGTATTGAAACAAGAGACCAGCCTCCTCTGGTCTCGCCTTCTTTCGTTTCGCATTCGAGTCTAGAGCCACTTGATATTATACATTCTTCGGATAGGACACATGACGAGACTCCACAAATCGGTGCTCTTCGTGACCCAATCGGAACTTCTGTAGTGTCTCCGCCGCTGAGCGGAACGCGAGGATCGGAAGAAAATTCTACCATGGCCACACCTTTGCCATCCGTGAACGTAGGTGTTACTACCTCTACGGTAGATACCTCAACGGGTAATCTAACTGATCCCGGAGTTAAGTTACCTGGCATCTTGTCAAGGGGATATCTGGACAGCGCCCTAAAGGCTGTCCGCGAGGCAATGGAGCAGCAGTTCACCACCGAGCTCGACAAAATCAAGAGCTTGATTAAAGGGAAACAGAAGATAGTTGAAACTGCACCAACACCTCCACCGGCTCCCGTTCAGCCATCTTATTCGGTGGACACACTCAAGACTATGCTTCTAGCTCAACTGCTCTAGCACACCGACACCGATGCCTCAACTAAAGCAGACCTGGTATCAGTTCTACGCTCCCAGGTATCTGCTCCTTCGTCATCCATGAATAGCAGATTGGACCAGCTTGATTCGACTCTCAAGGACGTTCAGAAAGCCTTAAACCTTATGTCCGAAAGAGTCGCCTCACTCGACGAAACATGCAAGGGTCAAGCTGGCGTACTCAAGAGACGGCACGTTGACCAGGATGATCCTGATCACCGTGAGGGGGAGAACAAGAGACAGAGACTGTCTGAGTCCGAACCAATCCCCACTGAATCTGCAACGGTTCAACCGGAACCATCAACTATGGCAACTGCAACCGAAGACGAACGTGAAGCCCAGTTGAGTTTAGCTGAAATGGAGATAGACATGGATATCTCAGACGACGAAGACCCGACGGTTGAAAAGCCCGAGGGAGAATCACAGGCGCTGGTCGTATACACTACACCGGAAGGGGATGCTCTTAATCTGATAGATCTCGACCTAGAGATTGATCCGGAGACTGAAGACGCATGGTATCAAAAAGCCACCAGTACGATGAACTTCGAGGTAAATCTCGTATTTCCCACCGATGCCGACGACGACATCGACTACGACCAGTTCTTGCTACAGAATTTCTACAATACACCAGTCTACACGACATAGAACCCCAAGACTTCTACTACTACAATTCCTATATCTCCTCAACAACCGACAGCTTCTAAGCAACCTCCTCCTCCACAGCAACAAATCCGATGGGAGAAGATTATGATCCTTATTCCTCACCTGGAGGAATCTCTGAAGAAGCTATTTGTTCGTAGGTTACACCCGATCGAGCCAACTTTCTGCCTTGGGATTTCCAAATTTGACAAGGAATACCAAAGCCAGTACGTAAAGGTAATGAAGCGGTGTCTTCCAGTTAGCCAAGTCCGAACAAAGCACAAAATCACTGAAGTGCTTAACATCTAAACCGGCCGGATTCTCAGAGTCTTATTTCCAGTATTTACCGTCAGACGTGAAGACGGAAATGAATGGAGATTCTCTGAGGCAGACTTTAAAAATCTCAGGCTGTTTGACTTTCAGGCTATACTGAAAGATCTCTGAACCAGAACCATCCGACTACTTCATGTTACCAAAGCACTCGAGGCTGTCCATCGATTCCTGCTCCACAAAGTAATGATTTCTTACATCATAGACATCCAAATGGGAATCGAGCACAGAACAAAGAAAATCAACCTGTTGAAACCGAACCTGAAAGCACCCGAGCTGAAGATGTATCCCGAGAACTCACTGCTTCTAGAACCGGAATTTGGGATCGTAAACCTCAACAAAAAGAAAGAAAAGAGGTTTCTACGCTTCAGCCAGGTCGATAGATTCTGCGATGGCACACTCCTCAAAGTCAGAGATGCACTTCGAAACATCATCACCAACGAATCCGAACATCGAAAATCGTCGTTTATCTCCAACTTAAACGAGGTAAACACTCGAGAAGCCTTGGAAGTGATTGAAGACCGCATCGACTACCGCCGAGCCATCCGAAGTTTCGAGATCTACTTTGCGCTCCGAAAGAGATACGTCGAGAACCGGCGTGAACTCGAACTTCAATTAAAAGGGGGAGATTGTTAGGGATAAAATCCATTGAATAGAAGTTCAAGGGTTAATTATGTAAAATGTGTATTTTGGGCTTAATTGTGTAAACGGGCCATGGGCCTTAGTGTGTTACGCCTAGATATAAATAGCCTATTATGTTTAGAAAAATAGGTTAATCGTCACAATCATCTAAACACTCGTATTGTAATTCTATCTATTATTCAAAGTGAATTGGATGACCAGTTGAAATCATAACAATTGTTTCTACATATTGATTTCTATTGATTGTATGCACTAATCTGGAACTCACGGTTATCAAAGACTCTCTCAAATCTTTGTGCATCACTTAAGCGTATTTTGAATCCGCCCATCTCTGGATTAAGATCTAATATTAACCCTTCAAGGTGATCGGGTTATCAGCGTTGAGTTTAAGTTCTGACTCAAGTGACCACGCTTAAGAGTTAGTAACAATGGCCACACCCAAGTGTTGCCTACTAGTCTCAAGTTCGACTAACACTCACACCCAAAGAGGTATTTAACTCAGAATAAAAATGAAAGGCATAATAAAAGAATAGAATGTTTTTAAACTACTTGCATTAAAATGAAACTACAAACGAGGCCTACAGTAGATAGAAAATGAAATACGAGAAGTAAATGCGGGAAATTAAAGCTACACTAAACTTCAAGCTTAAAGACACTTGCTTTAAGAGAGAAAACTCGGATATTTGGTGTTCCCTTCATGTCCCCAATTCCTTTCAGAGGGAAAATAATGTCATATTGTAAAGTGATTGTGGGCGTCGAACTTCTCCAATTCCTATCTTTTCAACAACTGATAAAGGCATGAGGTTTATACTTGCTCCTAAATCACATATGGCATTTCTTACTTTTTGTCCACCAATGGAGCACGGGATGGCAAAACTTCCCGAGTCCTTTAGTTTCGGAGAAATTTTGCAAGTAATAAGTGCACTACATTCTTTGGTCAAAACGGTTTAAAATTATTCCAACCTTTCTTTATTATTGAGAATGTCTATAAAAAATTTAACATAGCTTGGAATTTGCTCGAGAGATTCTACCAAATGAGTGTTAATGTAGATATGCTTTAAAATGTCCAAAAACTTTTTGAATCGTACATCACATTTTTAACTTTTAATCTCTCAAGAGTAATTCTCGCACGTTTAGAGCTAGTTTGTTTTTACCGGGAGTGGGCACGGCTAGGGATGAGATCGGTGCCGGACCGGTACCGAACCGGTTGGTACCGAAAACTTTTTGGAGTAAAAACCGGTACCGAAAACCGAACCGTATGTACCGGTTCGGTTTCGGTTTTGGGACGAAAAATTTGGGACTAGCACCACTTAGGACCAAAATTGTGTAAAACATATCAACTATCTATCAAAACCAATCACAAACGATCGAGGTTGCTATGTTATCACAAAACTTAAAAAATAGTGTTGGATCAGTTTCCTGAGACTAGTGTACTTGCAAGCAAAGGATCAAGAACCTCCAAAAAAAACTCTCCTGTTAATGATGATATTGTTGATCCAAACCTTTCGGGACCAACAAATATGGATCAATATGGATCATGCAGCAGTAAAAATAAAGACTGATTAAGCCATTGAAAAGGTCCTTTATACATGCTGTTGCTTTAAAGTCATAATAATAATAATAATTTCTCAATCAAAAAATTTAACAATACATGCTATTGATAATAATAAACAAATATCAATTAAAAATTTGGCAAATACACCCAATTCTAATAATAATAATAATAAACAAATATCAAACAATTAAAAGTTTAACAATAATCCCAAACCAAAATTATATTCATAATGTTTCAAATGTGTTTCAAAATCAATCTCAAACAATTAAAAATTTAACAATCAAAAGTTCAAAGTCAAGCAAAAGTTCAACAATTTTCGATATTCTTTTACGCTTTTTGTTGGCCCCGAAGGGCTATACAAGTTTGTAGAAGGGGGTTGAAAACAAACACACAGATTTTACTTTTCTAAATTGTTTATTGATAAATCATTAACAATTTACAGCTTGTTGCGGAACAAGATTAAGGATAAACCTAAATCTAAACAAGTTGGAACACTAAGTTTCTTGCATTAAGAAAGAGAAGGAAATTACTAATAATAACCTATCTCAAGATAAGAAAGATGACTTGTCCAGAGTTAGCAAGTCCTTCAAAAATGAAGCTGGAGTCCTTCTTATATACTGCATGCATTAAATGCATTGCAGTTTACACTTTACATGTGGCAGCAACTGGTTGGTTGCATGTCATTGACCTTTGTAGACAACCTTAGTAGCCGCATGTTTGAACAGTGCTAATCAGAGTGGTTGTACGATTTCAGACAATAAGGAGGTTCTTTTCTGACATATCGTACGGAGTCGTGCAAGGGTGGTTAAGACAAAAGTACTTTGTAAGGAGGACTTCATGATCAGCTTTTCATTGATTCAGCGCTTTACCATTGTTTATCAGCGAATGATAAAGTTCAGCGATAGCTGAAGTCTTGTACTTGATACTTCACGTTGAGTGGACAAATCTGAATCTTCGCTGATCCGCATCAGTTCATTAGGAGACTTGTCGCTGGTTCTTGAGCTTGATCTTCGACTTCAGCGTAGAACCGATGTTGTCGTGAAACTTGTCTTCAGAGATCATAAGTAAACAACTAACTTATCAGCGATCACCATAAGGACTGAACAGGCTCAGAGCATTATGGTGAACAGTGTTCGCTGAATGTTTAATCTAAAGAGAGAGAGTTCCTATCAGCGGTACTGTAAGATCATAGTACTTATCAGCGATAGTGAAACTCTGATACATATTGTTTACTTACAATTTTCACTAAGTATTTAAGATAGGGTCATTATCAAATCACTGAGGGTTTAGATCAACAATCTCCCCCTATTTGATTATGACATAGCAACAGAGAAAATTGCTATATAATGAAAACATAAGGATAAAAAGAACTCATAAACTATTTGTCCCTTTTACTGTTTTCTGGGATCTTTTCTGTACTGATGGAGTAAAGTACTTTCGCTGAAATCTTTCTTTAAACTTCGATTCAGATTACAAAAGGAAGTGGAAAGATTACAAGTACAAGTGAAATAAATTACAAGTACAAAGGAATAACTGATACAATAGAAAAATGAGGCGATCCTATCAGTTTATAAAGGTTCTTCCTTAATGAGAAGTTCATCAAGGGTCTTTGATGTGGGAATCATCCAGTCAGGGACATTTACTCCTTGATTCCTTTTGTTCAGCGCTTCTTCAAAAATCAGGGGTTTAAGATGCCGTGCCTGAATGTCGCGTTTGAATTCACACCAGTAGATGAGATCTTTCAGCTGTTCGATGGGAGTGATGGGAAGCTCCGAGATACGTTGAAAACGTTTTCGTCCATCATAGTCAATAAAGAATATCCCATAGGGTTTGCTTATGACTTTCCCAGGGATGAAAGTCTCACCAGGAGGAAGAGATGTGTCAAGTGCATAAAGGTCCGGTTCTGGACCAAGGACTTAAGGAAGAGAAAAACCAATACCTGTTTCGTTCCGTATACGAGGACCTGAGTCTGAAGATTTAGACTTTTTCTTTGCAGAGGCCCTCCTTTTCTGATTTGCGAGAGGAGGGGGATGAGGAATATCCACACAAGAAGATACTAAGTCGATCTGTTTATTTATCAGGTTTTCGAAATGATCCTTGTACTTAGATTGAGACTTCTGGATGGCTAATCTGATCTCCAACCATTCAGAGAGACCGTACTTCGTGATGGCTTCAGCATAGAATTTTTTGTACTGTCCATTCTCTCTGAATATCTCGATTTCAGCGATTGAAACTTTGAGGGTTGATCTTCCAGTGATAAGTACCTTGTTGATTCTAGCAGTTCGATATCTGAAGTGTACCTTTTCTTTGAACCAGATTAAAGTAGATTGAGACACAGTTCTCTTTTCTTCAACGATTTTCTTGGCGTCTTCCCATAACTGACGTTGAACTTCGATTGGAGTTCTTTTCAGCTTGGGGTCTTTCACTGATTGTTGAGTAAGCTGGATGGCGAGTTCTCTGTCTTTTTCTTCAGCTTCCCTTCTTTCAGCGATTAGACGTTCAGCTCTGAGGTGATCCTTGTATTCCTTTTGAGAAAGTCTGAACTTTGGAGGAATAGAGGGAACTTGATCACGCTTCAGAATGATTCGCTGATCTTCGAATTTCTTTATCATTGCATCTCTCTTTTTTTGATCCTCTTCACAAGGCTTTTGAGGAGCCAAGGAAGGTCTGTTTTTGTGAGAGAGCATCTATTCTTCAGGTTCATCAGTCTCAGAGATCAAATCCAAGACCGGGATTATTTCTTCAGCGTTGGGAGCTGGGATTATTGTTGGTGAAGTTGCAGCTGTAGGAACTTCAGCGATATCCTCAAACAGGGGAGAGGACTAGCTGAAATACAACGACCGTACGAGTAAGAACTTGGGTAGAATAGAGATAGAGAAAGAATGTGGTTGTGTATAGATGTTTTAAGGAGAGGAGAGTTGATAATGTGTATAGATAGAGGAGGGATGTAGTGTAAGGTAGATTTAGTTTACCTGACAAACTGGCTTTAGAAGCAAGATCGTCAGATTGTCTTCTCCAGCGAGGCCTTTGTTTTTGCCTTTTTCAGCTTCAGACGCTGAAGGCTTTGTCTTGGTCCGCTCCCCTGAAGGTTCTTTTATCAAGATCCCTTTAAGAGTTGTAGTTCTCTTAGCAGGCTTGACGATAAAGGAGTCATCATCATCATCATCATTCTTTGGAGAAGAGGATGGTTCATCATCAGATAAGTCGATGGCTTGTTCATCTTCAGCTTCAGATTCAGATTCTTCAGCATCTTCTTCGAGTTGATCCCCCTCAGATACAGAGGTAAGCTTCTCGGTTCCCTCAGGGTTTTCATCTCCTTGAGGTCCAGTGGTTGTTTCTTCATTTGTCTTCTCACCCTCTTCAGTAAGGGTAAGGTCTTAAGTGTTCTCCCCCTTGATAGATTCATCATGGGGAAGGTTTTCAGTCTTCTCCCCCCCCCCCCCTTCCTCATGATGAGTGGGGAAGGAATACGATGACTCAGCAGTTGGTTTTGGTTCCTGTCTTCTTGGCCAGGGATCCCCATATAATCTTCAATCGCTGCTACTCTGTCTTCTAGGCCAGTAATAGCAGGATTGATCTTCAAAAGTTCAGCAGGATCCGCCGTAGTAAAATGCGTCGGTGCAGGGGCAGGGGCGGTCATGTTATTCAGGATCTGCTGCATCATTGTCTTCATTGAATTGATGTCATTCTTTACAGAATTCATGTCAGTCTTCACTGAATTCATGTCAGCCTTTACTGAACTTACGTCAGTCTTTACATCAGTTATCTCTCCCTGAAGATTTCCAACCGATGTCTTTAGCGTTGTGAACTCGCTGGACATGGATTGAACTGAGGTTTTGAGAGCGGTGTAGTCTATGTAGAGGTCAGCAAGAACTTTGGCAAAGTCACCAATACTTTTATCAATCTTCTCCAAATCAGTTTTGGAGGCTTACTGTTCAACCACTGTCGTCAGCTTGTTGAGAATCTCTTCAGCGTTTGTTACGGCTGAAGAGTTGTCTGAGAGAGTAGTGGTGAGACCTACCAGCTTCGTATCCAGGTTCTTCAGAGACGCGTTGATGTCTCCCAAATTAGGACATGTAACATATAAGTACTTATAAACAGAGGAAAGCTCAGAAGTTTGGGGTTCAGTTACAGTGTATATGGTTTGGTGTATACCTGCAGGAGGGTCGACGAAGTCATCAAAACTTCTGTGACCTGAATAATGTTCCATGTCGTCAGCGAGAGTGCGTATACGCATGGACGTTCCTACAGGTCCTGCATCCATCATTCCTTGAAGAGTATCAGCTTTAGCTTCTGGAGGAATGACGGGTGATCCAGTGGTCGTGGTGAAAACTGGATTAAAGTCCAATGGAGAAGAGAGAGAAGCGAAGGTTGAGAAAGTTGGTTGGGTGCGGGGTTCAGCGTTGGATCCGCTGAGAATCACTTCTTCAATCTGTAGAGAGACTGAAGGAGGTTGGGTAGATTCCAAGTTTATAACCTCAGCGTTTAGAGACGCTGAAGCTGGGATGGAATGGGTGGCTTGTTCAGCTGTGGCAGAGCGTACCACTGAACTTTCCTTCAGCTCTTCAAGATGAGCTGAGGAGTCTTCAGCATGAGATTGCTGGGGTTGCTCCTTGGTTTTCTTAGTTCTTTTGGAACTAAGTTGGGTAGAAGAGTGTTTCCTTTTTCTTGAAGGAGAGGAGGTTGCAGCTGGGGTATCAGCGGTGGGTTTGTCCACTGAAGGAGCTGCAGAAGTAGAAGAAGAAGGAGGATTGAGAAGAGTTAATACTGTAGAGAGACATACCTCGTTTTCCACTGGCTTGAAGTCGAGTACTTTAGGACCAACCTGAGAGAGTTTCAAGTCTCCTACTTGTGGGTAGTTGTCCTTCAGGCCTGTTTGGAAGACGGTGTTGATGAATCTAGGATATGGAACCCATGGAGATCGGTCAGCGGCAGAGTCTACTCTGAGTACAAGATCATCGTAGATTATTGAAGCCCAGTCTATATAAAGACCTTTCAGCAATGCATATCCCATTGCTTGCTAAGGTTGAGCGGCTTGATCAGAGGAGTCGGTCTTTGCATTCATGCAGCTTATCAAGTGAGCGAAGATGAAGTTCATCTCGCTGGGCATTTTTGACTTCTTGATGAGGGTCAGCTTCTTCTCAGGCTTCTTGTACCTCCCAGTTTCCCATACATAGCCCATTGCATCAAAGAATGCAGTGATGGCTTCCCTATCATAATGTTTCTTGTGGTCAGGGAGAGGAACAAAAGGTTTTTCTTTAGTGGCGATGGGAAGGCTCAGGGCTTTATGGATAATGGCAGGGGTGATCTTTATAGTGCCAAAATCAGTATCACAGAGGATGCAATCAATTGTCTTTGAGGAGTCTTTGGTTGATGGTAGCTGAGAGTGTCTGGCAGAATACCAAAACTGAGATAGTAGTAGCTGATGTGTAGGAGGTGTTATGGTCAGGGCTGTAGTGAGGCAACAGTTTTTCAGGAAATTCACAGCATCATTCAGATATGTGACTTGCTTTCGAGGAGGAAACTCGAAAAGCGCATATAGGTTGTTTGTTTTTGTCCAATCAAGTTCTTCAAGAGTGAACTTGACCTGAGGAGCCTTGATGATTTCCAATTCCTCAGCAGCAGCAGTGTTCTCAGCAGTGGTGTTCTTAGTAGTGGAAATGTCAGTAGATGCCATTTCTGTATTATCAGTTCAACCAAAGATATAACAAATAAGAATAATCTTAATGTGGAAAGATTTTCCAATAAGATGGTTCGAATTTTGTCCATTTCATTCAGACAAAAATGTCTTAATGAAGATTAGGGTTTTTCTTGGTTTTGAAAAAGAAATGCAAACCCAATAAAGATCTTGTTTTCCAGTTTCCTTTGAGAATTAGGATTCTGGAAAAACGTATGAAGAACAAGTTTAAGATTTTGCGTTTAAACTTGAAGAACAACCATGAAAGGTTGTGTTCATAAAACTATGAAAATGATTTCATTTTTTAAAGAGTTCTTTTGTTTGATCTTGTAAAAACAATGAGAAGATCATTAACAAGTTTTAAGAAACAGGTAAATAACAGAAATATTAACCTGGTTCGTTGAAGAAGAAGAAGTTCTTGAAAACTTGAGAGCACAAATGCAACAGTAATTTTCTTTTTCTTTCTTGGAGGAAAAGTTTTTCGCCTAAAGGAAAAATATAAACCCAAAAAGTGTTTATATAGTGAGATTAGAGAGAGAGAAAAACTCGAGCGGGAAAGTTTTTCATCATGACACGGACACGTGTTTGCATTTGATTGGAAGGTAAACGAAACGTGCAAACGTGTGTCAGAAAAAGAACGTGTCGGGGCTTATCCGTTGCAATGACGTCACAACTGTTCTTTCATATTCTAGGATGTATCTGAGGTTTTGAAAACTCAGGGACACTTTTGAAAACATGAAGCACTGAATAGAAATATCAGTTGGTTTTAGAAATTTCAAAGTATCGCTGATTAAGGAAGAGATATTCAGCGATGCAATTTGTTTTAAAATCTTGCATTCACATGCGATTGTCAGTGAGAGAAAAACATACCTTGATATCAGCGAATCAAGTTTATTCAGAGAGAAAATGATAGAATGGGTTATACAAGTTGATTTTATCATATCGCTGATCAAATGTGAACCGCTGAAGATTTTACTCTTCATAGTTCAGCATTCCAAGCTCGCTGATGAGAAAGTTGAATCTTGTCTCATCAAGAGGTTTGGTGAACAGATCAGCTAACTGATAATAAGTTGGGATAAAGTGAAGTTCTATATCACCATTCATCACATGATCTCTGATAAAATGATACCGGATTTCGATGTGTTTTGTCTTTGAGTGAAGCACTGATTGTTGGCCATAGCGATGGCACTTGTGCTGTCGCAATAGATTGGAATATTTGAGAGTTGTAGGTCATAGTCCAGTAGTTGATTTCTCATCCACAAGACCTGAGAACAACAGCTTCCAGCGGATACATACTCAGCTTCAGCTGTGCAGGTGGACACTGAGTTTTGCTTTTTTACTTGTCCAACTCACCAGCTTTCCACCCAGGAGCTGACAGCCTCCTGTAGTGCTTTTCCTATCCAATTTGCAACCTGCAAAATCACTATCTGAATAGGCGATTAGATCGAACCCTGAGTCTTTGGGATACCAAAGACCTAGATTCGCAGTACCCTTAAGGTATCGAAAAATTCACTTTACAGCGATCATATGAGATTCCTTAGGTTCAGCTTGATATCGTGCACACAAGCAGGTTGCGTACATAATATCGGGTCGGCTAGCTGTAAGATACAAGAGAGAGCCGATCATCCCACGGTACAGCGTGACATTAACAGGAATACCATTAGTATCCTTATCTAGTGTCAGCGGTGGTGCCATAGGGGTTTTCATAGCTGAACTCTGAGTTAAATCGAATTACTTCAGCATATCTTTAACATACTTTCCCTGATTAATGAAAGTTCCTTTTTCATTTTGCTTTATCTGAAGACCAAGGAAATATGTTAGTTCACCCATCATGCTCATTTTATACTCATCTTTCATTCTATCAGCGAAACGAGTACAAAGATCAGGGTTAGTAGAACCAAATATAATGTCATCAACATATATCTGAACAAGAATGATATGACCTTTCACTATTCTGAAAAATAGAGTTTTGTCGATTTTACCTTGCTCAAATTTTTCAATATGGAGATAAGTAGAGAGTGTCATACCATGCACGTGGAGCTTGCTTTAAGCCATAAAGTGCCTTATCCAGTTTATAAACATAACCTGGACGCTTAGGATCTGAGAATCCTGGAGGTTGTTCCACATAGACTTCTTTATTCAGCTTTCCATTTAGAAACACTGACTTAACATCCATCTGATATACTTTGAAGTCTTTGTGTACAACGTATGCTAAGAATAGACTAATAGATTCTAGTCTTGCTACTGGAGCGAATGTTTCGTCGTAATCTATGCCTTCCTCTTGTCTGTATCCCTGAGCAACAAGACGAGCCTTGTTGCGGGTTATAGTTCCATGTTCGTCCAACTTGTTTCGATAGACCCATATAGTGCCAATCACTGTCTTGTCAGTTGGTCTTCGAACAAGTTTCCAAACTTTGTTTCTTTCGAATTCAGTCAGCTCTTCTTGCATGGCACTGACCCAGTTTGGATCTTTGAGGGCATCATCTACTTTCTTTGGTTCAGTTAGAGAAATAAAGTTAACAAATAAACAAATATTATTTGCACTTCGTCGAGTCTGAACACCAGCGTTTGGATCACCAAGAATTTGATCAATTGGGTGATTTACAGTCCATCGTTGAGCCGGAGCGTTAGACGCTGACTCAACCTGAACTGGAGGAGCTGAAGATGAGGCTTCAGCAACTTCTGGAATATCAGCTAAGAGAGGAGTGGGTGCAGATGTCATTTCATTCACTGATTGCTGAGAAGTAGACGAAATGTCTGAAACATTTGGTTCAGAAGCAGGTATAGTGTTTAAAGGAACAGCTGAGACCCATGATGTTTAGCTTCACTATTCTGCATGTTTGGAATGATAGTAGGACTATCATCTTCAACTGTATGAGTATGAGTGGGAATATCTTCTGAATCACCAAGATGAGAAAACATCCATTGATTCAGTTCTTTAGTATCAGCGGACGGTTTAGAGTTCGCTGAACGGGATTCGTCAAATGTGACGTGAATTGTTTCTTCTACAGTTTGTCTTCTTCGATTGAAGACTCTGAAGGCTTTGGAGATTGCAGAATATCCAAGAAAGATTCCATCCTCAGCCTTAGGATCAAACTTTCCAAGGGCATCTCTGTTGTTCAGTATGAAACACTGACATCCAAAGATGTGATGAAAGCTGATTGAAGGCTTTCTCCCATGAAAAAGTTCATAGGCTGTCTTATTGAATCTTTTGACTATCAGCGACCTGTTTTGCGTAAAACAAGCAGTGTTGACAGCTTCTGCCCAAAACTGAGTAGGCAGGTGAGAATCGCTGAGCATTGAACGTGCAGCTTCAATAATTGTTCTATTTCTTCTTTCAGCGACTCCATTTTGTTGCGGTGTTCTCACTGATGAAAAGTTGTGAGAAATACCCTTACTTTCAAAGAAGGAATCAAGAGAACTGTTTTTGAATTCAGTCCCATGATCACTCCTTATTGAGCGAACAGTCAAGTTGTTCAGGGTTTCCATCTTCCGAACAAAGGTGATGAGTTCTTCAGGGGTGTCACTCTTGGAACGGAGAAACATAACCCTTGTAAAACGAGAGAATTCAACAACTATGACCAGTGTATATTTCTTTCCAGCGATGGATTATTTGTTAACAGGGCCAAACAAATCCATATGGAGAAGTTGTAGAGGAGATGACACTGAGGAGACTTGCTTTGACTTAAAGCTTGCTTTGGTCTGCTTCCCTTTCTCACACGCTGAACATAAAGAATTTTTGGCGTATGAGTGCTGAGGTAGACCAGTGACTAACTCTTTTGAAGAAAGAGTGTTCAGTGTCTTGAAATTCAGATGAGAGAGCCTCTTATGCCATACGCCAGTTGACATCAGATGAGTCTTTTGAGAAGAAACAGAAGTTCTTAGTGGTTGTTGAGTCCATGTTTATTACATAAACATTTTCCAAACGATAACCGCTGAGAGCTATCTTCTCCTTTTTGTCAGTGACAAAGCAGGATTCCTTAGTAAAGATTACTTTGTTATCCTTGTCGCAAAGCTGACTGATGCTTAAAAGATTATGCTTCAGCCCTTCAACATATGCGACTCTTCTGAAGGTTGTTGTACCATTAGAGAGTACACCAAACCCTCGGGTATGTCCTTTTCCATTTCCACCGAAAGTCACAGAGGGACCCTTCTCTTCCTTGTATTCAGCGAGCAGGCTTTTCTTTCCAGTCATGTGTCTAGAGCATCTGCTATCGAGATACCAGATACCCTTCTTAACCTGCATTACAAAGGAAGATTAGTTTTTCTTGGGTACCCACTTAACCATGTCTACACGTTTGTCAGTGGAAGTAGTTGGAATGGAAGGTTCAGCAATCTTCGCAGCATTTGAAGATTCAGCTTTGTCAGTCTTCACTTTGATTAATTTCTTAACCTCAGTGGTCTTCTTTGCCTTGGGGGCAATGATCTTCACCTTAGCTATCTTTTCAGCTTTGGTGGCTGTGGGGCACTTACTAGCAATATGATCAGTAAGTCCACAGTGATAACATTTCCTATAACTAAAAGTAGTTCTAGGACCATTTGAATGCTGAGATTTAGATTTGAATTAGAAGTACCAGCACCAAGTAAGCTATTGGCTTTTGAAATGGGAGGAACATTCAGTTCTTCGGATTTCTTACCAGAGACATCCACTCTGATTCTAGGAGTAGATCGCTGAATAGATCCACGCTGAGTAGATCCAGAGATCCGATTCCTTGATCCAGAGGGATGAATCACTAAAGCTTTAGAGGCATTCAGCTTAGGTACTAAGGTACCCTTATGAGGATTTTGGTTAAAAGCAATTCCTTTACCTTTATCTTTAAAGACAGAGGTAGGTTTTGGATAAACCATTTTCTCTTTACCTTTTGAAGAGGTAGAAATTTCCTCAGGGATAGGTGGTCTAGAAGAGGAACACTGAGAGGATGAAGTATCAGCGACTGAGGATATGAAAGTTCCAAATAAGAGAATGGAACGATCAGTGGTTGGTTCTAGAGTATCAGCTTTGTAACCAAGAGCACGTTTATCACTCAAGGGAATCTGAGACTTAATTATCTCAGTGATCTTTGTTGAGGAATTATACCATCCATCAATAGTAGCTTTTTCAGCTCTTAATGCAGCGAAAGCTTCTTCGCGCTCGATTTTGACTAGCTGATTTAAGTGCACTTGATCTTTAAAATCTTCTTCAATTTTAGAAAGATTTTCTATTTGAAGGTGACAGCTTTTAAGCTGTTCAGCGAGATCAAGGTTTTGATTTTCAACTACAGTTTTGCCATTCATGGATTCATATAAACTTCTAGTTAAGAGATCGATTTTACGAAGACTATCAGCTTCATCAATATTTGCAATATTGGTAAAGAATGAAGGTGATACCTGAGTAGCAGAAGTTGAAGTGGATGGAATGTCTGAACTTTCTTCCTCATCTTCAATCTTGGCCATAAGACAGAGATTGGCTTCATCATCTTCAGAGTCAGATGATGATTCTTCTTCATCAGAGGCATCCCAATCATAGTTAGCCATCACACCTTTGCCTTTCTTCTTAAAGCTTTTCAGCTTCGCATACCTTTCTTTCAGCTTGGCGTATTTGTCATCTTTATTCCTGGGAATAAAGGATTTCTTGGGAAACGCTGAGTTTCTCGAAACTTTCTTAGACCTGCACTCGTTAGCGAAATGTCCTATCTTTTCACAGTTAAAACAAGTAGCAGTAGCCTTATCAACAGGAGTTGATGATCTTGGCTTGTCAGTAATGGAAAGAGGTTTATTCTTTCTGAACATTTTCTTTTTGGCGAATCTCCTGAACTTTTTAGTGAGGAGAGCCAAAGATTCATCATCATCTGAAGAGTCAGAATCTGATGACCTTTCAGAGTTACTTTCCAACTCAGTGATAGTGACCGAGGGTCGCTGAGTGGAAGGTTCCTCTGAGATTAAAGCAACAGGGGTGCTTTTGGAATCTTTTACAAGATTCTTCTTAAGATGACTCGATTGCTCATGATTCAGCATCGTGCCATATAAGGTAGAAAGGGTCATTGATTTTAGATCCTTTGACAGCTTGAGACACATAGAATAACTGTCCCAGCTTTCAGGTAAACATTCTAAAAACTTTGTCAGCACTTCAAATTTAGAATATTCCTTACCAACAGTTTTCAGATCTATTATTAAACAGTTAAAACGTTGGTGAACTTCAGAGAGAGTTTCATTCTTACCACAAATGAAGCTTTCGTACTGTCTTACTAGGTTGATCTTTCGAGAGTCCTGGACTTCAGAAGTACCTTCATACTGAACACAGATTGTGTCCCACATAGCTTTTGAGGTTTTCAGGTTCATGACGGAATGGTAGACTTCGTCAGGAAGAGCCATGGATAGTATGGATCTGGCTTTGGTGTCGATAGCCACTTTCTTCTTATCTTCATCAGTCCACATATAAACTTCCTTAGGAATCAGCCTTTCTGGAATAGCAGGTCTATTCTCAGCGGCTGGAACTGCAACATCGATTCTTACAGGACTATATGGGCCTTTTTCAAGATAATAGGGCATAGTAGGGTCTACACCTTCTAAGAAGAGAATCATCCTATTTTTTCATAGATTAAAATTATCTCTGGAGAATCTAGGGAGTTTTGCAAGAGAACCATTGTCAATATAGTTTGTGTTTGTGTTGGTAGCCATTTTCAGAAATAGCAAGGAAGAGAAATCTTAGTATAGATCAGATCTTGTTTATGAGATTAAACAAATCCGCTCTGATACCACTTGTTGGTCCCGAAGGGCTATACAAGTTTGTAGAAGGGGGAGGGGGGGTTGAATACAAACACACAGATTTTACTTTTCTAAATTGTTTATGGATAAATCATTAACAATTTACAGCTTTTTGCGGAACAAGATTAAGGATAAACCTAAATCTAAACAAGTTGGAACACTAAGTTTCTTGCACTAAGAAAGAGAAGGAAATTACTAATAATAACCTATCTCAAGATAAGAAAGATGACTTGTCCAGAGTTAGCAAGTCCTTCAAAAATGAAGCTGGAGTCCTTCTTATATACTGCATGCATTTAATGCATTGCAGTTTACACTTTACACGTGGCAGCAGCTGGTTGGGTTCATGTCATTGACCTTTGTAGACAACCTTAGTAGCCGCATGTTTGAACAGTGTAGTATCAGAGTGGTTGTGCGATTTCAGACAATAAGGAGGTTCTTTTCTGACATATCGTACGGAGTCGTGCAAGGGTGGTTAAGACAAAAGTACTTTGTAAGGAGGACTTCATGATAAGCTTTTCGTTGATTCAACGCTTTACCATTGTTTATCAGCGAATGATAAAGTTCAGCGATAGCTGAAGTCTTGTACTTGATACTTCACGTTGAGTGGACAAATCTGAATCTTCGCTGATCCGCATCAGTTCATTAGGAGACTTGTTGCTGGTTCTTGAGCTTGATCTTCGACTTCAGCGTAGAACCTATGTTGTCGTGAAACTTGTCTTCAGAGATCATAAGTAAACAACTAACTTATTAGCGATCACCATAAGGACTGAACAGGCTCAGAGCATTATGGTGAACAGTGTTCGCTGAATGTTTAATCTAAAGAGCGAGAGTTCCTATCAGCGGTACTGTAAGATCTTAGTATTTATCAGCGATAGTGAAACTCTGATACATATTGTTTACTTACAATTTTCACTAAGTATTTAAGATAGGGTCATTATCAAATCACTGAGGGTTTGGATCAACACTTTTCCTTTTCCGTTTTGTTCGTTTATCACCTCTTCAATCTCTATATATATAATAGCAATAATCTTTGTGTTGATTGATAAAGAGAAGAGTTTACTTGATAAGATTGATGAACATTCTCTCTTTGAAGCTCTCTTGCTTTCTGCGTATGTATGAATATTGAAAATAGAGGCTTAACCTAAAATTACTCTAAAACATGACTTTATAACCAATACAACAATTGGTTATTTACAATTTTAGCCCTTGACACTCAACAAATACAAATAAGTCCTTGACACTATTCTTTATAAAACATTTATATAAATTAGGGGCTAATAAAGCTAACAATCTCCCCCTAATGTTTTATAAAGAAAGCATCATCTTGTAGTCTCCCCCTTGCTTTCTTTAGAGGCGTTGGAGTGTCAATCTTCAAGTCTTGTGAGAGTCTTCTTTTCCTGATCTTCCACAATGTCAGTTGCTTCAATTTCTTCTTTAACTCCCCCTTGATCGATGCATACTCCCCCTTGAATGTTGCTTTGCTTTTCAGATCCCAGTTATCTCCCATAGATTAAACTCAAACAATCAGAGAACGATTTAAAGTGCGGAAGCTTGTATAACCAGTTTGAGTAATAGTCATTGGTAGATAAACTGATAAGATGGTTGAGTAGCAAGCATATTCTGCTCATGAGAATCTGCATTAAAGAATAAGTAACAAGGGGTAATCATCTAACACAAAAGCACATAGCAACTGTTATCACAACAATTAAAATAATTGTGTGGCCTATGTTCAGAGTTGACAAATATGAAGCTCTGATAGGACTTCCAGTTATCATAGAAGTAGAATTATAAAATTAAACTTCTCAAACTGTTCTGGCAATATCACATAGATATGCATGGGGAATCACAAAGATTCGTGATATTGTGTGGAAGAAAAATAGAATATTATCTATTAGGCTCAAAAGTGTGTAAACTGTTTGGACATAACAGGTGTCCACAGACTCAATGTGCATGAGTGAAGTGTGAAGGTGGGGCAAATTTCCTTCTTTTCAATATCCAACCTTCCAAATAAAGATCAGATAGCATATATGCTGCTTCCCCGTGGAAAAGTGAAGTATTTCCCTGTTGAGAAGGAAATAAGTAGCTAGTGGGGTTAATTCAAGAGTTGGCATGGGCTAATTGCCTGTTTCAATGATAATCACCAAAGAGTCGTGATAAATCAGTAATGTGGCTTGCCCGGCTCAGAAAAAGATAGTGCAGAGTTGTATATTTCTTTTGACTATGTTCTCACACCCTCTTTCTTTTTATCATGTAGCTCACATCTAACCAAACTCTCTTTTCAATTTTTACCTCTTAAGCACAATGAGAAAAACTCAGATGAGTTATCTCCCCCACTCTTTGATGTAGACCCTTCACCTCTCAAACACTCAAGGTTTACTTCTTAGGTAGGAAACACAGGTTTAAGTGATCCATAGAAGTACTATTAAGCTCATACATTGATCCCATGAAATTGTTGTCCTAAAGATTGTATTGTTCCACACACTGACTATTTTTAGTCTCAGAAAAGTATTTAAAATCCAACTTCTACATTAAAAAAACATTTTAGCATCTAGAAGTGGTTTGACCATTTGAAAGAGGTTTTATCATTCTAAAGATGGCCTTTCTCTAAAAATGATGATGAGTTTAAAGGTTTAGAAATTTTACCTTTACACGAACATGGTCAGATCTGATTTGTTTTCTCCCCCTCAAATTGAGCAGTAAATTTCATTTAAGCTCAATTTGAAATCAGATATCCTATAAGAATCAGAAAGTGTTGGTAATCATCTTTGATAATTCCACATTTGTTAGGAATATCCAACAGCACAAATAATTCCACTTAAAAAAATAAAAGGTGCGGGGGATCAGAGTTTAGAAATTACCAGCCAAAACTCTGATTTGAACATATCTGAAGTACTGGTCCTACACTGAATTATGTAGAAACAACGAGAACACCGTTCTTGAAAGCGGAGGGAGCATGAATTAAATGCAATGCTTTCGGTCCAGCACCTTACAGCAGACTTTGAAGCAGTTTTCGGCATATCAGCACACATAATTTGAGAAAACTCAAAACATCAAAGTCGTGCGTCTGTGAATTATCTTTCCAATGCAACTGGAATCGAGTAATTTGGAGCACCGAGTCAAAAGTCATGCGCATGTTTCTGAAGCAGCGCAAAGCTGACAGCAAGTAAACAAAAATCGGGCTCTGAGGTTGAGTCGCAGAGGTTCAGTCCACAGAGGCTCTGTCGGATTTCACAGAGGCTCTGTGGTGAACAGTACCACAGAGGTTGGTCGGCAGAGGTTGTGCGGCAGAGGTTGCTCGTAGTGCCGGCAGAGCTCTGATGATGATTTTTGTGAAACACAACTTTCTGTCCAGCAGATATAAACTGACTTTAACAGATATTCTGACCAAGAAGAACACCGATTCAGACCAAACTCAAAACATGAAAATGTTTCATCTTTGTCTTACGAGTTCAACGCAACTAGACTCATCAAATTTGGAGCTTCGAGGAGGGATTTCTGTTGAAAATACGACAGGTGCGCAAAGCTGACAGCAAGTACTAAGACGTTGGGCTACGGGCTCTGAGGTTCGGTCGCAGAGGTTCAGTCCACAGAGGCTCTGTCGGGTTTCACAGAGGCTCTGTGGTGAACAGTACCACACAGGGTGGTCGCAAAAATCTTAGCCAAATCTTATGTTGTCGCTAGAAGTTGGTCTGAGTGGTCGACAAAGAATGATCGCGGCTTGACAAACGCTTAACAAAGGCTCTGCAGAGGTTTGGTCGCGGCTCGACAGAGGTTGTCGCTGCTCGGCAGAGGTTGGTCGCGTGCGGCAGAGGCTTGGTCGCGTGCGGCAGAGGCTTGGTCGCCGCTCGGCAGAAGCTTAACAGAAGTGTTACACTTACTTTGACACTGATTTAGACCATTTTACCTCTGGATTTTGCAAGAACTCAAAAGACAAACATTTTTTATTTGTTTGTTATATATTTAGATCATCTTGAATCACCTCTTTTCGAGCTCGTACGACAAAGATATGGTTGATTTACCACAGTCGCGCAGATCTGTCCATCAGCTTTCCATCAGCACACTGTTGTCTACTTCAACGATGCATATGACCCTTATAAATTTCGAATCTCTGAATTCTCAAAACACTAAAATTGTTCATCTGTGTCTTAGGAATCCAGGGCCTTTTGAATCGCATCAATCGGTGTCTTAATCAGTGAGATATGGTCAATTTACTACGGCATCGCAAATCTGCCAGCATGCTGTCATAGTACTTGATTGTTGTGCACCGAAATCAATTGCCTTTGACGGATGAGTCTTAAACTGAGTGTTTAAGAGTCCATATTGAACTTTGAAGCCTGAGTCCTTAACAGATGTATTAAGGAGTCCATGTACCTGCAAGACAGATCAAACAATTTTTGGTACCCATTTCCAAATGGGTCCTATTTTGTTAGGATTTGCATGAAACGCTTTGTTGATCTTGTCATGCACAACGGAAACAAATGGCTTTTGAGCATTTTGAACAAGTGAAGAGCCTTTGACAATCCAAACCATTTTCACTCTTTTAAAACCTTGATTAACTGATCGATCTATCCTACGATCATAGAAAGAATGAGAAGTAAAAATCTGATTTGTTGAAAACTTGTTTGGCTTAATGAACTCTTTTGTTTTAACAGAACTTTCAGAATTTATTTTGAAAACCAAAGCATTCCGTTCTTTGTTGCACATATCAAACTGTGATAGTAAATCAGATTTCAACTTCCGCTCTTTTCTAATCTCAGCAGATAAGTCACTGAACCTTGTTGTCAGTCTCTTCACTTCAGATTTAAGATACAATTTTTCCCTTTCAAAATCCTCTTTTTGACTAAATTCTTGAAATCTTTGAACCTTCAACTGTTCAGATTATTTTCTTTCAAAATCAGACTCGTTCCTCTCTTTTTCAAGAGTTTTCTGTAATTCTGAGATTTTGCAAGAAAATTCCATAGATTTTGTTTCAAAAGTAGTTTTCTCCTTTTCAATCTTCTCTCTTTCACAAATCACAAGTTTTTCAAAATCAGAAATCAGTTTAGAAAAACATAAACATTTAAGTTCAAGTCGTTTCTTCTCTTTTTCAAAAACAGTCTTATCTTCGTCAAACTTCTCTTTCTTCTTTTCACAAAACTTTTCAGACTCAAATAGTTTCCTTTTCAGTTCAATATTCTCATTGGTTAAGAGTTTACCTGCCTCTTCTAGCTTGGTAATTTTATCAGAATCAATAAGAATGCTCTTGTTCCTTTCTTCCAACTCTTTCTCAAGATTAGGAATAATTTTGCGAAAATTAGTACTGAGTTTAGAATAATAATGAAAATCAGCATCAGCACTAAATTTTAGTCTTGACATATTGTTACTTGAAAAAAATGATCGTTAACAGATACTTTGTGAGAAGTAGAATTTGTGCACTTGAGTCAAATTTTCAAATCTTATCGGATTGAGCTGAAATTTGGTAGGTAGGTGCACGAGAATATTCTGGGCAACTTTAATTCTTCGAGTTTTGTCCAAAGACCGACAGAAAATGGTTTTTCGAAGCAAAAACGTGTGTAGCAAATAAAAGTTAAGGATGAAGATTCAAATGTTCTTGAGTCAAATTTTTCAAAAATGATAGGATTGAGCTGAAATTTGGTACACAGGTTCGTGACACTATTCTAAGAAACTTTAATGCTTGGTGTTTTGTCCAAAAACCAACAGAAAGTGGTTTTCCGAAGCAAAACAGAGTGCAACAAAATAAAACTCCGAAAATTGATAAAAAACAATGGATTGAAGCACAAATTCGAATCTGTTTGGCTCTGATACCAATTGTTGGAACCCAGATATAACAAGTAACAATAATAATAGCGCTAATCTTTGTATTGATTGATAAAGAGAAGAGTTTACAATATAGGAAATGAAGAATAATTCACTCTTTGAAGCTCTCTTTTCTATCTCTCAACGTCTGACTCTTTCAAGAAGGAGGCTAGGAGGCTTTTTGGAGGCTTACCCTAAAATAACTCTAAAACATGACTTTATAACCAATACAACAATTGGTTACTTACAATTTTAGCCCTTGACACTAAACAACTACAAATAAACCCTTGACACTATTTCTTTATAAAACATTCATATAAATTAGGGGCTAATAAAGCTAACAAACTACAGTTTTGCCATTCATGGCTTCATATAAACTTCTAGTCAAGAGATCGATTTTACGAAGACTATCAGCTTCATCAATATTTGCAATATTGGTAAAGAATGAAGGTGTGATACCTGAGTAGCAGAGGTTGAAGTGGAGGGAATGTCTGAACTTTCTTCCTCATCTTCAATCTTGGCCATAAGACAGAGATTGGCTTCATCATCTTCAGAGTCAGATGATGATTCTTCTTCATCAGAGGCATCCCAATCATAGTTAGCCATCACACCTTTGCCTTTCTTCTTAAAGCTTTTCAGCTTCGCATACCTTTCTTTCAGCTTGGCGTATTTGTCATCTTTATTCCTGGGAATAAAGGATTTCTTGGGAAACGCTGAGTTTCTCGAAACTTTCTTAGACCTGCACTCGTTAGCGAAATGTCCTATCTTTTCACAGTTAAAACAAGTAGTAGTAGCCTTATCAACAGGAGTTGATGATCTTGGCTTGTCAGTAATGGAAAGAGGTTTATTCTTTCTGAACATTTTCTTTTTGGCGAATCTCCTGAACCTTTTAGTGAGGAGAGCCAAAGATTCATCATCATCTGAAGAGTCAGAATCTGATGACCTTTCAGAGTTACTTTCCAACTCAGTGATAGTGACCGAGGGTCGCTGAGTGGAAGGTTCCTCTGAGATTAAAGCAACAGGGGTGCTTTTGGAATCTTTTACAAGATTCTTCTTAAGATGACTCGATTGCTCATGATTCAGCATCGTGCCATATAAGGTAGAAAGGGTCATTGATTTTAGATCCTTTGACAGCTTGAGACACATAGAATAACTGTCCCAGCTTTCAGGTAAACATTCTAAAAACTTTGTCAGCACTTCAAAGTTAGAATATTCCTTACCAACAGTTTTCAGATCTATTATTAAACAGTTAAAACATTGGTGAACTTCAGAGAGAGTTTCATTCTTACCACAAATGAAGCTTTCGTACTGTCTTACTAGGTTGATCTTTCGAGAGTCCTGGACTTCAGAAGTACCTTCATACTGAACACAGATTGTGTCCCACATAGCTTTTGAGGTTTTCAGGTTCATGACGGAATGGTAGACTTCGTCAGGAAGAGCCATGGATAGTATGGATCTGGCTTTGGTGTCGATAGCCACTTTCTTCTTATCTTCATCAGTCCACATATAAACTTCCTTAGGAATCAGCCTTTCTGGAATAGCAGGTCTATTCTCAGCGGCTGGAACTGCAACATCGATTCTTACAGGACTATATGGGCCTTTTTCAAGATAATAGGGCATAGTAGGGTCTACACCTTCTAAGAAGAGAATCATCCTATTTTTTCATAGATTAAAATTATCTCTGGAGAATCTAGGGGGTTTTGCAAGAGAACCATTGTCAATATAGTTTGTGTTTGTGTTGGTAGCCATTTTCAGAAATAGCAAGGAAGAGAAATCTTAGTATAGATCAGATCTTGTTTATGAGATTAAACAAATCCGCTCTGATACCACTTGTTGGTCCCGAAGGGCTATACAAGTTTGTAGAAGGGGGAGGGGGGGTTGAATACAAACACACAGATTTTACTTTTCTAAATTGTTTATGGATAAATCATTAACGATTTACAGCTTTTGCGGAACAAGATTAAGGATAAACCTAAATCTAAACAAGTTGGAACACTAAGTTTCTTGCACTAAGAAAGAGAAAGAAATTACTAATAATAACCTATCTCAAGATAAGAAAGATGACTTGTCCAGAGTTAGCAAGTCCTTCAAAAATGAAGCTGGAGTCCTTCTTATATACTGCATGCATTTAATGCATTGCAGTTTACACTTTACACGTGGAAGCAGCTGGTTGGTTGCATGTCATTGACCTTTGTAGACAACCTTAGTAGCCGCATGTTTGAACAGTGTAGTATCAGAGTGGTTGTACGATTTCAGACAATAAGGAGGTTCTTTTCTGACATATCGTACGGAGTCGTGCAAGGGTGGTTAAGACAAAAGTACTTTGTAAGGAGGACTTCATGATCAGCTTTTCGTTGATTCAACGCTTTACCATTATTTATCAGCGAATGATAAAGTTCAGCGATAGCTGAAGTCTTGTACTTGATACTTCACGTTGAGTGGACAAATCTGAATCTTCGCTGATCCGCATCAGTTCATTAGGAGACTTGTTGCTGGTTCTTGAGCTTGATCTTCGACTTCAGCGTAGAACCTATGTTTTCGTGAAACTTGTCTTCAGAGATCATAAGTAAACAACTAACTTATCAGCGGTCACCATAAGGACTGAACAGGCTCAGAGCATTATGGTGAACAGTGTTCGCTGAATGTTTAATCTAAAGAGCGAGAGTTCCTATCAGCGGTACTGTAAAATCTTAGTACTTATCAGCGATAGTGAAACTGTGATACATATTGTTTACTTACAATTTTCACTAAGTATTTAAGATAGGGTCATTATCAAATCACTGAGGGTTTGGATCAACACTTTTCCTTTTCCGTTTTGTTCGTTTATCGCCTCTTCAATCTCTATATATATAAAAAGAAACAAAGTTAGTTAATATTAACAAATTTCAACTAATCAAGAGACAAATAAAGTTAGTATTAATTAACATAATTTTTATTACCTTTGGCAATGTCGTCGTCTTTTAATATATCATCAATATCATCTACAATCGACTTCCTCGACTTTCTCACCCAATCTTGAGTGCAAATCAAAGCCTCAACTATGGAAGGTGACAAGTTTGTTCTATATGAGTCTAGTACACGACCGCTCGTACTAAACGCCGACTCGGATGCCACTGTGGAAATTTGTATTGCCAAAATATCTAACAAAAATAGAATGACGAAAGTTCATAAACAATAATATTGTAAACATATTATCAAAAAAAATGAAAGTAAAATAATTCACCTTTGGCCATCCGAGATACAATTGGGAACCTTATAGCATTTTGTTTCCACCATCTAAACCATCAAACAAACCAAACTGAAGCAGCAGTATCGAAGCATATCAAAACAGAATAAAAAACAATTAAAACCCATCTGCTATTTACTTAGCTTCACCAGCATCTAATAATTTCAAATTAGAACTAAGATTTAAGACCCTTTCAAATTGGATTACGAACCATAATCATGATTCTAATCCACTGAAATTGAATAAACAACGATCTATTCATCACTAATCACTACCAACCGATAACCAATTCACCAATTCACAAAGGAAAATCAAATAAAAAACTTACTTGAGTTTGATCCATGGAGGTACCGAATCCCGAATACCGAATAACGAAAGTTTGACTTGTTTAGGCAAAAAAAATGGAGAAGAGATATTGTACTTATGGAGAAAGTTTGGATAGATTAGGAGATGATTTACTTTGATTTGGAAAAGATAATCGTTATTAGGAGAAGATAAGGATGATCAAAGAAGTTTAAAAGACACCACCTTTTAATATACCCGGTTCGGTTTTCGATATTTTCGGGAAATTCACGGTACCGAATACCGAATTTTCAGATTTTATGGAACCGAATACATGGTACCGGTACGGTACCGGTTCGATTCGGGAAATCGGTCCGATTTGCTCATCCCTAGGCACGGCCTGCCCACTATAGGCAAGTTGTGTTGGATTTTTGACAGTACGTGAAATAGGCGGGCCTACTACTTTGGGCTAGAATTCCGAACTCTGTTATGACTAGAATCATCTATGTTATCTATTTCTTTTATACTCACGGTCTTGACATGCTCCTTATGAATGCCATTAGGGTTCTCGGTGTCACTAGGAAAGGTCCCTTGTGGTCTACTCTTTAGTTCGAAAATAAATTGCCCGAGTTGGGTTTTGAAACCCCTCAAGGTTGCATTGGCGTGGTTTATAAAACCTTTTAAAAAATGATTCGATTGAACCATTACCTTTCGATGCATTTTGTTGTCTAGGTGCACGTGATTGTGATGATTGAAAGTGTTGGTAAGTGGGAGAATAATTTTGGTGAAATACCGGGGGATTGGTGGTCAGTTTTGGACTTGACTTTCTCCGGGGGGTTGAAGTCCTCGATTACCCGACCAAGAAAATTTTAAATGATTTTGCCAATTCAGATTGTATGTTTGGGGCAACAGACTATTTCTAGAATGGTTCCCAACATAGTTTACCGAGGCGGCATTGTCAGGACAACGCTCAAAAGGATGATTTTCTCCACATAATACACAAGACTCTTTTACTGAATGATTTACAGCTTGCACTTGACCCTTTTCTCCATTAATGTTCAAAAAAATTAACTAAGTTAGTCAAAGATACAATTTGTGCATTTAACGCGGCGATGGCATCAATCTCATGAACTCCCGATGAATTTTTTGGAACGATGGGACGAGAGTTTGACTGGTCAGTGTTATTATTGGCAGCTTTTTCCAAAATGTCAAACCCTTCATTGTAAGGTTTAGAAGCAAAAGCTCCACCAGTTGTAGCATTGAGAATGATTTTAGTAGTGTTAGAAAGACCACTATAAATGTTTCTAATTGGATGCAGTGAGGGATCCCATGATAAGGACATTTCCTAGTCAGCTCTTTAAATCTCTCCCATGGATCTGAGACTGTTTCATCATCCTCTTGCTGAAAGTTCATAATATCATGTCTAAACTTTACGTTCCTTGTTGGAGGAAAATATTTCTTTAGAAAATTTTCACCTAATTGAATGAGGTGGCTGAGAATTTATTGAATGAGGTGGCTGAGAATTTAGCCAGGCTTGGCTCTATCTCTCAATGTTAAGAGAAGAGTGTCATCCGTAAGGCTTCTACCGTTACTCTGGGAATACGAAAATGATTCGTCATTTCTATAAATTATTTTAACTGAGAGTGCGGATCTTCCGAAGGTAATCCTTCAAACTGACCAATTTCTTGGATCATTTGAAACATTACCGGTTTCGGTTCAAAAGTTTGTGCCATAATGTTGGCTATAAGTATCCATGATTTTAATTGATCAAACTTGGGTGTTGCGTAGCCATTTATTCCTCTATCTTCGTCCTCGAAAATTCTAACCGTAGTTTCAACAAATGGAGGCTGTGGTGGTGGTGGATTTGCACCATCGTTGGCCATGGTTTGATTTAAAACTGGTTTTTGTCGATTTCCTCTACCTGTTTTACGGTTCTTTCGATTTCGGGGTCAAGAGGTAAAAAATCACCGTTTTGTATTTGTAGCATACATGTAACACCCGTAATTTCGGTAAATAAATACCACCCAAATGTTTTGCATCTTGAAAATGGTGGGATTTATGTTTGGAAGACATTACGTAAAGTCTCTAAGAGTATCGGGAGTTTTGGCGTTGAAAAAGTCGAGTTCCGGGGCTTGGTACGCGGGTCGCGACAATGACCAGCGACAATGACCATGTCATTGTCGCGGTGTCAATGTCGCAATGGGTGACGATCTGAGCAAATCAAACAGAAACATGCACATGGGGAGCGAAAATGACACGCGAGAATGACCAGGTCATTGTCGCGATGTCATTGTCGCGGTCGGGGTGCTGAATCCGATTAAAACCCCTTTCAACCCCAAATCACTTCTCACTTCTCCCATTTCACCTCTTTCTCTTCCAAACCGAAACCCTAACCCTCTAAATCGTTTTTGGAGCTCTTGAAGCCATAAATCTTACAAACCAAAGCTTCTCTTTCAGTTTTTAACGAGGAATCTGGATGGAGGTTAGAACCCTTCTTCTCACTTTCGTTTTGGTAAGATTTCTACACTTTCTAGGGTTTTACCCAACCCTCACATAAACCTTTTCCTTTCTTTGAATGAAATGAAGATTGAGGCTCACTTTGGTAACACTAGAAGTGTTTGGTTGGTGGATTCACTTGATGATTGAGATTTTGGAAGATTTGGACTTGAAGATACGGACTTCTTCAAAGGAGCATACGTTTGGTAAAAACCTAGATTTAGCTAAATCTAGCAAAGGTGAGTTCAAGTTACTTTGCGAAAACTTTGTACATGCCAAAATGAGTGTTTTCCAAATATTTGTGTGTTTTACTTGAAAATATATGTGGTTGAGTTATTTGAATGGTTTAACTCTATTTGAAGTGTTTATCATCATAAATGTGTAAAACACCCATATTTGGGGCTTTTGAATATTTGGATGGTTAGAAACCACAATTGTCTTTAAAAGATTGATTGCTCAAAATGAAGTTTATTTGATGGTTTAATCATGTTAGTGAAAATGATTTCTATAAACCATTTGGGAAGATGCACTTTTAGTGTTATGAGTCTTTTGAGTGTTTGTCAGTTTTAGATACTCGAGGTGGAGTCTTGGATGTGTTATATGCTTAAGTGCATTTTATTTGAATATGTGTCGGTTTGAGTGTTGGTCTTACGTGTGAAGACCGTTTGATGTTTTCGTGTTCTTAGTACCTTTGGGACTAATGAACCTCGGTGAATTATATGCATTGTTGAGTTATGAAAGAATTGCATATACGTATACATATAGATGCATATATGATTTGACTTCATTGGGAAGGTGGCAATGAAGGGGTAGTGAGATTATCATGCCTCGGAGCGTGTGTTGCATGATGTGAGTTAGATGCATTTCATTGGCATGGATTGATATTGATAAATGATCATTAGACCTTTTGAGCAAAGGGCTCAATTTTGGACTCGGTTGAGTCTCGAGGGCATTTGCCCGATTTTATTATAAGCTCGACGTGGGCTTGGGGTTTGAGTTGCATGAATTGCATCATATTTGGAGTTTACATGATTTGAATGCATTAGTTATTCTTTTGAGGTCATGTATGAATTTTTAAGTTAAGTAAGCTTGTTTTGGATGGTGGGTTTTCCAAGGTAAAGACCTAGAATGGTTGAACTTGAGGGCTTGGACTAAAGACCTAGTATGGTTGATGTCTAAGAGGGGCTAAAGACCTAGTATGGTTGATCCCAAAGACGGACTAAAGACCTAGTATGGTTGATGTCTGAGATGGACTAAAGACCTAGTATGGTTGATGTCTAAGATGGGCTAAAGATCTAGCATGATTGATGCCAAGGATTGACTAAAGACCTAGTATGGTTGATGTCATCCGTTTTCCACATCCAAGAAGCTTACCTACATTTATTTAATCGTGGTTTAATTTATGTGTTTGCCACACTCGATGAGATCGGGTCTCCCCCGTCACCGAAGGGTGTTGATTTCGGGTATTTTATCTATTCGCATTGTTGAGGTTATATTACATGCATATGGTTTGTTTTCCATGATTTATGGACAGATTTATGTTACATTCTTATTGGATGTTTTTACTACTGGAGTTTTATTCGCAGTGGCGATTATTTGAGAAATTATTATTAATTAACTCTTGATGTGAGTTTTGGATTTGAGTCCTTTGCAGAGAAACGATTTTCATTGGAAGCTTTCCTCTCAGAAACTGTATGCGTTTGGAAAATGAGTTGCCGATGTCTTTTATACAAACCCTTCTAGAAAATCATTTATTTAAGTTGAAGCTATCGATTTATCAAATGATTTGCTCATGATAATCTTTGTCCCCCAATCTCGTTTAAAGATTTATTCAAATCATGACTAAAACTACTATCTTCCGATTTATGATTTTATATAGTCATGATAAAATGCTTGAACTCACTAGGCGTTAGCCTAACCCTTTTTATCTGTCGGCATGTGCAATAGGCTCAGGTTGGGGTAGCTCTAGCTACATTGTGAAGAGGTGAGTGCTAGTAGATTGCACGAGAGGTGACTTGATTAGTGAAGTCTTCCGCCATTATTTGGACTAGCAACTTGTGTGGCGTTAAGTAACACCCGTTTAAGTTATTCTATTGGGAAATTATAATGTTTTAAATTCCAAGGTATTTTAAGGATTGAATTGTAGAAGTGTTTATATCTATTTTGGTTATTTGATTGAATTTTAAAGTTAGTTGCTTGTTCCAAATTCGAGGGTGTTATAAGTTGGTATCAGAGCATAAGTTTGAGAGATTTAGGTGTTGATTTTGGATACCTAGACTCAAACTAGCGTTTGTTTAAGTAAATGAGAGTGAAATTCACCTTTAGGCACTTTAAGATAGGATGTTTTGAAGTTGATGGATGTTGTTAGAAACGAGAGTCACGTTGAGAGTAACAAGGATAATCATGTATGGTGCGTTCATAGTGACACCTGGCCAGTGTCATGGTGAACCTGCTAGTACATGCGTGTACTTGAATTACTTTAATGTGATAATCGTTAGGGGTAGTGAAGGAGGTTCTAAGCTAGTAGTCGTTGGAATAGATGGACGATTCTAGTATTAGTCACTTGGGGTGACGATAAGCATGATAACTGCTTTAAGTGGACCGTTTTGGGTCGAGATTGATGGTTGGATTAGAACCATAGGCCCAATGAGCCGATTTTGATTTGAGGAAAGACCGTAAAGTTAATTGATGTGATTCCCAACTTGCCTTAAGAGGTTAAAGCATCCGGATGACAATAGTGGACCGGAGGGATTTGGAAGGGTATGAGTTGAGATGTTGAATGCCGACTAAGTCATGCACAAAGTTTATGTTGAAAATAAAGTTCATCAATTATTTCTTGTGTTTCCAATCCTTATATGGATTGTGTTATAAATTTTGGGAAATGTTTGGCACACACACAAGATTTTGAATCATGGTTTTAACGTGCATGAAATTATTTTATTGTGAGAGTCACAAACTCCGCCGGGATTTGTTTTGCCTTATTTCATTGTTGTTCAACATTTGTTTTGGATATAATGATAATCATATTTTATGATGTTTAAGATGTTGGGCAATAACTACGGCTTGTGACTTTAACATTGGATCTCCTCCACATATGTTAGAGTTTGGACGGAAAGTTATTTTCCATTATGTCTATGTAAAGTCATTTTGGGAATTTGTTTAATGTGAGTTGTTAAACAACGTTGTTTAAGGGGTATTACCCGAGAAGGGAATTTTTTGGGATTTTGGCGTCTCATTTGTGATCTTGCTTATAGCAATTTGGCTTTGGGAAGCATGATGTTTAGCGCCGTTTTATTGACTTGGAGTCGTTGAGTCCATTGAGGTTCATGGAGTTTCGTTTACGGCATGTTGAGTCGTGTGAGTATAATTTTACTATGTGCATACTCTATTCGCTTATGTGAAAAGTTTACGAGTTATGTTGGGCATTTGGTCCCACTTGAGCTTTGTTGAGAAAAGTTAATTTTATGCCATAAGGCGACTAAGAAAAGATGGGTTTGGAATTCTAGTGTCGCATAACTTTTCTTTCAAGTGTTTGTGTTAGTAAGTATTTTATTGCAAATAGTTCAGTGTATGGATTGATTTATACGTGGCTTAAGTGATGCATGAAAGGACATTTTTGGTGACGATTTACAATAATTTGCTTGGTGCGCTTTTGGTCAGTTAAATGTTTTATTAGCATTTTTATGTAAAAGGTGTTATATCGACTTGGGGTATGCATAGCTTGGTAACCATCGTCTTCTCGACACTTTGCTAAACGAGACGTGCATGAAAATGTTTTATTAACTCCTTGTTTAAATGAGAGACCATTTGGTCAAAGCATGGTTTAGAGGTGTGAGGATCACAGATGGTTTACAATACGTGATATCTGAAAAACACAAATGTATGAGTCGTTGACATTGGTCAATTTTGATTTGCCGAATAATTTTTGGAAAATTGAAAACCTTTTGATTTGGAGGAAATGTGTATTTTAAATATTTTGACAAATACATTTTAAGCAATGACGTTTCGACGTTTTATGTTCCAAGTACGGAATTTTGAGGAAAGTGCTTCGTGATAAAGGTTTTAGAAAACTTGTTTGTATAAAATTATGATGCGTGGAATTCTTATGTTTTGAACATTGATGCGCACCGTGGGTGCAATTTGAGATTTGAAAATAGGTTTGAACCCTTTTTAGTGTCAACAAATTATTAACACTTCTTTCCTCGTATGTTTTGGACAAACGCATTGTTGTGTGCAAGTTTTGCCGGAAAACGTTTTATTCAAATGTTATTATAGGACCGAATGAGGAATTTTGGGAAATTGATTTAAAGAGTTTCATCTCTTGAAATCTGGTCACGAACCATTTGATGCATGTTATTTCGTTTCAAGAAATTTTCTAATGGAAATGTTACAAGCTTGCATGCCTACCCCAATGAGAGGTTTTATGATGTTTTAGTCGATGTTTTCAAGTAATGGAAACGTATGAGTTTGTTTTAAATAGGGGAATCGCACAAGTCGTTTTGAGTTTTGACTGAGGTGTAAGTAGGAATTGTTTCCTTGTTTTTGTATAATAAACTGACGCGCGCAAAATGTGTTGGGGAAACCTGGTCCATACGATTTTATGGTCAGAAAAGAATTTGGAGTCAAATGTCGTTTGGACTCTTTTGAAATACGTGCACACCTTGTGTTGCACCCCGTTTAAGGTCGAGCAGTCACTTTACATGTCTGTCGTGAGTCAATCCATACTAGAACCGTGGCACCCACTTTAAAGAAATTGTTTATTGTGCTTTTGCGTTTTGTGGGAAAACTGAACTGCAATGAAATAATTTTCGACATGATTTTTATATGTGGGACGAGCGTGTCCGTTTTGCGTAACTACCGAATTGATGATAGTAGTTTTTCTATGCGTACAATTATTTGATATGAAAATCTTTGCGTTGAAAATTTTGTGAAAGGTTGATTGACTGGCATATTTATTGATTAACGCACTTGAAAACCTTGAACTCATTAGGACCTTGGAGAGGTTAAGTAACCCAGTTGAAAGTAAGGATGTAGAACCTCGACTGTGAAGAGTTGGGCGTTCAGGCACGTGGCGTGACTATAGGCCGGATGATATCGGTAGCAAAGTCAATGTGTTTGTGGTAATTGGAGGGTTAGACTCGCGGTAATGCACCTCGTGGTTGGTGTAGCCGTTTTGTTGACAACCTTAGTTTTTTGGAAACACTCGGTAAACGGAACTCAGATGTGGAGTCCTGTTAGAGTTCAAAGCTTGGTGGTATAACTAGGTGTCAACCTTTGTGGGTTTGAGGTCGGAAACCGTTAGTGTAATCGGGGGGATTGTAGTCCGATTTTAAAAGAATGATGGTGATGGTGGTAGTAACCTTAAGATGCTCAATTGTGACGAGTGGTGTTGGTGGAATAACCTTCGTGTATGGTTACAGAACCTGTCGGTTTGATGATGGATGTTGGGATGGATTCTTGGAGTCTATTAGAACTCGTTGGATGTAGATGGCAACTAATGATAGTAATAATCAGAATCGATGATTCCGTTGGGTTCGTTAGCGAACAAACCTTGGGTTGACTTAAAGTCGGAAATCGAAGTCGAGATGTATGGAACATCTAAGGTTGGGAGACAACCGAAGTCGTCTAACTAAGAGTTATTCCAGTTGTCGGAGTGTTCTCCCGGACATAAGTACAGTGTACTTGAAGGGGCTTTGTTGATAAACAATTGTTCGAGGATTTGTCTTGATAGACTGTGTGGGGGAAATTTAAATTCAAGTTAGGAACTGATAAATTATAGTCGGTGTTGAATTGGATACCCTTGGGTTGTAAAGGATATAGATTTCGAGGACGAAATCGTTTTAAGGTTGGGAGGATTGTAACACCCGTAATTTCGGTAAATAAATACCACCCAAATGTTTTGCATCTTGAAAATGGTGGGATTTATGTTTGGAAGACATTACGTAAAGTCTCTAAGAGTATCGGGAGTTTTGGCGTTGAAAAAGTCGAGTTCCGGGGCTTGGTACGCGGGTCGCGACAATGACCAGCGACAATGACAATGTCATTGTCGCGGTGTCAATGTCGCAATGGGTGACGATCTGAGCAAATCAAACAGAAACATGCACATGGGGAGCGACAATGACACGCGAGAATAACCAGGTCATTGTCGCAATGTCATTGTCGCGGTCGGGGTGCTGAATCCGATTAAAACCCCTTTCAACCCCAAATCACTTCTCACTTCTCCCATTTCACCTCTTTCTCTTCCAAACCGAAACCCTAACCCTCTAAATCGTTTTTGGAGCTCTTGAAGCCATAAATCTTACAAACCAAAGCTTCTCTTTCAGTTTTTAACGAGGAATTTGGATGGAGGTTAGAACCATTCTTCTCACTTTCGTTTTGGTAAGATTTCTACACTTTCTAGGGTTTTACCCAACCCTCACATAAACCTTTTCCTTTCTTTGGATGAAATGAAGATTAGAGCTCACTTTGGTAACACTAGAAGTGTTTGGTTGGTGGATTCACTTGATGATTGAGGTTTTGGAAGATTTGGACTTGAAGATACGGACTTCTTCAAAGGAGCATACGTTTGGTAAAAACCTAGATTTAGCTAAATCTAGCAAAGGTGAGTTCAAGTTACTTTGCGAAAACTTTGTACATGCCAAAATGAGTGTTTTCCAAATATTTGTGTGTTTTACTTGAAAATATATGTGGTTGAGTTATTTGAATGGTTTAACTCTATTTGAAGTGTTTATCATCATAAATGTGTAAAACACCCATATTTGGGGCTTTTGAATATTTGGATGGTTAGAAACCACAATTGTCTTTAAAAGATTGATTGCTCAAAATGAAGTTTATTTGATGGTTTAAGCATGTTAGTGAAAATGATTTCTATAAACCATTTGGGAAGATGCACTTTTAGTGTTATGAGTCTTTTGAGTGTTTGCCAGTTTTAGATACTCGAGGTGGAGTCTTGGATGTGTTATATGCTTAAGTGCATTTTATTTGAATATGTGTCGGTTTGAGTGTTGGTCTTACATGTGAAGACCGTTTGATGTTTTCGTGTTCTTAGTACCTTTGGGACTAATGAACCTCGGTGAATTATATGCATTGTTGAGTTATGAAAGAATTGCATATACGTATACATATAGATGCATATATGATTTGACTTCATTGGGAAGGTGGCAATGAAGGGGTAGTGAGATTATCATGCCTCGGAGCGTGTGTTGCATGATGTGAGTTAGATGCATTTCATTGGCATGGATTGATATTGATAAATGATCATTAGACCTTTTGAGCAAAGGGCTCGGTTTTGGACTCGGTTGAATCTCGAGGGCATTCGCCCGATTTTATTATAAGCTCGACGTGGGCTTGGGATTTGAGTTGCATGAATTGCATCATATTTGGAGTTTACATGATTTGAATCCATTAGTTATTCTTTTGAGGTCATGTATGAATTTTTAAGTTAAGTAAGCTTGTTTTGGATGGTGGGTTTTCCAAGGTAAAGACCTAGTATGGTTGAACTTGAGGTCTTGGACTAAAGACCTAGTATGGTTGATGTCTAAGAGGGGCTAAAGACCTAGTATGGTTGATGCCAAAGACGGACTAAAGACCTAGTATGGTTGATGTCTGAGATGGACTAAAGACCTAGTATGGTTGATGTCTAAGATGGGCTAAAGATCTAGCATGATTGATGCCAAGGATTGACTAAAGACCTAGTATGGTTGATGTCATCCGTTTTCCACATCCAAGAAGCTTACCTACATTTATTTAATCGTGGTTTAATTTATGTGTTTGCCACACTCGATGAGATCGGGTCTCCCCCGTCACCGAAGGGTGTTGATTTCGGGTATTTTATCTATTCGCATTGTTGAGGTTATATTACATGCATATGGTTTGTTTTCCATGATTTATGGACAGATTTATGTTACATTCTTATTGGATGTTTTTACTACTGGAGTTTTATTCGCAGTGGCGATTATTTGAGAAATTATTATTAATTAACTCTTGATGTGAGTTTTGGATTTGAGTCCTTTGCAGAGAAACGATTTTCATTGGAAGCTTTCCTCTCAGAAACTGTATGCGTTTGGAAAATGAGTTGCCGATGTCTTTTATACAAACCCTTCTAGAAAATCATTTATTTAAGTTGAAGCTATCGATTTATCAAATGATTTGCTCATGATAATCTTTGTCGCCCAATCTCGTTTAAAGATTTATTCAAATCATGACTAAAACTACTATCTTCCGATTTATGATTTTATATAGTCATGATAAAATACTTGAACTCACTAGGCGTTGGCCTAACCCTTTTTATCTGTCGGCATGTGCAACAGGCTCAGGTTGGGGTAGCTCTAGCTACACTGTGAAGAGGTGAGTGCTAGTAGAGTGCACGAGAGGTGACTTGATTAGTGAAGTCTTCCGCCATTATTTGGACTAGCAACTTGTGTGGCGTTAAGTAACACCCGTTTAAGTTATTCTATTGGAAAATTATAATGTTTTAAATTCCGAGGTATTTTAAGGATTGAATTGTAGAAGTGTTTATATCTATTTTGGTTATTTGATTGAATTTTAAAGTTAGTTGCTTGTTCCAAATTCGAGGGTGTTATAATACAACATGGAAAATTGTTTGGGAATGAAACAAGTGACACATGCTTGAACGAAAGTCAATATCTTGGTAGCTAGAAATTGTTTAATCCTAGGAGTGGGCATAATGTTCCCACAATGCGGGGGAAAGTATACACCAGCATTGTGATCGCTACAAGTAATATAATGGTAGTATCACCAAAGATAATCTTTCAACAGGGACTGAACTACTGAGAATCATAGAGTTTCATGAACTTCTTGCACAAGTTTCGATTGACAGAAAAGTATCGTTTATATTGGTGAAAGAACTTTAAAATACGAAATGTAAATTTTTAATTAAAGAATCGGTATGGGTGTGAGTTTTCCTTGAGATAAACGTAGTAACAAAATGGTCACGCGTTTAGTTACACAAGAACTCTATGAAAATACCGATCACTCGAAAGTGAACTTTTATAGATAATGCCCACAAAGTTCCCATTGTCACAAATTCTTAAGCTTGTCGATTTAACGAGGTAGATAAAATATCAAGTTCTGTTAGTACGAAGATTTATACCCAAATTTCTTTGTGATATAGAACTCGACCAACGTTTAAACCTTAGTAAATCATACAAAACCCTATCTCTACGTGGTTATCAAACTCTGTAAAATCTTTGTGCATCACTTAAGTCGTATTTTGAATATGTCCATCTCTGGGTCAAGTTTAAGTCCCGACTCAAATGACCAAACTTAAGAGCTAGTAACAATAGTCACACCCAAATGTTGCCTACTAGTCTCAAATTTGACTCACACCCACACCCAAAGAGGTGTTTAGCTCATAATAAAAATGAAAGATATAATAAAAGAAGAGAAATACTTGTAAACTTCTTGCAATAAAATGAAACTACAAACGATGCCCACAGTGGACGGGAAATGAAATACGAGAAGTAAATGAGGGAAATTAAAGCCATACTAATCTTCATGCTTAAATAGACTTGCTTGAAGAGAGAAAACTCATATTTTTGTTGTTTCCTTCATGTCCACCTTGGTCCTCTGAAGTCTTCTATTTATAAAGGAAAGATGAGGAAGAACCCATGGATAAACAGTGTTAATATCTCTTGAACAAACAATGCCATATTTACAAGGGATCTCCATAGATTTTTCAATCTTTTTCATTTCCAACACAACTCATAATACCTAGATAATAGAACTGATTATAGTTGTCCAAAGGTCTCCCAAGAGTAGCCACAGTGGGTAGACTGTGCCCACTTCCAAACAGTGGCGTTTTTTAAACAAAATTAAACCTTTTGGTGTTTTAACACAATTGTAAACATTATGGACCAAATAAAGATGATAGAAGCAAAGTAAGTATATGAATCCGAATAAAATCCTTGAAAAGAGTAATAAATAACTCTAAAAAATGAGAGTTATCAGTAAGCATGATGCAGTTTCTGATGCCCAAAAACGATTTAAGGAACTTCCACAGAAGTAGGGGTGTGCATCGGGCGGGTCGGACGAGTTTGGGTGGCCAAACAAAAAACTGGATCATATTTCGGATATGGAAATCAAGGCCCAGATTTTAGTTTTCGGATTGCTTCAGGTTCTGGTTGGTCAGGTTTCGGGTTGATGTCGGTCGGGTTCACGTATTATTATAATACAAAAATTATATATATAAATTCAATCGATAGAGAGATTGATGAAATCAATAGTAAGCTTAGGAATTAGGAAACATTTCGACCGATTGGAATTTATGATTTTCAAAAGAAAATTAGATAAATAAACATATTTATAAATTTTTTAAAAGGGGAAACTGCATCAAAATGGAACCAACTTTCACCTTATTCCTATTTTAGGAACCAACTTTCAAATTCGTCATTTAAAGGTCTACATCAAACTTTATGTTTATTTAAGGGTCTGGTAACTTATTCAATAGGTAAAGGTAATATTTGATATTATCAAAGTTAAACCAATTTTCATCTTATTCCTCTTTTGTGGAACCAACATTTAAAATCGTCATTAAGGGGTCTGCATCAAACTAATGAACACATTTTCCAAAACTTTTGTCAACTAAACTTCCAGGTCATTATTATAATTAAAAATACAAATCTAAAATGCGTACATGACAAATATTTTTTTAGTTGACTAAAATTCATTTCTCAAAAAATAATTATAAAAAAGCAATAAAATTCATTTTCTCAAAAAATAATTATAAAAAAGCAATAAAATTCATTTTTGTATTTCATTTTTTAAAAATTAAAATATCAAATTAAAATTTATTTTTTATTAATGCAATAAAAAATTAATGATAGCATTAAAATTGATTTAAACATCAAACTGAAGATTTTTATATCTAACTAATTTGTATCTTAGGGACGGGTGTTGTATATTATGTGAAAAACAACAATATCTAAACCACAATATGAATGGATGCGTGGTGAATGGACTGAGCAACGATGATGGCTTGTTGATGAATGCTTGATAACGACGCCTTATGATGGTCGAAGAGGACAGCGCCTGCCGTAGTCGGAGAGAGCAGCGCTTGCCGAACTTATCTCAAAAGACGATGGAGGCAGAAGCGAGAAGGAGGGCTAGAGCTGCGACGAAAGGAGGGAGAGGTAACAGACGATCACAGTTTGGAAACCTAAAGTGGGAGGGAGGCGATCCGTTTTATGATTTTGATTTGTTAATGTTTTAATTTTTTGAATAATAATGATGATTTAACAAAATAATATACATCTAATGTTTCTTAAAATAATTATTTGCCAAGCTATATCAAATATTATCGGTTACCTGTTGAATATGTTAATCAGACCCTTAAATAAACGTAAAGTATGATACAAACCATTAAATGACGATTTTGAAAGTTGGTTCCCTAAAATAGGAATCGGGTGAAAGTTGGTTTCATTTTGATAATATCAAATATTAACCAGACCCTTAAATAAACATAAAGTTTGATACAACCCCAAAATGACGATTTTGAAAGTTGGTTTCCCAAAACAGGAATTAGGTAAAAATTGGTTCGATTTTGATGCAGCCTGAACCCAAATATCTCCCAAAAGTCGGGTTTCAGATTTTTGGATTTCAGGGTATTCGGATTTTACACAAACACGTTATTTTCAGTTCGGGTTCAAATTTCGGACTATTCGGACTTGCAAACCCTACACGGAAGTGCCCATACAAGAGTATCCCACGTTGAATTCAATTGGAGACCTTCTACAATGGTCTTTCCAATGCTCCAAAATCTTTATATAAAATTGATCAACCTACAATGAGAATGAATCCTTACTATTGTATATATTTCATGAAGATCTACTTGTTATTGAGCGATGAGAGAAAAATAGAAATAAATGACGAAATGATGCGTACTTATAGCAGGACTTGAAAGATAAACATGTCTTCGACATTTATAAATTAAGATCGTAACAAATTGAAAGAGAAAAATTGACACGTCTAAAATATAATATATGAAACTTGGTTGTTATCAATATTCATCTTTTAAGATCGTTACAAATTGAAAGAGAAAAATTGGCATGTCCAAAATATAATATATGAAACTTGGTTGTTATCGATATTCATCTTTTTAAATACTACGTACCCTCTAAACCAACAATAACCGGATAAAATGCAAACCTTGTATTTGTTGCACACCTTACAAACACAACACAGTTGTGCATATGTGAACAATGTGCGCAACCAATGTGCATACACATATGTATATGCATACGTGCAAGAATATACATATAATAGACATACGTTCATATGGGATAATGCATATATGCATCTCAGATTATGCATATATACACATTGGTTTGTAAGGGGTACAACAAATACATGATTTGTATTTGATTTGTATCATATATATATATATATATATATATATAGTTGGAACCTCTAAGAATAAGAAGGTTGATGAATCTCAAGAGTCGAAACCAATAAACCAACATGTATCAAGAGAGCTAGAAGAACTTCAAAATCATTTGATCTTCATGGCCATCTCAACTGATTAACCTGCAATCATACTTACATTTTGGAAATCGAATGAAATTATGCTCAAATTTCAAGCCAAATACGACACTAGCTTATCGATTTCATCTGGGCTTCCTATGAAAATCGCGGTCCGCTGGTGAACCTGTTAATAGTAATCAAGAACATGATTAAAGTCCTTCTTTATCAACCATATATGGTACAGTTTGACATTTCTGTCAAATATGATATGATATTGAATTCAAGTTCAACATTTTTCGGTCAATACCGCTTGTTGGTACTACAACAAAATTGGTTTTATAAGATGCCAACTATGTCCAAATGTTATAATAGATTGTTTTATAGGACTTCAATAACCGAACAATTATTTGACTCATATAAAAATGTTGCAATAAGTTGATAGGTTGTTTTTGGACGTCCTAACAAGTTTTTAAAACACTTCTGAAGTAAAACGTTCAAAGGGTCTTTCTATATAGCATTATTAGAAGAAAAAAATGTCTTACAAAAAAGGAAATGTTCAAAGCTAATCGAACGATTTTGTTTCAAAAAGTTCCTAAAATACTTGTTAGAATACCTAAAAGCGTCGTATCAACTTATTACAATACTTTTTTGGATGACACCCAACTGTTTGATGCTATAAAGTATAAACTTAAATCTTATAACAGTCTTCTATTGTTCAACCTCTTATAAAGTTGATTTTATTGTACCGGGTAAGATCCATATATATATCAAAACTTTCTTCCAAATATAAAGAATTGATTCATATTCTCAAGTTGAAAATAAATTTGGTTGACCCAAAAAAAGTCAAAATGTAGCTTAGGTTTTCTTGATCTTAAAAATTGTGCATAATATAATTACCTGATCAGGTTGGATATCAAGAATCCTTTGCACACCATCAATGGCTTTCCCACCAGCTTGTTCTACCAAATAACTCATTGGTGCACATTCATACAAAAGCCTCAAATTCCCATTTTTTGCTTTCTCATTTTTAGGGTTTCCATAGATGCCACCATACAGTAACATACGGTGGATCTCGCCAACTAGACACCCGATGTACCTCCCCGAGTATGGTTTTCCGTGGGGCCCACCAGGTTTCCGGAGATGGTTGAGGTAGTCCAGCAACTTGGTATCCCAAAGATCGAAATTCCCTTCGTTAAAAGAGTAAATTCTTCCTGATTTTGGTATCTTGATGTCCTCGTGTGTTAGAACGAACTCGCCGTATGCAGGATCGAGTGTGAATCCGTGAACTCCGTTCCCTAGGGAAACGGTGAACACAACCGAGCTTGAATACAAGCAGTATCCGGCCGCTAATAAGTTGCTTCCGGGCTGGCAAACGCTCACGATACACTTTTCTTTAGCTTGGTCTAGCTGATCATCGAACAACAAACTAATCATCGTTAATCCTTAAAGTACGACATTGTTATATATAACGTCAAAGGTTCACTACAACAAGATGAGATTCGTTTTTAGGGTGCGTAACTGTCAGTATGTGACCTTAATAGGATTTAAGTTTATACGGCCAACAACTTTGAATCCTATATAAATGTTTCTACATAAGTTGTTACAACGAAGTTAGGCAACCTAAGAAGTTTTGTAGACAAAATTGAATAGTTTAATAGGACACAAAAAATAAGTCGTCTTATTAGACTTTTTGGTGGCGTTTGTTTTTTAAAATGTGTTGAAGACTGAAGTCTGATTTCTCTATCGATTTATAAGAGGTGGTGCTGAATTATAATATCTAAATTAACAAGATTGTTTGCTTTTGTAAACCGACAAAACTCTTAATATGTATAATTGTCTATTTTATCCCTCAAAATTTAAGCTTAAACACGTCAATAGAAGTGAACATCGATGAATCGAAGGACGGAAAGAGAAAAAATAAACAAAAGGATGCTAGCAGATTTGCGAGATTTTGGAGTTTTAATCATATCTGACACACCGAAGCCCCAATTTAATTGATTCAAGATGTTATGGAAAGGCAACACACAGATCTACAATCTCCGTGTTTTGTGTTTTTGCAAATTCGGAATGCATCTAGGCTAAAACCGACGTTGAAATCGAAAGAATGATGTTGGCCGCCAGGAATAAGAGTTAATTAAGTGGTCAGGTTATCAACTAATTTATCAGAGAACATTAAGGGTTAAGAGGCTCAGAGAAGGAAAAAAACGGTATGAATTGTATTATATCTGACCGAATGACAATCCCTTAAAATAAGATTTTAATTTTAAAAAACAAAACAGCACCTTAGCCTTTTCATAATGACACTTTTAAAAAGTGTCGGATAAAAAGGTTAATAAAACGATTTATTTAGTGTGTCCTATTAGATTGTCCCAATTCGTCTATAGAACTTTTTAGGTCACCTACCTCATTCTAGCAACTTATTGTAACCCCATTGTATAAGACATAAAAGTTCGTCTCAAAACTTACAAGCCCCGTTTATTACTCTATTGACGAAGTTAGACGCCCTAACAAGTTCTATTAATGAAATTGAACAATTTTAACACTAACACAATACATAAATTGTCTTATTAGCCTTTTTATATGACACTTTTCATCCTTTTTTGAAGGATATTCTCAAAATTGTCATTTAAAAAGTTAATTAAACAATTGCCGACGCCCAATAATCGTTAAACGTCCTAAATGATCCATTTTGTTGTAGTGGTTAGACTTTAGAGAAGGTTGTACATACAGTATCGGTATCGTAATCAACAAGGCATTGATGATCGGGGGCGTATATGCCAAATATGGAACCAGTGGTCAAGGCAATGTCGATATTAGCGGAGCCATCAATAGGATCGAACACAACAATGTAGTTCCCGGAATTGGTTTCCTCCACCGCCACCGGAACATCTTCCTCCTCCGAAGCGATGATCCCAGTTCGGCCACTTGATCTCAAGCAGTTGCAGAACAACTACATGATTTTGCACCAAATATATATATTTTTTCTAGAATTTGCAAGAAAGAAACAGGATTTAAACCCATAATCTCCTAAGTATTTAAGCCTACAAGATGAATTAAATACCCACCAAACATTCAAAAAGAAAATGCAAACTTTGACCATGGAGTCAAGTCAAACATACATTTTTCAAGATTAAAATTCATATGAATTCTTTTACTTTTTTGAAACACCTTTCAAACTTTATCAAACTTGGACAGGATACCATAAAAGGGAAATGCGATTAGTGTTAAATTTACTACAAATCCATGCATATTTTCAATTTCAAACGTAATTAATTTGACCTCAAAAAGTCAAACATGCTGTTTTTCAAGATCAAATTTCATACGAATTGCTTCACTTTTTTTGGAGCATAATGACAACGATATCAAAAAAATGGGAACGATATCAAACTTGGCAAGAATACCATAAATGGAAACAGTTTGGTACGTTTTCAATTTACCATAAATTCATGCATATTTCCAATTTCAAATCTAGATGATTTGACCTCAGAAAGTCAAACATACTGTTTTTCAAACCAAAATCCATACGAATTGCTTCACATTTTTAAAACATACTGAAAACAATATCAAACAAAGAAATATACCATAAATGGAAAGTATTGGTACGTTTTTTAGTTTACTACAAAACTTCAAATATTTTCAACTTCAAAAGTAGCTAAATTGACCTCAAAAAATAGTCAAACACACCTCATTAGAGATGACATCGAGTTTCTTCTGGTCTTCACCCTGAATATTCATGGTTCCCTGAGCTCCAGTCAAATTGATAATACTAGATCTTTGTAACAACGAAGCAATTTGCTTACAAGCCAACGAAATGCTGGATAGAACGATGGTCAATTCTGCGTCTATATGACCAGCTTGTTCTTGCTTTAGTAGCCATGTGGTTAGGTTTTCGAGTTCGTATATGTTCTTTTTCTTTGTGGTGGTGGTGGTGGTGGCGGCCGGAGTAGCAGGACCGGCTCCGGCAACCGCCTGACAATGAAGGGAGGAGATGGGTTTTCCGGTGATGTAGGGGTGTGTTTGGTGGTGTAAGGGGCGTAGGTGGGAGATGGAAGTGGTGGTTGAGAAGGTGAGGGTGGTTGAAGGAGAAATTGGAAATGGAATTAATTCCGCCATTGGAGAGTGTGTGAAGCTTAACGATTGGAAGAACTTGTTATCTTTTTTTGAGTGGGAAATGAGTGAATATGATTATGCCAAGGATACCAAGTTTTGGTGGGATAAAAATATAATAATTACATATTTCTAAACTATGTCTTTTTTATTATGGACATTTATATGTGTAATACAACGTGATACATATTGATTCTGAAGTTGAAACTCAAAAAGATTATCATTTTGATTATTGTATGAAGTTGAAACTCAAAAAGATTACCATTTTGATTCAATATGTCCTCGATTTTAATTTATGTTGGATTTTGGGTAGTTTTAAGAGAACAAGAGGGTTTTTGGTTGGATATTAGTTCAATAGATATTATCTTGTATCGGTAGGGGTTGTACGGCTAACACTTATCTTCTGATTAAACATGTTTATCGGTTGATTTTATTTTATGGAGTTCAAACATGGAGATTTAAGTAGAATATATGCATTAATAAGTTGTAAATTTGAATATATCGGGATGAGTATCAACTTAAAAAGAATAAAATAGTCGCTTTTTATATAATTTGTTTAAATAAAGTATTAAGAGTGAATTACATTTTTGGTCTCTCGTCTATGACTGTTTTCTTGTTTTCGTCACTTGAATTCGCAAAGTACACTTTGGTCCAAATTTCGGGTTTTGAAGCCCAAATAAGTCCCTCCTTTAAACTAGGTTAATATGGGTTTTGTTAACCTAGTCATGTGTACCTCACATGATGGGCATTTTTGTCTTTTTACCCCTATTTTTATTCTATTTAAAGTATATAATTAAACTAATATTTTTTCCTTTATTTTCATTTTTCTTCATTTCTATTAATTTAGAAAATAGCCGCTGAAAGTTGTCCTCCTAAAACCGCACCCCTCCCTCTCATTCAACCCCATATATCCGACGACCCCCCCCCCCCCCCCAACCTTTTTCCCTACCCTTTATTCGGCCAAATCCCCACCCTTAACCATTCACTACCATAACAGAACCCCATTACCTTTTTTTTGTAAACCAAAACCCCACTAAAACCAGAACCACGTATAATTAAAACCCCATATATCCGGAACCCCATCAGAAGCTTCACTAGAAGCATATTTGGCTAATCCCCACATATCCAGGTTTCAACTTTTATTTGGGGTTTCGATCTACTAATACAGGTTAAATTTTGTTTAGGGTTTCATTTTTTGTTTATGGATTCAATTTTGTTTAGGGTTTTGATCCTTAAATCTAGACTAGATTAGTTTAGGTTTCAATTTTTGTTTGTAATTTTATAGATTTGAATTATGGATTTATATTTGTATTTGGGTTGTTGTTTCTTGTATATGAATCTAATTTTTTTCATTCATGGGTTTGGTTACTAATCTCATTGCTATTCTTAATTTCATTTGTATTAGGATTTTTGTTGTTATTCTTAATTTCATTTGTATTAGGATTTTTGTTGTTCTTCAATTTCATTGATGCTCTTGATTTTTTCCTTTATGGGATTGAGAAATCAGTTGGATTTGCTCTTGAAATATTATTTTTGTATATCAATCAGTTAAATTTTTTCAAAGTATGTTTGGTGGGTAGCCGATGGCAGCATTGGGTGGTGGTAGTGATGATGGTCATCAATGTTCTTGTATATGAATATGGTTTTTTTTCATTTCTGGGTTTGGTTATCAATTTCATTGTTGTTCTTGATTTATTTTTGTATTAGGATTTATGTTATTCTTGAATTTCTTTGTTGTTCTTGGTTTCATCCATATTAAGATTTGTGTGGTTCTTGATTTTATCCATATTAAGATTTTTGTTGTTCTTGAATTCCATTGTTGTTCTTGGTTTTTTTTTCATTTCTATGTTTGATTTTTCATTATGTGTGGTAGTGGTGGTGGTGATCATCAATGTTCTTGGAGACGGGGGTTAGGATGAAGAAGATGGCTAAAAAAGACCAAAATGCTCCCTCCCTCCCGTGGGGGCACATGATTGGGTTAACGAAGCCCAAACTAATGGAGTTAATAGGATGGACTTATTTGGACGTCAAGACGTGTAATTTGGACCGAATATGTACTTTACGCATTCAAAGGATGAAGAAAAAAATGCAGCAATGGATGAGGGACAAAAAATGTAATTCACTCAAATATTAATTATAACTTGGATAATTTAGATCTAGAGTGAATTACATTGTTGGTCCATGTGCTTTGCTCAAAATTTGGATTTGGTCCCTAAAATAATACATTGATGTTCCCTAACTTAACAATTTCATAATACTTTAGGTCCTTGGAGTTAACACCGTCAGTTAGCATCATTATGAGGGACAAATCGGTCTTTTATGGACCATCAAGGATGAAAACAAGATTTTGGGAAGCTATAGTGACCAAAAGCGTAATTCACTCTAATTAATTGTTATTTACATTTTTTTACAAAAAACTACGAGGCCCATTTTTGACATTTTTTAGGCCCTGCACGAGATGTAAAAATGGGTCCTCGATAACTGCGATTTTTTTCAATATATTGCTTATATCATCAAAAATAGCATTGAATTCAAGAAATACTAATTTATATAAAACAATTTTTCCCGATAATATTAGCGCAAGATCAATCAATAATTATCACTAGTTTAAACTTTTAGAGTTGAAACAAACTTTTCAAGAACCATCAATCTTATAATCAAAAGTCCATGTTAGTTATAGACTTATAGTTTGAGATCTTATTCTTGTTTTATCGATAATGGAGTACTTAAGATTTTTGCACTCAATATTAGGTAAGAATGAGTCAATAATATATGAAAAAAAAAGATCATTTTGAAATGCTAAATATATATATAAGTTGGGCCGTCTCATATAGATGATAATTGATTTCAAAAAGTAGGAGTTTTTTAGTTAACAACAAAAAATCTACTATATTCTAAAAAAATAATAATAATCATGTAGATTGAATAATCATTTATCAAAAAAGTATGGGCAAGATGAGTAATGAAGTATATATCAAGGTTTTCTAGATAAAATTAGTTTTTAGATATTAATATTAGATAAAAAAACTTAGAAAAATAATAAGCAATACTATAAAATGAAAGAACAATTAACTTTTTACAAAGTTTAATGTTCAATATAATTAATTAATACATGTTTGGGTTCTTAATATAATGCTAAATTCTTTTTGGGTTCTATTATATATACTAATTTGTTTGTCCTTTTTTATTTATAATTTTTTTTAAACTACTATATAGTGTATTCTTAAAAAATTTGGGCCCCTATTTTCTTTGGGCCTTGGGCGTGCGTCCAGCCCGCCCTCCCCAATCCCATGGATGGCCTGAAAAATACTTTATATATCCAATCACAAATCAAAGTATTAAATTAATGTACAAGCTAACTAAAATTCTTTTATTTATTTAAAAAAAACTATTAAATTGATAAAATGACTTTTGGGTTAGAAAATCCTAAAGGGTTGTTTCCCAAATTTTCTATTAAGTCTTGTATGGATAAATCTGTCTGTATGGATAAATTTGTCTGTTTGGGTAAATTGGTGGTGTTATTTATTTTTTCATCTGAATCAACGGTCTGAATGACAAAAATGACCAATTTACCCCTTCGTATGAATTATGTGTCGTTTGATAAACCACTGTTTACTTTTTAAGCCAAATGATTAAGTCTAAAGTAAACACACCCTGAGTTAGGAAAAGAAAGAAAATCAAGAGAAGTTATCTTTTGGTTTGGACATTAAATTATATTCAAAATTTGTTCGTTAATATAAACAATTTTTTTGTTATGAAGAAGATAATCATGTTTTAAAATTAAAATATTGTGAGACAATATTAAATTAAATTATCAAACAATTAGATTGATATGTAATCAAAATATTATTAAAGACGTAATGACGTGAATGATTTCATCTAGTTTTTGGAAAGAAACAGAAAGGGAAAATTAATATATTCAACTTTCTGTATTTTTGGATAATAAACGTTTTCCTTATAGTTGCTCATATAATTTGTAACACCTCTAATTTCCATGATCAAAGTAATGTTATATTTTGATGTTGAAGGGTCAAAAGTGTAATTGGCCAAAGTCTTTAGGGTGCGTTTGGTAGGGTGGACAACATGGGACAGGACAGGACAGGACACACCTGTCCCATGTTTGGTGCGACCAAATGTAGAACTAAGTGGAACTATCATGGGACAAGTGTGTTCTATGCTTACCCCCTAGAACTAAATGGAACAAGGATTTTTTGACAAATATACCCCTTCTTCTTCTTCTTCTTCTTTCTTTCCCACCACCGCCGCCGCCACCGCCGCCACCACCACCGCCGTCGCCGCCACCGCCGTCGCCGCCACCACCACCGCCACCACCGCCACCGCCGCCACCACCGCCACCACCACCGTCGCCACCACCGCCGCCACCGCCGCCGCCACCACCGCCGCCGCCACCACCGCCGCCGTCGCCATCGCCGCCACCGCCGCCACCACCGCCACTGCCACCGCCACTAAACAAATCACTAGGGGTAAATGGGTCATTTAACCGGTCCTGTTCTGTCCTGTCCAGTCCTATTTATGTGTTACCAAACACTGAACAGCTGTCCTGTCCTGTTCTGTCCTGTCCTGTCCCGTCCCATCCTGTCTGCGTACCAAACGCACCCTTAAGTTAATTGTGAATTTGTGAAACTTCGGGGTTAGTTGTGTCATTTGATGATAGTTTAATAAATATAAATAGTGAGGATTTTTATTCAATCACAAATATCTGATTATTGAGATTTGAAGTCGGTTCCAACGGAGAGAGAGAATACCGAGTTCTAAGTTTTGTCCCGGTAAGAATTCGATCATATGTTTTCAATTCCATCTCTTAAGAATCGATAATCAAGTTAAGATTGATTTTGATTAGGTACTGGTTAGTTTGGTGTGAAAGATTGGAGGTGAATCGAATTGGTTGTTGGTTCCTGTTGGGTCATCAAAGATTTGAAGATGACCTGTTCTCCTTGCATACTTTGAAAAACATCTTTTATACTTAGAGAAATTTTGGATGGTTCTTTGTAATGGCTTGTACAAGATAGCAAATATTTGGTGAAGTCAAAGATCAACCAAAGTCAAGATTGAAGATTCTCTCATTGTGGAAGTGAAAGATCTTTTCTCAACACATACAAGTCATAGTCCACCGATTGTCTCCATGAAGATCGGTGAGATCCCAAACAGGAGATTTCCCCCTTTATCTCCTTGCCATGAAGATCTTCATCATAAGAGGTAAAGTTGGCCATCCCACCGATTGTCCCCATGAAAATCGGCGGGATCCTCAAAGTTGGAGGATTCTCTCATAACATCACTTCTAAGAAGATTTTCGATATTGAAACTCAGGTGAGTTCATTCTTACTGTAAAACATATTATTATGCTTTCAAAGTGATTAGCTGAATTGGAAATGTTTTATGAACCTATCAACATGTATAAGAGAATTGGTATAATGGATTTCATGGAACAAGAGTGTAACTCGTAAATAATCAGATGAATATCGAAACAGTCCGGAAGATGAATTTTCTGGATTGGTTTTCCGGAGTGAGTTCCGGATTGGTTTTCCGGAGTGAGTTCCGGATTGATTTTCTGGATTGATTCCGGATTTATTTACCTGATATGTTTCCCGAATGGTTCCGGACTTGGAGTCCGGATACTATTTCCGGATGATTTCCGGACTAGACTTCCGGATACTTTACCGGATTTCTTTGGATTCCGGATGTTACCGGATATGGATTTCGGAATTGATTTCCGGATACTTTACCGGATTTCTTTGGATTTCGGATGTTACCGGATATGGATTCCGGAATTGATTTCCGGATACTTTTCCGGATATGTTTTCCGGACTTGGTTCCGGATTAGTTTACCGGACAAGTTTTCCTAGATAATTCTTTATGAGGTTCTTCTGATCAAGTGTTTTCTGAGTATGAACCTGTAGATCCCAGATTAACAAGTGCAATGCAATGAATCAACACTATAGCATATGAATGTCATAAATCTCACTTGATTGAATAGCAGAAACTATGAAATCTCAGTAGCCGTACAAGGTAATCAGTTGTTAATCAATTAGGTCATTAACCCTAATACTAAACAAAAAGAAACTATTTATATCCCATTAGGGATAGTTACAAGATTTGACAGAAACAATCCATAAACTTCTATTCAACTGACTTTGAGACCTAACAATCTCCCCCTTTGAATTGTAGTTCGATCTCACGCCAGTTCGGGACATATCGCTTTCTGATTGCAAAAAGAATTTCAAAATGCCGGATGGAGTTCCTGAATTCCAGTATGTCTTCAATCTCCTTGAGAAGCTCTTTGGCGAGATACTTTCTGACGTTGGCGTAATTCTTTGACGAATCTTTTTCCTCTTCTTCAATAATCTTTCTCAGCACGTTCTGAATCTTCATCAAAGTCCCTTAACTGAACTTGTTCAACTCACTTATCCTCATAAAGCGTTTCTCTCCCTTATCATTCAGATACATGATCCATGTCTCTGGTATGAGTAAGAGAGTACGTACCTGTACATCTTCAGCTTAAGGAAGAGTCATATTGGGCTTCAACACATTCACTTTCTTCTGATTGCTTTCTATTCCCATCTGAAAGTCGTTGATGTACGAGAGGGTAATGGTGCACTTCATGAACCTCTTTATCGTTTCAAGGGCTTTGGTATACGGCAGTGGTCGGATGGTGCGGGTCCCTAACTCTTGAAGAAGAACCGGAAAATCTTTCAAGTTCAGATTCTTGAAGCCGGCTTCCGAGAATACCCATTATTTCCCATCATCTCGTTTAACAGTGAAAACCGGGAACCAAACCTTCAGGACTTTGTCGGACACGATCTCCACAATTTCAGTGATCCTGTGGTTGGTTCTAACTTCATGGACCATTCTGCTTCTTTTCATCACCTCCAAATACTGAGAACGAATCGATTCACTTAGATCAGAAACCCCGTGACACAAAACTGGGTCGAGTGGTCTGATCAAGTGAGCGAAATTCTTCTTATGCGATTTTTCTAAGTATGGAACCAGGATTCAGACTCTCTCCCAACAAATTGGTTGAATTGGTTGAGGTTGAGTCGTTTTCGGTTCAGGAATTGGAATTTCGGAGGTACTTGCAGTGTCGTCTGTGTCATGCTGAGAATCTGTTACCTGTTCGCTTTAAAGGAGGAATTGCTTTCTCTCTCCATACTTGTTCAGCTTCCGGATTACCATCTGAGTCTTCATCGATCAAATCTAGAACTGGTCTTTTCAGAACTGTCAACATTAGGTTTTCTTCTGGTTCCCCCCCAGGCTTTTCAACCGTCGGGTCTGCTGATTCTGGCACTTGATCTCTGACCGGTGTAGATAACTCCATGTCTTGAACCATGCTTTCATCTTCAGGCTGTTGGTGTGGTTCAGTTTCAACTGGAGTTTCGGTTAACGGTTCTGTCGCCGAGGTTGACAGCTCGGTCAGTCTTTGTCTTTTCTTCCCCTCATGCTGATCAGGATCCTCCTGATCATCATGTTTTCTTTTCGAGCCCTGGGCTTGACCCTTGTAGGTGTTTTCGAGGATGGCAACCCTCTCGGATAAAGTTTCGAGGGTGCGCTTAACATCGGTTAGGGTTGTGGAAAGAGTATCAAGCTTAGTGTGAATTTGGGCTTGGGAATCTGTTTGAGTGACTGGGGGTTGTGATTGTGACCGAAGTAGACTCACGAGGTCGGCTTCATAGGATGTACCAGTGTTGGTTTGGGACAAGAGCTTATCGAGTAGTGCGGCTTTTAAAGCATCGATGTTCATGTTCTGCGGGTTAGGTGTCAGGTGTAGAAGTATAACCTGCGGTTGCGTAGGGGGGTCAGCTACGATTTCTTTACCCGTTATGGACCGTTTGATAAAGTCCATATCCTCTGTAAGCTTCTTTAGTATCTCTGTTTAGACAACCTTTAAGGGCCGTCCAGAGTTTTCTTGGAGACGAACTCCGGGATACTAACGACTGGAGCACTTAGCTTACCAGTTGTAGTGACTATGGTGGATTGCGCCGCAGTACCGCCTTCGCTCACGGTTTGCGTAAGGATAGCCGTGGCAGGACTTCCACCTTGTCCTTGCAAGCCACCAGAAGGTAGACTCACTCGGGGTGTTCTGGTCGAGTCACGAAGAATCTCGACAGTAGCAGTAGATATGTTTTGTGTCCTAGGCAAGGAAAGAATATCATCAAGTGGATCTAGACTAAACCGTGCATCCAAAGAAGTCAAGAACCGGGGCAGGAGTTCTCTTGTTTCAACACTGGAACTCTCCAAGTGAGAGACCGGTGGCAGATGTGCTACGTCTCCTAGTGAAAATGAAACAATATCCTTTTGAGAGGACATTGAGGGGCTGGGTGGGGTGTGCGATTGCGTCGCTAGGCCCACGACTTCTGTTTCAATACCTTGTCCCAACAAATGAGACGGGGTAGCGGATGTGGCTACCTGGCTTAAAGGAGGCTGGGTGGAGGCAACCTGAGTAGGCGGCCTCTGCTCTCTCTATATCGCTCATTATTTTTCTTACTTCTCCTTTCCCTCACTTGCTCACCAATATTTTCATTTTCAACTGAAGCTCCCTTCCCTCTCCTTGTCTCTCCAGTTTCGGCTTGAGGTCTACGATTCAATGCGGAACTGGTCATCATTGTTATCTGATTTTGTTGATTCTAAGGACCCTGATTCAGACCCAGACGCTGAACCTGGTTCAGAACTAGATTCGGAACCCGACTCTGAGCCAGAGCCCGACTCAGAGATGGAAGAGGAGGCGGCCTCTTCTTGTACTTGTTCGCGCATGATGTCGGCCACTGCTTCCTCATGTAATTCGGGTTCTTCGCGTATAGACCTTTCAGCAGTGCCCGCGTCATGTCTCCTTACAATATTTTCTCTCAACACGCCCTGTCCATGAGCCCCTGCTCTCCGGACCCTACCACCTCTAGTACGAGGACCCTCACGTCGCTTGGGGTGTGCTCCTTGGGCAGGTCCTGTCGGATTTGGCTGGACCATCCACTATGTTGTTCTCTCGCCTATACTCTATCACACTCGTTGCCAAAGGGTCAGCAAGAGCTAGCAAGTCGGTGGGTAGGACCATTGGGACTATGTCAGGGATAGGTTGCTTGTTCTGAATCCTAGTCATGCATGTAGAAATGAGTACCTCGTGTTGAGCTCGTCGTGGAATAGTTGGGTAGACACCCATAAAGTACACGACGATCAGCTGGAGGAATCTGGAGAATGGGAGGCACGTCAGTCTTTTGTTGCCTTGCTTCTTCTGAACCTTGTCGAGCAGCTCGGTCCAGAGTATGGATGCATAGTCTGTGTGCCTGTTGTAGGCCACGCCGTGCAAGAGTAGAAGTAGGTTCACGGTTGTCTGATCGATGCCCTTCGTGATAGATGAGAGACACCTGTTGAGGATGGTGAAGAGAGTGTACCATAGCGGTGTCAGATGTACCCTGGAGAAGTGCGATGGGTGGTTGAGCTCCCTAGCATAGCCGAGAGCACGCAGTTCTTGGCACAGCACAACGTCGGACACAACAGCATCAAAGTTATTTCTTCCTAGAACCGATGTCGCATCCGAAAGATCTAGAATCCGGCGCAGGAGATCTCGAGTAATGATCACTGGTGTGTCAGCACTGCGACCGTGAAGGTCGGTGTCTTGGCCGCGTGCAACTGAGGTGAGAGACCTCCAGAGTTGTTGCACGTATACTGTCGGAACATTTGCATTTGCCGTCAAAGCACGGTTGATAGGGTGGCGTTTGAGAATCTCCACGATTACCGGACATTGACAGATTATGGACTCCGTGTCCAAGTGAAAGTTGTTCGGTTGGATCGGCAAATTCGGACCACCGGGAAGGAGTGGGGCATCGCCTTGTGGTTGGTTCGATTGAGCCATGAGTGTACCTGTGAACAGCGGATAGTGTTGAGTTTCCATGCGCGTATCCAAACCAATCTCAAGTTTTAGGGTTCGTGTTCTCGAATTTGAGATAACCGAGAATCGAGTACGGTCCGAAACAGGTCACTAACCGGGTCTTGACGAGCCCGGAGTTAGTGTATATCAGTAAGTGAAAACCAACCAACAGACACAATAATTATAATAAAGTAATAAAAAACATTCCCGGAATGACCCAACTCCGGAACCAGAATGGGATCCGGAACCGGGATCGGGACCGGGACCCGAAGTGAGTACCAGAACCGGGTTTGGGACCGGGACCCGGAATGATTACCGGAACCGGGTTATTCCGGAACCAGTTTCGAGACCGGGACTTAGCTAAAACAAATATCACACCGGGACTCTAACACTCCGGAAGCCGATCCGGGAGATGGCGGAACCCGTAGTGGATATCGGAACCACGCAACCCCGGAACCGACTCCGGGAAACCCAAAACGAGGTTGAACGTGACTAAGGCCAAATCGGACCAAATCGATACGAAACTGGATGTCGAAAACTATCCTAAGAGCTGTTATGATAGCGAAATCGAGTAAGGGATGTCGATTTGAAGCTAATCGATCGAAGCCAAAGGGTTCAGAAACCCTAGCGACGCCGACTTCACTCAATCGAGCACATCGATCGCGTTTTTCTCCAAATCAAACACCACACTTTGATCGATTACTGATGTTTAAGAGATTAGGATACATACCTGATGAATGGAGATGAAATCGCGGTCTGATCGGAGAAAAACTCAAGTTGAGCGAAGAAGTTGGTTTAGGAGAGGTTTGGCTCGAATTTTTGAAATTTATGATGAACTTAGACAAAAATCCGGTTTATATACCGTCGATACCAGGATTGAACCCGGTACCGGATCCTTACCTCTCTCGGTTCCAACTTAACTCAACTTTAACAAATTGGCAAAAATTACCCCCGAAGTTAAAAAAAAAACTTTGAAATCAAACTTTGAAATATGGAATTCACATTTTGCACCCTCAAGTTTTGAAAAATCAATACTCCCCCTCAACTCTTCAAAAAGTACCGTTCTCTCCCTCAACTTTCAAAAATCAACTTTCTCCCCCTTAACTTTTCAAAAATTACATCTCTCCCCCTCAACTTCTCAAAATTATCATTTTCCTTCAACCTTACAGAAATAAACTTGCTCCCCCTCACACATTCAAAGAATATCGGGGAACGTACCTTGGAGACTTGGTCTTTGGTGAACACCCTTCAGAACAGGAGGTTAGTAGCTCAGGAAAGTAGACGAAAACAAAGACAAAAATAATAGGAATAAAGAAACATGCAGAAAAACGAGAAACAAAACAAAAAACTATTAAATAAATACAGAAGAGGATGCACCGATGTGCTTGAAACACCGAGACTTCACTAAGAGACAAGTGTATCTTTTTGAAGAGATAGTTATCCCGTAGTGAAGAGAGGGTGTGACAAGTACAAGGGTGAATTAGACTTTCAAATTCAGCATACCAAGTTTGGACATGAGTTCATTGAACCGTTTTTCGTCCAATGCTTTTGTAAACAAGTCAGCCAGTTGATTTTCTGTACTTACAAAATAGAGTTCCACCGTACCTCATTCTACATGATCTTTGATGAAGTAATAGCGCACGTCTATATGGTTGGTTTTCATATGTTGGACCGGATTGCTGGTGATGGCTATGGCACTCTTGGAATCATAGTAGATTGGGATGTTCGAGTACTGGAACCCGTAATCCTTCAGTTGAGTGCGCATCCAGATGACTTGGGAATAGCAACTAGCAGCGGCCACGTACTCCGCTTCCGCCGTGGATGTGGAGACACACGTTTGCTTTTTAGAGGCCCAGCTAACCAACTTGTCGCCAAAGAACTGGACGTGACCCGTGGTGCTCTTCCGGTCAAGCATACTTCCCGCATGATCAGCATCTGAGAATGTTGTGAGTTCGAAACCTGTGTCCTTAGGATACCAAAGGCCAAGATCAGCAGTACCTTTTAAATAACACATAATGCGTTTAACTGCTATAAGGTGTGACTCTTTCGGTTTAGACTGAAACCGAGCACACAAAAAGGTTGAGAACATTATATTCGGCCTACTTGTCGTCAAATACATCAATGAACCTATCATTCCTCTATAGGTACTAGGATTCACATCCTTTCCGTCAGGATCAGCGTGTAACTTAGTACCCGGTGACATGGGAGTCTTCATGGGTGTACAATTTTCCATCTGGAACTTCCGAAGAATATCCGCGATGTACTTAGATTGATTGATGAATATCCCGGTCGACAATTGTTTAACTTGAAGACCGAAAAATAAATTCATCTGACCCATCATACTCATTTTAAAATGCGATTTCATGAGGACTGAAAAGTTATGACAGTATTGTGGGTTCGTAGAGCCGAAGATAATATCATCGACATAGATCTAAATCAAAATAATATCCTTACCTTCTCTCTTAATGAAGAGAGTAGTGTCGATTTTACCTTTCGAGAAGCCCGCGTTTACGAGAAATGTAGACAATGCATCTGTTCGCTCTGTATACTACCCCTGTAAAAATGGAATATTAGAAATGCAAGTGAGTAATATCAAACCAAAGTGTGTTATCAGTCAGAAATAAACCATGACGCAAGTATACATCTCAGTCTATTATCGTCTTATAACAAGTAATAATGGTACAAAAGTACCGAATATCGATCCCACAGGGAAGCGTGGAGGAGTTTCTCTTTTAAAGGTCCAATTATTTAAAAGCAGGTTTCAGATGGCGAATGAGAAGGAAATATTTTGTTGGAGGTTTGTTGTTAACAGCTAATGAAAATTAACAATTATAAAAGGAAGCACGGGGTATAAAGGTCCATTGGGATTAGATTAATAATTAGATGTCGAGATGAGACAGTATTCTTCAGTTATCTCAAGTGTCGAATATTTCTTGATACAACGTATCAGTTGTCAGTTGGTCAATTGTGTTCCACCACAAAATATAACATTTGATTTAAATAACGTCGGACAATCATACCATACGATACACCTTTTCATCCTTTTATTAGTCTTGGTCCCAATTTCTCTTTATACCCCGAACTAAGGCGATTAGCCCATCATCGTTCAGATTCCAATTATAAAAGATTTACGAGAATTAAAACAAATAATGGAAATGGACAATGCGTTGATTAAAAGAAACTTACTTGATCAGGTTGTCGTGACTTGTTGCGCAAGTTATCTAAGCTTTGGGAAAGTTATTAAGTTAACATGACAATTATGAAAAGAGTTGAAAAGCATTTAACATTAATTACTAAAAAGTTGACGAGAAAGTTAAACATTGCGTTTTAAAAGTAAAGTTTGCGTGTTTGTTAACGGACTAATTATAAAGACTAACATTAACGTGCTTTCGAGATGTGAGAAAAGATGGAACTTTTTGTGAAATCATTTACCAAACCGTGAACCAATTTTACTTGGGAATCCAAAGAGATTAATTCAGACTTCCGGCTTATATTGTAAGTGAGATTACGCGAGAACCAAGTTTTATCAAAAGTCTAGAATGAGAATAAAGAGATAGAAAATCGTGAATTGGTTTCGAGATTAATTAAAAACGAGATTTGGAAAGCATTTAAAGTTAACCAAGATGAGTTTGAGAGTTTGACGAGTTTAAGAGATTTAAAAGTTACGAAAACGAGTTTAAAAGTTTGAGAGTTGAGAAAATTAATCTAAGAGTTTAAGAGTTTAGGAAAACGAGTTTAAGAGTTTAGGAAAACGAGTTTAAGAGTTTAAGAGTTTAGGGAAATGAGTTTAAGAGTTGAGAAAATTAATCTAAGAGTTTAAGAGTTTAAGGAAACGAGTTTTAGTACTAAAGTTTAAGTGACGTTAACATGCAATTATGATTAAGATTAAGATTAGGATTAAAGATTGCAAACCAAGTCTTTTTAGTCACAAATTGTCGAGAGCTTCGGATCAATTACGGGTTGTTCGGAATTACAATCGGACCATGGTAACTAGTAACAACGTAACCAAGCAATTGACATACAAGGTACTAAGACCTTGAAGCACACCTAATATACTAACTAAGCACTTCTATTTATACTAACAAAATACTTGGTCACCAAGTTTTATCAAAATGGAGCATCCATGGGTCATAGATCCGACCCATGGATCATCTAAACATCTTCGGCCCATGTGGTTTGTGAAAAATAGTCGGCCCAATTGTAGTCTTCAGCCCGAGTAGTTAAACAAAACAATAAGCCCAAATCGAGTTCTTTGCCCATCCGAAAGTCTAGACTTTCGGCCCAAAAGGTAGCAACCAAATCGATCCATGTTAAATTGTTTAACGGCCCATATACGAATATACATCGAGCCCAAAAATATCGGTTTAGAATGAGTTCCAAAACAAGTCACCAACAAACGGTCCAAAAAGTCGAAGTCCTCTTTAATGCTTCGTGATCCGTCCAACAAGATCCAAACTTGAGACATCGAAATCGACCGTATTTACGTTCCTACAAAATAGATATAAAAGATACTTATTTTTGAGTTTTTGTAATGCATTTTTATAATTAAATACGAAACATCTCTAATATTTATTTTTGTTGCATTTAACTAATAAAGACTATAAATAAAGCAAGAAAAGCGCGATTTTAGCTCAAAATTCATATGAAACATGGCTAAAATAGGGTTAATAAAATAACCCTATCACAACCACGAATTCGAACTGTTGCTTGCCCTCAAGCAACTTTATTAAGAAAAATTAAAATTTGAGCTAATTTATTTGTTGTAAATTTGTCGTAATTTTCCCATCTCTCAACATGCATCTCAATCATTCTTTGATTCAAGTCATTCACACGGTTGTATCGATAGTGCTTTGTAAAATGACATCGCTCAACTTACTCACAAAAAAAATGTCAATCCATATGCTAGCCACAAAATTCCTGTTTAATTAAAATCATAGTGCAACCGGTATCGGGGGTGAGTGTTTGGCTTTTTGTTTTGGTACAACTGGTGATTTTTACCAATTATTCGAAATTTTTCAAATTTGGCACAATTTTCTGCCTTCTCTTTTGGTGATTTTTGAGATGAGACACATTGGTCCCTTCGGTGTCTTTGACACTCTCTTGATGTGAGGAAAAACAAACGCGAAGCTTTGCTTCTTTTTGCATTGTTAAATCATTTTTTCTTTTTGTAAGCGCGCCGCATTTTGCGAAAGGGTGTGCACTTAAAATGATATGGTGTCGAATTTTTATATGAGTTTTCATATCATTTCCCCTCCCCAAAATTTAGAAGGGTTCAATGTCCTCATTGGACAACCATCGATCAAGCGAAAAAAATTGGCTTTTTATTGTGGGTGGTGTGGTTGCACAAATGACTTTAACAAAAATTGGAAACAAAGAATTCGGTGGGTAGTTCTAGTGACATGAAATGTGCAGGTGAGAAAACTTTCCGTTTTACGCAGGCGATCAAACAAACATGCGTCTAACAATCCTCAAAAAATGACATCAATACGTGATAAAATCAAGCAAAAATTACTCCAAATTCCCAATTCAAAATCCCAAATCTAGACGATGAAATGTAAATGTGATTTATTAAAGTGCGCAAAATAAAAGTAGATAGAGTCGTGAAATTGAACCTGTCCTACTCATTCTGAGTAGGAGGGAATTCCACGGGTTCCCATAAAAGGTGGATAGGGAACGGTGGTAAAGTCCTTGCGATCTCCGGGTGCTCCTTCATCATCACTCCTCTCGTCACATCATCCTTCGCCTTCTCAAACTTCAGCCAACTCACTATCATGCCATCTATTATTTTCAATCTCGCCACAATCTCATTGTTCTTATCGCTCCTCTCACTTTCCTGCTGGTCGATTTGTTTGGAAATCAACACTTGGTTTTCCTTAAGTGTTGTCCGCATCTCAATCTTAAGTGACTGAAACTTTGCTTCCAAGGAAGCAATTCCGTCACTATCAGATCTGTCTGAATCCGAATCCACACACATATTGTTACGCATCAGTCTATCCACATTATGTTTTTCCATAACTACCTTTTCTTTTGAAAACGTATCGGTGGGTAAGATGGTAACATTTGCGTTTTTCATAAGTGCATGGATTATGGATGGATGACCCATTCGAGCATTGCACCAGTCGACACCTCCACGTATATTGTTGGAGATTAGACGGCCAATGTCGAATCGGTGTCCCTTAAGGATGCAATACAAAATCAAAATACGAACCATGCAAAGACTAGGTTTTAAACAATGCGTGCGAATAATACGTGAATTTCCTTGAAATTCCCATTCGGATCCCTTATGGGCAATGGTTTCTAAAATGTTATCAAGATCCTCATTGGATAGATTTTTGATCAACCGTTCCATCTCGGAATGTTTAAGCGGGACAATACCCAAAAGGTTATTAATAGCCGTGGCCGAAAAATCAACCTCGATTTGTCTAACAAGGATTTTTACACCATCCGTTACGGACATTTCACTATAAAAATCCCTCACCCAGTCAATATTATATTGACTTGGTGATTCACATAAAATTTCCCAGCCCAACTTTGTGATCAAATAACCAATGTGCGGGTGTGCAAGTAGTGCATTAACATGAAATCCACGTGGTGCATGGCATATTTTACGTGCTAAAGTGGGAAATTTAAGCATAGCTTCATGACATGAAAATAAATCATAACGAGTGATATTTGAGTTTAAGGAGGTACCGACTTTTTGTTTTCCCTTGTCAAGACCACGAACTCCTTGAGAGTTCTCTGATTCCTTTTCTTCACTTTCTCGACCCGCATCTTCCTCCGATGCCACAAGTTCACCATCTTCAATTTCAACCCACACCTTTCTCTTTTTAATGGGCTGCATGTTACCCATTTCATTCGATTTCAACCTGCGGCTGTATTGGTGAGTGGTGGGTGTTTGGTTAGGGTTAGGGGTGTTTTGCGAAGGGATTGGTTTAAGGAGTGTTGAGGGTGATGCCGTACGTTGTTCTAAGGTAGTGAGAGGTGGTGGTAGGCGATGGTCTTGCGGTACCGTCGTGGATGCAACAGGTGGGTAATTTAGGTTGTTGACCACCGTTGATCGCACGGGGTCAAATGGTCGGAACGCAGATGGTTGGTTCTGAAGTGGGTTTCCAAGTTGGTCTAACACTATTGCAGAAGCAATCTTGTGTTGGGGTGGTCTTCTCGGTGCAAACCTAGGACGTGTATGTCTGATCATAGTTCATCAGGAACTTGTTGGTAGCGAGGTATGTCTGATCGAACCCGGCAGAGTGTGCTTTGATCATCGATGAAGACACATTCGGCGGTAATGAGCTCAGATGAGGTTTTCGGTCCTCTTGCTCGGCATAAAAGGGATTCGAGTATACCTTTCGCGTGCGCTGGTGTGGCGATGAAGATGACTCGTTCATCATTCGCTCTCCTGTTGTGGGTAGCTCTCGTAGTTTTGCGTGAGCAATCGAGCACTGTTGGCTCGCCGGAGAAAAAAGCGGTGGAGGCATCGGTGGTTTTTTATTGTCGCCAGTGGACGTTAGAGATATTCGCCGGTGGTTTATTTTCGTTCTCTTTTTCCGATGTGGATTTTCGGCCAAAAGACTAGCTCCGCTTCTTGTAACTCTCCGATTTGCAGCTGATATTTTTAGGGTTTTCTGTGTTTTCTTTCTTGCTCTCGCCATAGAAATAAGGGGTGGGTTTTATATGAAGAAGATGAAAGGTTGAGGGAGACGAGAGAGTGACGTAAGCAGAGGTGAAGTGATCTCTTGGCAGAAGAAATTCGGCGGTGGTGGCAGTGAACAGTACCGATGAAGAAGAGAGATAGCAGTGTGTGTTTGTTTGTTCGCATGAAGAAGAAAAATATACTTGCATATTTTCTTAAATCAAGTACGAGCATTAAATGCTTTTCCAAACAAGTACACATCAGCAGTAATCAGTTTAGGATTTAGTTAGATTAAGTATTTTAAAATAATTCCAGTTAAAATTTATCAGTTTAAGTCTCTCCTTTTCTTCATTAATCTGAGTTGGGCCAAAAAAACTAGGATGGACACTGGGCCGAAAATTTCTTGGCCCAATTTAGCTTTTGAAAAACAATCTAGAGGCCCAATTAATAAAACGTAACCGGCCCAACTAATTATAAATCTGAATTCACCGTGGGTTTTGCCGAAAATATTCTTCGAGACCCAGCAAAAATTCAGATTCTCGTCATCGAGTTTCGATTACTTGGGTTGGTTACCTTCCTTGTTTTATAAAAAATTGGCCAAAGACAGAAAATTTCTTATTTCTCTCCTGATCAGAACTTTTCTTTCCAAACTCTGTCTTTCCCCAAAATTTACATCTTTTTGTAAACCTCTCTTTATTCCCTTTTTTTTTCTTTTAAAATAATTTTCGATTTTATTTTTATGTTTTTATATTTTTCGATTTAGGAATAGAATATGTAATTATATTTATATTTATACATATCTAGATATTTATTTTGCTTTTTGTATTTTTATTATATATATATTTTTATATTTATTTTTTATTCTAGAAGGTGGACAACCTCCACAGGCTGTTGTATCAGATTCTGAGGTTCAACAAATGGTTTTACTCGCTGTCCGTTTACCTTAAAAGTTGTACCTTTTTCTGGATCAATTAGTTCAATCACTCCGTAAGGATAAACTTTAGAAATCTGATATGGTCCTGTCCATCTAGAATTTAATTTACCTGGAAACAACTTGAGTCTGGAGTTGAACAGTAGGACCTGTTGTCCTGCAAAGAACTCTTTTGGACTGATTTTCTTATCGTGCCATTTCTTTGTATTTTCTTTATAAAGTTTGGCATTTTCATAAGAAAAATTCCTATGTTCTTCTAACTCACACAATTGTAGAGCTCTTCTTTTTCCTACCTCATCCAAATTCATGTTAAGTTCCTTTATGGGCCAATAGGCCTTATGTTCTAATTCTACAGGCAGGTGACAGGCTTTCCCAAAAACTAGTTTATAAGGGGACATTCCAATAGGTGTTTTGTAAGCGGTCCGGTAGGCCCACAAGGCATCATACAGTTTGGATGCCCAGTCTTTTCTATGTGGCTTGACTACCTTAGCTAAAATTCCTTTAATTTCTCTATTGGACAACTCAGCCAAACCATTGGTTTGAGGGTGATAAGCAGTAGCTACCCGGTGCTGAATGTTGTATTTGTCTAGGACTTCCTCTAATAGGTTGTTGATGAAATAGGTGCCCTCATCACTAATCAAGGCGCGGGGTGTGCCGAATCTAGTGAAGATGTTCTTTTGGAGGAATTTGATGACTGTCTTAGCATCATTAAAGTGACAGGCCATAGCCTCTACCCATTTAGATACATAGTCATCAGCTACCAGGATGAAGGCACAGTTGTTTGACAGTGGAAATGGTCCCATAAAGTCAATACTCCAAACGTCAAATAATTCTACTTCTAGAATCCCATTTAAAGGCATTTCATTTCGCTGAGAAATATTTCCGCTTCTTTGACACTCATTACAACTTTTTGCAAAGTTGTAGGCATCATTATTTAGGGTAGGCCAATACAAACCTGATTGTAATACCTTTACAGCTGTTCTGCTTCCTCCAAAGTGTCCTCCACATGGTCCTGTATGACAATGATATAAGACAGAAGCCACTTCCTCTTTAGGGATGCACCTTCTGATCACCTGATCTGCACAAATTTTAAATAAAAATGGATCATCCCAAAGAAACTTCTTGGAATCAAATATAAGTTTCTTTCTTTGATGTTTATTTAATTCCTTGGAAATGATCCCACAAGCTAAGTAGTTAACAATATCTGCAAACCAAGGTATTGCAGTATGTTGTACAACTAAGATCCTTTCATCTGGAAAAACATCACTGTTGTCATTAGTGTGTTCAGTGTGTTCTTGTTTTTCCAGTCTTGACAAGTGGTCAACCACTTGATTATTTACACCCTTCCTGTCAACGATTTCCAAATCAAATTCTTGTAGTAACAAGACCCACCATATTAGCCTAGGTTTTGCATCTTTTTTAGAAATAAGATATTTGATGGCAGCATGATCAGTATGCACAATCACTTTGGCACCCATAAAATATGATCTGAATTTTTCAAAAGCAAAAACAACTGCTAATAATTCCTTTTCAGTAGTGGTGTAATTGATTTGAGCCTCGTTGAGAGTTTTACTAGCATAGTAAATAGAGTGGAAAACTTTATTTTTTCTTTGTCCTAGAACAGCTCCAACAGCCCAGTCACTAGCATCACTCATTATTTCAAACGGTAAAGACCAATCAGGAGTTACTATTACAGGAGCAGTGACCAATGCTTCTTTCAATATTTTAAAAGCTTTTTTACAATCTTCATCAAAATTAAAAGCATGGTCATGCTGTAATAGGGAGCACATAGGTTTGGATATTTTAGAAAAATCTTTGATAAACCTCCTGTAGAAACATGCATGTCCTAAGAAACTTCTCATACCTTTTAACAGTGGTTGGTTCAGGTAATTTTGCAATTACCTCTAATTTGGCTTTATCAACCTCAATACCTCTATTGGAAATGAGATGCCCTAACACAATGCCCTCTTTAACCATAAAGTGGCATTTTTCCCAGTTTAAAACCAAATCTGTTTCTTCACATCTTTTAAGACTTTTTTCAAGGTTTTGCAAACATAGATAATATGATGTCCCATAAACTGAAAAATCATCCATGAAGATTTCCATGGACTGTTCAAGCATAACTGAGAAAATAGACATCATACATCTTTGGAAAGTGGCAGGTGCATTACAAAGTCCAAAAGGCATTCTTCTAAAGGCAAAAGTACCATAAGGGCATGTAAAAGTTGTTTTCTCCTGATCTTCAGGTGCAATGGCAATTTGATTGTAACCGGAATAACCATCTAAGAAAAAATAAAACTCCTTACCTGCTAGTCTGTCTAACATCTGATCAATGAAAGGCAATGGAAAATGGTCTTTCTGGGTAGCCTGATTAAGCTTCCTATAGTCCATACAGATTCTCCATCCTGACACTACTCTAGTTGGTATAAGTTCATTCTTCTCATTAGTTATCACAGTAACTCCACCCTTTTTGGGTACACACTGCACAGGACTGACACAAGTACTATTGGAAATAGGATAAATTATGCCAGCATCCAACCATTTTAAAATTTCCTTTTTAACAACCTCTTTCATCATCGGGTTGAGTCTTCTTTGAGGCTCAACTGAGGTAAAATCTTTGTTCTCTAAAATGATTTTATGTTGACAAATAGTAGGGCTTATGCCCTTCAGATCAGCAATGGTCCATCCTATGGCCTTGGTGTGTTGTTTCAACATGTTCACCAATTTTTCTTTCTGTTCAGATTCTAAGGATGATGAAATAATGACTGGCAATTTCCCTGGTTCTCCTAAAAATGCATATTTCAAATGTGAGGGAAGTTGCTTTAATTCTAAGTCTGGAGCACATTCTAAAGAAGGCACAAGAGTTTTCCTGTCCTTATTTTCTAAAACTTCAATAGCAGAGGTGACCTGTATGTCTTCTAAGTCATCAAACTCTGCTTTATCTTCTTCACTATCAAAATCTTCCATTTCCATTCCCTACCCAAAATTTTGGTCTAGACACCAAGATTCAATCAAACCTAAGGTAGAACATTCCTCTCTCTCTCTCTCTCTTCTGGATACTTAAGGGAGTCCAACACATTAAAGGTAACTTGTTGGTCTTGAACTCTCATTGTGAGTTCACCCTTTTGAACATCTATCAGAGTTCTTCTAGTGGCTAGGAAAGGTCTTCCTAAAATGATGGGAATATCCTTGTCAGCTTCAAAGTCTAAGATGATAAAATCTGCAGGGAAAATAAACTTATCAACCTGAACTAGGACATCCTCAATTTTACCTTTAGGCCAAGCTATGGACTTGTCAGCTAATTAAATCTGCATTGGGTTGTTTTTGAAGCATTCAACGCGTTTGTAAATGTGTTGCGGAAGAGCAAGTATAAAAATTGACTTTGCTTCTCTATCCGCTTGAGATCTCAAATTCTCTTCAGCCGAATACTCATCGGTAGATTTAAGAACCCTTGAAGCAGGAATAGTAACAGTTGCCGGAATCTCTTTATAAGGTTTGACCAATGGACCCTCAGTAAGAGATAGCATGATATTCTCTCCGTTAGGTTGCCTCTCTATGAAGTTGATGAGTTGATCTTGCCATTGAAGAAAATCGGAATCTTTAATCAGCAACGGAGGTAGATTCATGTTTGAAAAATTAATCTGAAAAATTCAAACAATTAACAATTAGTAAAACTCGAAAAAAATTTCTAAGTAAGAAACGCGCTAAAGAGGGTAGCGCAATTCCCGAAATGCGCTAATGCAGGTGGCGCAATACTGGAAATGCGCCAAAGACGGTGGCGCAAAGTGTGAAATGCGCCAAATAAGGTGGCGCAAATTATACTTAGAAAAATTCGAACTCTAAAACTCTTCACTGATGCTAGCGCAAAGTATGGAGCAAAATCAAATCAGATGGTAATTCTGTAAGAAGCAAGCAAGCAAGCAAGTATCTTAAACTAATTAAGCAAGCAAGCAAGTAGCTTAAACTAATTAAGCAAGCAAGCAAGTAGGTGAAACTAATTAATTGACTATATCAAAGCAAGCATGTAGGTGAAAATTTGAATGAAGTATAACGAAGCAAGCGTGTAGGTGAAATCAATTCTTATGTGCATGGCGCATTTGGTGGCGCAATATGGCTAGGCAAGCAAGCAAGATGCTGAAGCAAGCAAGCATGTTGGTGGCGCAAAGTGGCTTCAATGGATGGCGCAAAGCTGCAATCTTTGACTGAAATTTCACATTTGACTTTCTTTCTTCTTTCTTCTTTCTTCACGTAGCAAAACCTGCAACTTGGAATAAACTCAAACCAAAATTTTTAGACACATGTATTATGGATTAAAATCAATCATAAACACATTTTAATAACATTTCATCAACAAATATGGATCAAAAACTCAGATTTGAATGATTTTTCACAAGAACAACTCAAGAACACCAAGAACTCAAAATTTTCAAAAATGAGATTTAGACATCAAAACTTGAAACAAATGATTGAATCATGTCTAAAACTTGTTTTTGAATAAAAAAATCACACAAAAATTGATCAAAACATCAACAAGTCTCAAAATCCAATTTTAAAATTTTCACATACTCCATTTTCTCAAAAACACCAAATTTTCAAAAATCCTCAAATTGATCAATTCTTGATGTATTTTTGCGAAATTGATGATGCAAATCTTGTTTAGAATGATGGAGAAACACTTTGCAATCAAAATCAAATACAAAAACACACTAAAATCCATAACCCATTTGCGTTCTTCAAGCTCTTCAAAAATGGTGGATTTCTCCAAAAATCTTCATCAAATCTTCTTATTAATCAACCAAACTTTGCAGAAATGTTAGAAAATCAGTTTCTAACACGATGATGTGAACCAATTTTGCTGAAAACGCTGAATCGAAATCTGAAAAACCGATCAGACTGTTACGAACGAACCGAACAAAATCTGAAAAATCTTCAAATTGAACCTCAAATCTTTGAAATTAGCTCTCGATCCTTGAATAAGATTTGTTCCTCTATCAAAAACGAATTCAAAGAGCCCAAAAACAAGATCAAATTCACACAAATTTGTAGAAAATCAAGAAAAAGAGACTTTCTTGAAAAAATCAAGAAAAAGAGACTTTCTTGAAAAAATAAAGAAAATCGATCAATTTTTCTTCAAATTCACAAATTTGATAGATGAATTTGTGTAAAATCTTCAGCAGATCTTCAATAACTTGCTCTGATACCAATTGTGTGTCCCAATATGATCAATCAACCAAGAATTCACACAAGATCTAGAGAGAGAAAGTATAGAGAGAAAGTAGATCTTGATATTCAATAAGATCCGTTTTACAAGATGTGAATTATGTTCTAAGTGTGTTATGGAATTGTTACATGATTAGTATAAACTAAGCTATTTATACCTAAGATCTAAATAAGACAATAAGCTAAGTTTGACTTTCACAAACACATAATACATTGACTTTGACTTTATCATTAAATCTTGAAGACATATTTTAGACTTAACAGTTAACACTGGCACCTAAGTCACATAAAGCGTGTCCTACTTCTTTAACTCCTATGGAACATGTGATGGTAAAACATCCAGGATCTTTCATCTTTTTAGGAATCTTATTTGAGAACATGGCACTACAACATTCAGTCAGAGCTACAGTATCATACTCATTCAATTTTTTCTTTTTACTTAAAATATCTTTTAAAAACTTTGCATAACTTGGCATTTGTTCAATGGCTTCAACCAAAGGTATGTTGATATGCAGGTGTTTAAAAACATCTAAAAACTTTTTGAATTGCAGTTCCTCTCTCTCATTCCGCATCCTTTGGGGATAGGGAATATAAAGAGGAACTGTAGTATGAGGCGTAGTCTTATGAATAGTTGGTGCTGAAACTGGTGGTGAGGTCTTGTCTATCTTAATTTCACCAGGAACTTTGGGACTGTCACCAGATTGTGACACATCCACAACAGGCTTGTCAGTGGTTGTTTGATCTTTCTTAGGGTCTTCAGGAATTAAAAGTGGAATTGTTGGAATGGGAATGGTGTTATTGGTCTTAGCAGAGTCTAAAACTATGTTTTTCTTTTCTGGCTCTGCTTGGGTTGGTTTTATTAAATCTTTTTGTATGTTTTCTGGTAAATCCCTACCACTCCTCAAAGTTACATCTTTAACATGCTCTTTTCCGATTCTTGGGGGTATTTCTGTATCACTAGGTAGAGAACCGGAAAGACGTTTTCTCATTTCTAAAGCCATTTGACCCACTTGGGTCTCCAGATTTTTAATTGATGCTTGAGTTTGGGACATAAATCCCTTCATCATTGCTTCCAAGGAAGTAGATGATTCAGCATGGTGGTTTGACTTTTGTTGATAAGCATGTTGATTATTTTGAGAATTCGTATGCTGATTGTTTTGAGGTCTTTGATAAAATTGCTGGGTTTGACCTTGTAATTTAGGTGGTGGTGGATTTAATGCTGGACTATGCCATGAAAAATTAGGATGGTTCCTCCACTCAGGGTTGTAAGTCTGAGAAAAGGGTCCTCCTTTGTTATTGTTATTATTATTATTACCTACATAGTTGATATGCTCAAGATTTCCGGGACAATTTACAAAGTTGTGACCATCACCATAGTATGTGCACTCGATAGACTGAACAGTAGCAGGAGGCATGACAGGGTTGACTGACACAGCATTAAGGTTTTTAATCAAAGATGCCATGTCATTCAGCTGAGTAGATATTAATGCATAAGCATCAGGATCTTGTGCTCCTACAGTTTTTTTCTAAGTGGTAATGCACGTGGATCAGCCCACTGACCATTGTTGTTAGAAATTCTTTCAAGAATATCATATCCCTCATTATAGGTACAAGAAGTGAAAGCTCCGTTTGCAGTAGCGTCGAGCATTTGTTTTGCAGTAATGTTTAAACCACTGTAAAACGTCTCTAACTGAATGCAGTACGGAATGCCATGGTGGGGACATTTTCTCAAAAGCTCTTTGTACCTATCTCATGCATCAGGAACCGCCTCATCGTCCATTTGTTTAAAAGTGCAAATTGCGTTACTGGACTTAGCATTCCTCGTGGGTGGAAAATATTTTTTTAGAATTTTTTTTGCCATTTGGGCCCATGTAACTATAGAATCTGGCTTCATTGAATTGTACCAAGACCTTGCACTATCTCTTAAAGAATATGGAAAAAGTTTTAGTTTTAGTGCATCGTCTTCTACACCCGGAAGTTTAAAAGAGTCTGTAATTTCCATGAAAGACCGTAAATGAGAATGAGGATCTTCAGATGCCAAACCAGCGTATTGGCCGTTAGTTTGAAGCATATGAAACATTATTGGTTTTAATTCAAAGTGACGGGCTTGTAAAGTTGGTTTTAAAATTCCTGAATGTAACTGAGTTAAAACAGGAACAGCGTAAGACATAATACCGCCATCCTTTGAATTAGCTAACCGAAAAATGTTTTGTTCCTCGTCATCAAGATTACTTTCAAGATTTTCATTATTATTAGGCCGCCCATTAGGTCCAAACGGAGGACCGTCCTCATGGTCTGACGAAGAATCACTTTCAGACATCTCTAAAGAATTTAAGACTCGATTAGCTCTTTGAATTCTTCTTCGTTGTTTAAAAGTTCTTTCAATGTCAGGATCAAGTTGGAAAATCTCACCGTGCGGCAACCTTGGCATGCACTATAATTAAAATATTATAACTATATATATATATATATATATTCGTTATTTAAAAAAAAATCTTTTATATTGTTTTATATATATTTTAAAATATAAATATATTTTTTTTCTAAAAATTGTGTTAGAAAAACTTGCTTTTAAAAACTTTACTTATATAAAAAGAAAAACTTCTGGCTTGCTTCCCCGGCAACGGCGCCAAAAACTTGTTCGCTGTTTGACACTACCCTGTAAAAAGATGGAACATTAGTAGTAATCCAGTGAGTAATATCAAACAAGTGTATAGAGTGTGTTATCAGTCAGAAATAAACCGTGACGCAAGTATACATCTCAGTCTATTATCATCTTATAAAAAGTAATAATGGTACAAAAGTACCGAATATCGATCCCACAGGGAAGCGTGGAGGAGTTTCTCTTTTAAAGGTCCAATTATTTAAAAGCACGTTTCAGATGGCGAATGAGAAAGAAATCTTTTGTTGGAGGTTTGTTGTTAACAGCTAATGAAAATTAACAATTATAAAAGGAAGCACAGGGTATAAAGGTCCATTGGGATTAGATTAATAATTAGATGTCGAGATGAGACAGTATTCTTCAGTTATCTCAAGTGTCGAATATTTCATGATACAACGTACCAGTTGTCAGTTGGTCAATTGTGCTCCACCATAAAATATAACATTTGATTTAAATAACGTCGGACAATCATACCATACGATACACCATTTTATCCTTTTATTAGTCTTGGTCCCAATTTCTCTTTATACCTCGAACTAAGGCGATTAGCCCATAATCGTTCAGATTCCAATTATAAAAGATTTACGAGAATTAAAACAAATAATGGAAATGGACAATGCGTTGATTAAAAGAAACTTACTTGAGCAGGTTGTCGTGACTTGTTGATTAAAAGAAACTTACACGGCATATGTAAATCAAGATAAAAGCGCGAGTTCAACAAAAGGATGAACTTCGTTTACGAAACAAACGATTACATACGAACGATCGATAGTCGAGTATTCAAAAGCAAAAACAAAGTCAAGATTCATTACATACCAATAACTCGACCACCAACGGACGAGCATAAATCATAGTTCATAAAACCGAAGTTTAAAAATAGGGAAGTGTGTCGATCGCATACTCAGCCCGAAGTCTCGACCTTTGAATCCTCGACGCACGCTAAGGAGCTTATGCAAGGATCAAACGTGTATGACAGGGCTGTCTCCCAACATTTTGCCGCGACAAGTGATAAAGAAGAGTCCGCAATATTTTGAGAATATGGCTCTTAAAATTAATGTTAAGGTTGGAGGAAGGAATATGACGCTCTCGACGATCGACTTTCGGTCCAACGACTTCTCTGTCTTCGCATATCGAACGAGTAGAGATCGAAGCATCTGTGAAAACGAATATGTCAAACTAAGAAAAACATCGAAAACATGAGTTTTGAAAGAAAAACTTACAAACTAACGCCTGTATGGCTATATGCAGTCCCGTTTTTACGACGGAGACCCCTCGAAAACGCTCCTCGAAAGATAGGAGCTGATATTTCTCCAGATGCAGAAGTGACTCCGTCCCGTCAAGGACATAGTCAATCAGGAAGACCGATGGCAACATAGAGTTGATCGTCATAACGTCCTCCTCACCCTCTCCTGTCTTTTCACGCTTGCCCTCGTCGGCTGATGAAAGGGTTGACGTGGCTACAGAGGACATCGTCGCCAGTTGCGCAGGATCCGCGAATATCGCGTATATCGCAATCAATGCCTTCACCAACTCATACATAATAACTCTCAATGGGTCATCAACCTTTGGAGACTTGAGAAAGATTGAAAAACTATACCTTATATAGACGCTCAAAAGTTTCGAAAATTTTTAGCAAGTTAGAAATCCTAGCAATTTTGGAAAATATTGAGCAAAGAACAACAAGAAATCTTGCTTTAGAAACTTTTTGAAGGCCACAAAAGAAAATGGTCCATTCTGATCTCTATTTATGCGAGAAATCACGTCAGGACGAGTCTCTTGATGACTGACACGCGTCCCAGTCTTTTCGAATGACCACACGGATCATCGACACCTGGCAGCGACAGCTGATAAGCACCATCGTGCGTCAATATAACGTCACGATCTCGTTTTCGTTCCAACTTCTCGTTCAAATCGGATCGATCCAGTTCCAAGACAACTAAGGTAACTTTCGACACGTGTCCTAATTCTATACGTCCGACTGACAAAATTTAAAATTCGAATTTGCCATCCTACTTTCAAATTTTGGGGGCAAACTGTTTGGGCAAAATTTCACCAGTCTCGACCACGACCAAGGTAAGGAAAACACCTATTCCCTTTTTCCATAACGAAGGTAAAATCATAGTACTTTCTCTCATGATTAAAGATAAAATCGAAAATCTCTTACCTCACGACACTCGACCTCGACGTCGCCTAGTCCACATCGACCTTAAGTTGTACTTTGGTGCGATTTTTGGCATTAACAGATAGAACTTTTTGTGAAATCATTTACCAAACTGTGAACCAATTTTACTTGGGAATCTAAAGATATTAATTCATACTTTCGGCTTATATTGTATGTGAGATTACGCGAGAACCAAGTTTTATCAAAAGTCGAGAATGAGAGTAAAGAGAGAGAAAATCGTGAATTGGTTTCGAGATTAATTAAAAACGAGATTTGGGAAGCATTTAAAGTTAACTAAGATGAGTTTGAGAGTTTGACGAGTTTAAGAGATTTAAAAGTTACGAACACGAGTTTAAAAGTTTGAGAGTTGAGAAAATTAATCTAAGAGTTTAAGAGTTTAGGAAAACGAGTTTAAGAGTTTAGGAAAACGAGTTTAAGAGTTTAGGGAAACGAGTTTAAAAGTTGAGAAAATTAATCTAAGAGTTTAAGGAAACGAGTTTTAGTACTAAAGTTTAAGTGACGTTAACATGCAATTACGATTAAGATTAAGATTAGGATTAAAGATTGCAAACCAAGTCTTTTTAGTCACAAATTGTCGAGAGCTTTGGATCAATTACGGGTTGTTCAGAATTACAATCGGACCATGGTAACTAGTAACAACGTAACCAAGCAATTGGCATACAAGGTACTAAGACTTTGAAGCACACCTAATATACTAACTAAGCACTTCTATTTATACTAACAAAATACTTGGTGACCCATGGATCATCTAAACATCTTCGGCCCATGTGGTTGTGTTAACTTCGGCCCATGTGGTTTGTGCAAAATAGCCGGCCCAATTGTAGTCTTCGGCCCGAGTAGTTAAACAAAACAATAAGCCCAAATCGAGTTCTTTGGCCCATCCGAAAGTCTAGACTTTCGGCCCAAAAAGTAGTAACCAAATCGATCCATGTTAAATTGTTTAACGGCCCATATACGAATATACATCGAGCCCAAAAATATCGGTTTAGAATGAGTTCCAAAACAAGTCACCAACAAACGGTCCAAAAAGTCGAAGTCATCTTTAATGCTTCGTGATCCGTCCATGTAAAGCCCGTATCCCGGTATGTAATCTCTTTTTATAAATCCTTTTGCTTTAATTTTATTTAATGTGGTTTCCGTTAACAGAGTTAGACGAATTGGACCTAATCGTTAAAATGTCGGAATTTTGGTTAGTTGCGAGAAATAATTAGTTGAGGGACCATTTGTGTCAAGGGCCAAAACACACCTTGGTTTCGGCCCATGCAAAATTATAACCGAAACCCATATTGTATTTGTGGAGTGGTGTCGTGGCTTAGAAGAAAAGAAGAAACAAGAAGAGTAAACTTAACCCTACGGCTTCTACCCCCCTTTCCCCTTTCGTTGTCGCCGGCCGGAGAAGGAAAGAGAGAGAGAGAGAGAGAAACCGAGAGGGTTAGAGAGAGAGAGAGAGGGCGGCAAGTGAAAGAAGGTAGCAAGATAGGGGAGGATCAGCCGGCGATCGGTTTCGGTGTGGTTACCGTCGTGTCGTTGTCGTCTCGAGGTAAGAATTTTCATCCGTTTCTTTCCCTTCGTCGTTTCGATCGCAAAAACCACCCCACCACCGCCGCAGCCATGGCTGCCGGCGGTGTGGCTGCCGCCGTACGCCGCCGCTGTGTCGGCCGAGGGGTGTACGTGCGGGTGTGTGCGTGGGTAAGTCGGGGTGTGTGTTTTGGGTGTGGTATCGCCGGAAGTTTTTTAACCGCCGCCGCTGCCAACGGCCGCCTCTGCCGGAGGTGGCAGAGGGTGGTGCGGGCTGCTCAGCCCATTTATTCTTGATCAATAAGTCAGCCGGTTCCAGGCCTGAATGCTTAAGTCATGGCTTAATGGGTTAAGATTTAAGTTAAGCTTTGTTGTCATTTCATGTGAAATTCGGAGTTTCTGCCACTGTTTTGGGAAAGCCATAAATTTTTATAGGAACGTCGTATTTGGGTGAAACCAGTGCCAAAAGCTTCCATTCTGAGTCTAGTAAGTTTCTTATGTTTTACGGAAAAACCAGTTCGGACCATAGCTAGTGTCAAATTGCTGTTTTGTACTGAAAGGTCCTGTTTTTCACTGTGCAGCAAGCCGGTTTTGTAAAATCCATAGTAAATTGTAGAAAAATCGTTAGAGCGCGTGTGATATGTCCTTGGAACCCTAAAACATGGGACTTTGTGATTATGGAAAAATATTTCTGGTTTAATCAGTTTTAAGGGGTTACTCAGGTCCCGAACAGACCTGTGTGTTGAGAGTAAAAACTGGAAAATGTATTTTTAAAGTTAGTAGTCGTGGCTTTGGTTTGGGGCGTCACTTTGACAATTGTTAACACTTATTTAGGTGGAAAAAGGTGAACTGGTGTTGGCCGGTTCGTGTTGCTGTTGAGGTCATAAGCTTTGCGTTTGAGGTGAGTTCTCTCACTATATAGGATGAGAATTATATTTGTGTTGCTATAGTTCGAGTGTGATGTTTATGATTATTGGTTGATATTATTGTGTTATGGAGTATGCATATTTGTGTAGATATGTTGAACTGTGATTGATGTACTTCTTGAGGGTTGTTCCAAGAAGTAAATGCGTTTGTATAATGAGTTGTGATTATATCTTCTTGATGGCCGTTCCAAGAAGTATAAGACTACTTCTTGATGGTTGTTCCAAGGAGTATATGTATTGGTATAATGTGTTGTGATTATGTCTTCTTGATGGTGGTTCCAAGGAGCATAAGGTTTATTATTGATCATGATATATTTTCGTGATGGATGTTCCAAGAAATTTATGTGCTGGTATGTTAAGGGTGATGCTGATATGATTGCGATCCTATGTAAGGATTGAATTCACTAAGCTTCGTGCTTACCCCTTCCCAAAATCTTATGTTTTCAGGTGCGAGTAGCAGTCGGGCATGAAGGTACACACGGGCGCGAGGCGAAGATTGTTTAAACTGATTTTTGTTAAATGGGGATTTAACTATATAATTTTTCCGCTGCTTAAACTTTGTTGACGGTTTTAAATAACGACGTTTACTCTTATTGTAATGGGATTGGTCAGCTTTTGGTTTGATTATAATGAAATGTATTACTTTTAAAAAATTTAAATTCCTGGTAATTTTGGGGACGTTACAACTTGGTATCAGAGCACAGCTTGAGTGAATCAAACACATCTCGGTGTGTTTGGCCTCAAGTTGCGGCTATGAAGTTTTAAACTCTTTTACTAAAATCTTTGAGAATAAAGGAAAAAGGGAAAACCCGTTTGGGAAACAGTGATCGAGGGCGCAGTGTGTACAGTCAGCCGACGCTATGTGGGAAGGTACAGTACTTAGTGTATTTATTGCTTTCTAGATCGTAGAGTATGCATGCTAGATTGCTTATGTGGTTTACACTGTACTGAATGGTTGTTACTTGCTAATAGGAACTCATGCTAGCTATGATAGGTTGTTAAACGAATGCACTATAGGTTGTATGCGGTAGGAACCGAATAGCCTTAGAATGTTGGATTTAGTTCTATTGCGCAGCTCTTATTGAGTCCAACCGTTGTAGGATAGAATCTTATATTCGAATGTCTATCTGGTTTCCACTGTATACGACTGTGCGTTTTCGAGGCGACTCGTCAGGGTTAGTGGGGGTTCTGCCTTAGCAAGGGTAGTGGGGTATTATGATTAATCCTAGGGAGCTAGGAAGAGTGTGTACTTGCGTCAGTATAGGCATACGTGTATGGTTTTGTTTGGGCGAGAAACTACTTGGGTACTCGGGATGGGACTCGGAGCGGGCAATGATAGGTGTAGATGGTAGTAGTAGAGCTCCTACTACCAGAAGCACAGGATCAATGTTCGAGTCGGGGAAAGTCGCGAGGAATCCAAGGAGTCGAGCGTGAACGTGGTAGGGTGAGTTATTATGTGCTAATAACTCGTTGTAATTTCTTTTTCCTAGAATGGTCAACACTAGAAGAAACAACGCGGGTGGACCGCGGGCTGAGGCCGGGATCACCGAGGAACAAATTAGAGAGATGATTGCTACTGAGGTAGCATACGCGATCGGGGAGGCGATCCCCGAAATTATCACCGCCATCCGAGATGAGGTGGTGGTTTTGATGGAGGAACGAATTGCAGCGATTCCACCGCCTGCGGGGGGACAACCCCGTGCTCGAGAGTTCCAGTATCGGGACCTCTCCGCCTGTTCTCTACCTGAGTTCAAGGGAGACCCGAACCCGATTATCAGCATGCGGTGGATATCCGACATGGAGTGTGCTTTTCTGACCAGTGGTTGCCCGGATAATCTGAAGGTTCGTTTTGCCGTGAACTTGCTTCGTGGCGGAGCGAAGGATTGGTGTGCTACAGCGTTGACGCTTGCCGAGCGCACTACTTTGACTTGGGAGGAGTTCTTCGTTCGTTTTCGCGCAGAATATGTACCTCCGGTAGAGATGGAGCGGATCGCCAAGGAGTTCCTGGAGCTCACTCAAACTACAGAGATGGTGAAGGAAATGAACCGTAAGTTCACCAAGATGGCATTGTTTTGCCCTCAGTATGCCGCCTCGGAGGATATGAAGAGGTCTCGGTACAAGGATATGTTGCGTACCGAGATTAGGGAATTCGTGAGCACGGCGCAGTATGCTTCCTTATCTGCGATGATGGATGCGTCCCGGAGGAGGGAACTTGAGTTGGAGACCCAAGCGAAGAAAAGGAAGGCGGCACAGGCGGTGACGCCAATTTCTGCGGTGCCAAAGAAGTCGAAGTTCACCGATACGCGCGCGAGTTCGAGGAGCAGTGGGTTTAAGCCCATGGATACTGGTAGTCAGAGGACTGATAGATGTTTTAAGTGTGGGCAGCCCGGTCATGTCAGCCGAGAGTGTAAGTTGCCGTTGATGGTCTGTTTTAACTGCAAGCAGACAGGCCATGTGAAGGCCAACTGTCCTAATGCGAGGGCAACAGATGGAGGTGGAGCACAGAGGGCGCCTGCGAATGCCCAATTGCGTATTACTGATGGACGAACGGGTCAGCCGGTGGCGGAAGCGGCTCGAGGTAGAGTTCACCAGCTGAAGGTGGAAGAGGCGCAGGCGACGCCCAAGGTGGTGACAGGTACATTCCTTTGATTTTTCTGTTATCCTTCCTTTCTATGCCTTGTGTGTTTATATTTTGGTAAAATTGTATGTTAGGTACCTTCCTAGTTAACTCGGTGCCTGCAGTTGTGATGTTTAATAGCGGGGCTACTCATTCGTTTGTGTCTCGCGCGTTTAGCGAGAGTTTGGGCCGGGTAGTAGGAAGGTTAGCGTGTCCTCTTGTGGTTTGACGGTCACGGATGTGTATCGGGGATGCACGTTGGAAATCTCGGGCGTGAGATTTCCCATCGATTTGATTCTGATTGCGATGCGTGAGCTGTGTGTGATCGTGGGCATGGATTGGATGGATACGTTCGATGCGGAGATTGTTTGTCGTCACAAACAAGTGCGGGTTCGAACCCCAAGTGGGGGAGAACTGTTGGTCCAGGGAGACTCGCCGAGACGAACTTCGGCGATATGTTCAGCTGCGAGAGCTCGGAGATACCTTCAGCATAGTGGGCAGGGATTTCTAGCGTATGTGATAGATACGCGCGTTGAGGAAGAGAAGAAGACTGCGGAGAACGTGCCAGTTATACGGGAGTTTACTGATGTATTTCCCGATGATCTACCGGGGATACCTCCCGAGCGACAGGTAGAGTTTCGTATTGATTTGGTCCCAGGTGCTGCTCCGGTAGCCAAGGCACCTTACCGCCTTGCTCCACCGGAGATGAAGGAGTTGTACACTCAATTGCAGGAGCTTCTTGAAAAGGAGTTCATCAGACCGAGTTGTTCACCGTGGGGAACCCCGATTCTGTTTGTGAAGAAGAAGGACGGGTCCCAGCGGATGTGTATAGACTACCGTGAGTTGAATAAGCTTACGGTCAAAAATCGTTATCCTCTGCCAAGGATTGACGACTTGTTCGACCAGCTTCAGGGAGCCTCGTGGTTCTCTAAGATTGATTTGAGGTCGGGGTATCACCAGATGCGGGTGAGGGGTGAAGATACAGAGAAAACGGCCTTTCGCACACGATATGGCCATTATGAGTTTGTGGTGATGCCTTTCGGGCTCACCAATGTACCAGCAGCGTTCATGGATCTTATGAACAGGGTATGTAGCCCAATGTTGGATCGATCGGTGATTGTGTTCATCGATGACATACTCGTATATTCGAAGACGAAGGAAGAGCACGAGATGCATTTGCGGGAAGTTTTAGAGGTTTTGAGGCGAGAGAATCTTTATGCTAAGTTCTTCAAGTGCGAATTCTAGTTACGAGAGGTCCAATTCCTAGGACATGTCGTGAATCAGAACGGTATTATGGTCGATCCGGCCAAGATTTCAGCGGTGATGCGGTGGGAAGTGCCGAAGACTCCCACCGAGGTACGAAGTTTTCTAGGGTTGGCAGGGTATTATCGGAGATTCATCCAAGATTTCTCCAAGATCGCGTTGCCTATGACCCGTTTGACGAAGAAATCAGCGGCTTTCAGCTGGGGTGAGGAGCAGCAAAGAGCCTTTGAGGAGCTACGCAGACGTTTATGCGAGGCTCCGGTGTTAACCTTGCCCGAGGGCATGGAAGACTTGGTGGTGTATTGTGACGCTTCACACCAAGGTCTGGGTGTCGTGCTTAAGCAACGCGGCAAGGTTATAGCTTACGCTTCGAGGCAGCTGAAGCCTCATGAGGCGAACTATCCGACTCATGACCTAGAGTTGGGAGCAGTGGTGTTTGCCCTAAAAATATGGAGGCATTATTTATATGGCGTCAAGTGTATGATCTACACCGACACTAAGAGCCTCAAGTACCTGATGGACCAGCAAAATCTAAATATGCGTCAGAGAAGGTGGCTCGATGTGGTCAAGGATTATGATTGTGAGATACTTTACCACCCCGGTAAAGCAAATGTGGTCGCCGACGCACTTAGCTGACATCCGGTTGGCGCACCACTGAGGGGTTTGTGTCAGCGATTGACAGTAGTAGCACCTCTCCTTGAATCAATAGGTAGCGCCCAGGAAGTGGCAATCCTTGAAGAGAATGCCAAACGCGAGAGGGTTTCGGGAGAAATCCCGAATTTTGTCCGTGATAGTCGAGGCTTATTGACTCGGTACGGTAGAGTCTGGGTTCCCTTCACTGGTGGGAACCGACATATACTGTTGGATGAGGCGCACAAGTCCAAGTTTTCGATTCATCCGGGAGCTACTAAGATGTACCGAGACCTGCGAGAAGATTATTGGTGGCCCGACATGAAGCGGGATGTCGCCAAATGCGTTGAAGTGTGTTTGACCTGTCGAAAGGTCAAGGCGGAACATCAACGACCGCATGGGAAGTTACAGCCATTGGAGATTCCAGTGTGGAAGTGGGAGCAGATTACGATGGATTTCATCACGAAGCTTCCCAAAACTCAGCGAGGGAATGATGCTATCTGGGTAGTAGTGGATCGTCTGACTAAAAGCGCTCATTTCTTGGCCATCAGGGAGAGTTCATCGGCGGAGAAGCTTGCAGAGGTGTTTGTGCAAGAGATTGTGGCCAGGCACGGGGTGCCAGTTTCGATTGTCTCCGACAGGGATACTCGTTTTACCTCCCGGTTTTGGGAGAAGTTTCAGTCGGAGATGGGTACACGGCTACACTTTAGCACGGCTTTTCATCCGCAGACGGACGGGAAGAGTGAGCAGACTATTCAGACCCTCGAAGATATGCTTCGAGCCTGTGTTATCGATTTTGGAGGTAGCTGGGATCAGTACCTTCCTCTGGCGGAGTTTTCCTACAACAACAGCTATCACTCTAGTATTGGCATGCCGCCATACGAGTTGTTGTATGGTAGGAAATGCAGGACGCCCGTTTGTTGGGGCGAGGTCGGTCAGCGGGTATTAGGGAGCACCGACATCGTACTGGGGACGACCGAGATGATTCAGATGGTTCGGGAGCGGCTAGTTACTGCACAGAGTCGGCAAAAGAGTTACGCCGACAAGAGACGATCGGATCTAGAGTTTCAGGTGGGTGACTATGTATTGTTGAAGGTTTCACCCTGGAAATGGGTGATCCAGTTTCGCAAGCGAGGAAAGTTGGGGCCCCGTTACATTGGGCCCTACAAGATCATTGCCCGAGTGGGAAAGGTAGCTTACCGTTTAGAGTTACCGGATGAGCTGAGTTTGATCCACAACACCTTCCACCTTTCTCAATTGCGGAACTGTGTAGTAGATGAGTCTGCCGTGATTCCTCTCGAGGACATTCAGATTGACGAAAGGCTCAACTACGTAGAGAAGCCGATAGCTGTCGTGGAGAGAAAGACGAAGAACCTACGCAACAAGGTCATTGGATTGGTGAAGGTTCAGTGGCAGCACCGGAAGGGTTCAGAGTGGACGTGGGAGCCCGAAGCGGAGATGCGCGAGAGCTACCCCGAGTTATTCGCCGGTCTAGACTTCGAGGACGAAGTCTAATCCAAGTGGGGGAGAGTTGTAAAGCCCGTATCCCGGTATGTAATCACTTTTTATAAATCCTTTTGCTTTAATTTTATTTAATGTGGTTTCCGTTAACGGAGTTAGACGAATTGGACCTAATCGTTAAAATGTCGGAATTTTGGTTAGTTGCGAGAAAGAATTAGTTGAGGGACCATTTGTGTCAAGGGCCAAAACACACCTTGGTTTCGGCCCATGCAAAATTATAACCGAAACCCATATTGTATTTGTGGAGTGGTGTCGTGGCTTAGAAGAAAAGAAGAAACAAGAAGAGAAAACTTAACCCTACGGCTTCTAACCCCCTTTCCCCTTTCGTTGTCGCCGGCCGGAGAAGGAAAGAGAGAGAGAGAGAGAGAGAAACCGAGAGGGTTAGAGAGAGAGAGGGCGTCAAGTGAAAGAAGGTAGCAAGATAGGGGAGGATCAGCCGGCGATCGGTTTCGGTGTGGTTACCGTCGTGTCGTCGTCGTCTCGAGGTAAGAGTTTTCATCCGTTTCTTTCCCTTCGTCGTTTCGATCGCAAAAACCACCCCACCACCGCCGCAGCCATGGCTGCCGGCGGTGTGGCTGCCGCCGTACGCCGCCGCTGTGTCGGCCGAGGGGTGTACGTGCGGGTGTGTGCGTGGGTAAGTCGGGGTGTGTGTTTTGGGTGTGGTTTCGCCGGAAGTTTTTTAACCGCGGCCGCCGCCAACGGCCGCCTCTGCCAGAGGTGGCAGAGGGTGGTGCGGGATGCTCAGACCATTTATTCTTGATCAATAAGTCAGCCGGTTCCAGGTCTGAATGCTTAAGGCATGGCTTAATGGGTTAAGATTTAAGTTAAGCTTTGTTGTCATTTCATGTGAAATTCGCAGTTTCTGCCACTGTTTTGGGAAAGCCATAAATTTTTATAGGAACGTCGTATTGGAGTGAAACCAGTGCCAAAAGCTCCCATTTTGAGTCTAGTAAGTTTCTTATGTTTTACGGAAAAACCAGTTCGGACCATAGCTAGTGTCAAATTGCTGTTTTGTACTGAAAGGTCCTGTTTTTCACTGTGCAGCAAGCCGGTTTTGTAAAATCCATAGTAAATTGTAGAAAAATCGTTAGAGCGCGTGCGATATGTCCCTGGAACCCTAAAACATGGGACTTTGTGATTATGGAAAAATATTTCTGGTTTAATCAGTTTTAAGGGGTTAATCAGGTCCCGAACAGACCTGTGTGTTGAGAGTAAAAACTGGAAAATGTATTTTTAAAGTTAGTAGTCGTGGCTTTGGTTTGGGGCGTCACTTTGACAATTATTAACACTTATTTAGGTGGAAAAAGGTGAACTGGTGTTGGCCGGTTCGTGTTGCTGTTGAGGTCATAAGCTTTGCGTTTGAGGTGAGTTCTCTCACTATATAGGATGAGAATTATATTTGTGTTGCTATAGTTCGAGTGTGATGTTTATGATTATTGGTTGATATTATTGTGTTATGGAGTATGCATATTTGTGTAGATATGTTGAACTGTGATTGATGTACTTCTTGAGGGTTGTTCCAAGAAGTAAATGCGTTTGTATAATGAGTTGTGATTATATCTTCTTGATGGCCGTTCCAAGAAGTATAAGGCTACTTTTTGATGGTTGTTCCAAGTAGTATATGTATTGGTATAATATGTTGTGATTATGTCTTCTTGATGGTGGTTCCAAGGAGCATAAGGTTTATTATTGATCATGATATATTTTCTTGATGGATGTTCCAAGAAATTTATGTGCTGGTATGTTAAGGGTGATGCTGATATGATTGCGATCCTATGTAAGGATTGAATTCACTAAGCTTCGTGCTTACCCCTTCCCAAAATCTTATGTTTTCAGGTGCGAGTAGCAGTCGGGCATGACGGTACACACGGACGCGAGGCGAAGATTGTTTAAACTGATTTTTGTTAAATGGGGATTTAACTATATAATTTTTCCGCTGCTTAAACTTTGTTGACGGTTTTAAATAACGACGTTTACTCTTATTGTAATGGGATTGGTCAGCTTTTGGTTTGATTATAATGAAATGTATTACTTTTAAAAAATTTAAATTCCTGGTAATTTTTGGGACGTTACAGTCCAACAAGATCCAAACTTGAGACTTCGAAATCGACCGTATTTTCGTTCCTACAAAATAGATATAAAAGATATTTATTTTTGAGTTTTTGTGATGCATTTTTATAATTAAATACGAAACATCTCTAATATTTATTTTTGTTGCATTTAACTAATAAAGACTATAAATAAAGCAATAAAAGCATGATTTTAGCTCAAAATTAATATGAAACATGGCTAAAATAGGGTTAATAAAATAACCCTATCAGCATCATACAAGGCTCTCGGTGCTTGCTTCAGTCCGTAAAGTGCTTTGTCGAGAAGGTAGACATGATTGGGGTGAGAGTTGCTGACGAAACCGTCTGGCTGGGAGACGTACACCTCTTCCTTGAGTTTGCCGTTGAGAAACGCCATTTTCACGTCCATTTGAAAGAGTGTGAAATTCTTATGAGCGACATACGCGAGGAACATTCTGATGGCTTCGATTCGGGCGACAGGTGCAAACGTCTCTTCATAGTCAATCCCTTCTTGTTGTCGGTACCCTTTATCTACTAATCTTGCCTTGTTCCGAACAACGATCCCATTCTCGTCCTTCTTGTTCTTGAAGATCCATTTCGTTCCGATAACCGTCTTGTTTTTCGGACGAGGGACCAGGCGCCATACCTTGAGGCTTTCAAACTCGTTCAGTTCTTCTTGCAAGGCGATCACCCAGTCCGGATCGGTCAAGGCTTCTGTGACAACTGTCAAATTTACACCTCAGGTTAAAACTACATTGGATGCCTCATTTTCTCATGACATAGTTCACACAGTGCAATTTTAGCAGCAAACGCGGTACGATAGGAAAATTCGAGAAATTTTGCCTAAGAAATCCTTGAATTAGGAAAATTATCCATAAATCTCATAAAATGCCAATTTAACCTACATTTATACTACAAATATTTATGTAGTTGATAATTTATGTATTTCAATCATATTATATATAAATACTTTATTTTATATATAATTATTTTGTATTTTAATTATTAAGAAAATACTTGTATTTTAAATTTTAATCAAAAAGACAAGATTTGACAATTTATTTTTATCACACCACACACCCCACCCCACCCCACCCCCCTAGAGAGCCCCCCCCCCCCCCCCCCCCCCCCCTAGTCGAAGGTTATAGAGAATACCGGTCTTTTTTGGAAAAACCAAACTATAACCAAAGTCCAAAACTGACATGAAAACAACTGAACCTACTACTAGTATAACTAAGTATTGAATGGCATTAACAGACTTTAATTAAACATAGCCTGATCACCTATGTTCGGTTAAGGAAGGTTAATGCGAGACTAGAAATGGTTATAGTAGGAGTATGTCGATTTTTACTTGCACTCTCTAGGAGCATGCTTAGAGCGTAGACATTGCATAGGGTAGACATATCACTTATGCGATTAGTTGCTAAGCACACTTTTGCTTCAGTTCCACTATGTCGTCATCATCACTATCCTACCCTCCCAATTCTTACTCGATCGATGTGTCGGAATCACGTCACTGTTCAACCTCAAGACAACCCACCCGACATCCTGGAAGATGAAAATTCTAGTAGCACGGAGTCGGAAGAAGAAGTGTCAAGTGAATAAAACCCCTACGACGAACTAAGAGTGTCACCGACCCTAGTACTACCACGACCCACTCCGGAAATTTTTTGCAACCACACCTAGGAGGGCCTCGTGTTGGGCAAACGACGAGAAGGAACGTCCCAAATTCCTAGACGGGATGGTTAGGACGGAGCGTCCGGAGGTACCAGAGCCGCCACGTGTGATCACCACTGTGCCAATCGGACTAGTGACCGATATGACTTGGGCAGAAGATCAACACATAAGAGCGATGACAATCGAGTTGCATGGTTGCCATGTGAGGGTAACTCATCAAGGCCAGGTCTTAATAGAACTAGTAGAACTAGTACATCAATTGTCCCACAATTTAACCCAGGCTTTGGAAAGCGCTAGGACGGCTAGGCAAACCGCGTTGAGGGCGGAGCTCGCATGCGTGATTAGAGAAGTAGTGCTAGATATGTTTGTGTTGATGATCTTGATAGTTGTGTATTTGAGATGGTCTTGATTAAGATAGTTGATAGTGGCAGCTTTTGATAAAATTTTGGTTCAAAGGAAAAGTATTTTCTTGAAGTTATTAAGAACTATGTATTTTGAAGTAAATTCTAGTATTTGGTGGTATCAGATTTAAAAACTACGGTATTGATGGTTGACGAACATCAAAATTTGGTATTAGCGGCATTATCTAAAAATAGGAATGGATTTCTATCTTGATGTTATCTGGAGCACGGATAGGAAGGTAGTGAAAAATTTCGGAATAAAGGCTTAGGACTCTAGGCAGTTTAATGGTCCACACCCAAAGTATAGCAAATGTAACTACTATCATGAAGGAGCCTGTAATGTTTGTGGCAATTATAAGTGAGCGAGTCATTTCACTAAGTACTGTTGGATGGAAATGAGTGTCATTGATGGGAAAAGGGTATGTTTCAAGTGCGGAAGTCAGGATCACTTCCGGAATAAGTGCTCGGAATTAGGTAAAAGGCTAAGCAATAGAAACAGTGGGAATCGTGTTAGGCAAACAAATCAGGGAAATCAAGAAGGCCAAGTTCGAGGACGGATATTTGTCATTGGAGCTGCCGAAGCACGTCGTGACCCTAATGTGGTGACAGGTATGTTCTCCTAAACAACCACCATGCATCAGTATTGTTTAACACTGGAGCCGATAGGAGCTTTGTTTCGTTAGAATTTAGGCCTTTGATCAATCTAAAATCTAAGAAGATGCCGAATGCTTATATTGTTGAGGTTGCTATGGATATGAATTTGAGACTAAGGGTGTAATTATAGACTGTACCTTGAATCTAGCAGATAAATTGTTTAGCGTTGATCTTATTCCTATTGAATTGGGGAGTTTTGACGTAGTAATAGACATGGATTGGTTATCCAAGAATCGAGCGGAGATCTGTTGTTTTGATAAGACGATTAGAGTACCTTTGCAAGACGGAGAAACCCTAGTCATACAAGGAAACAAAGTCGGAAGAAGCCTAGAGATAGTATCAAGTGTGAAAGTACATAAGTATTGAGGAAGAAGTGCATACATTTTTGGCACTCATAGTTGAGAAGAAGTCCGAGGAAAGGCGAATCCAAGACATTCCGGTGGTGAAGGATCACCCGGAGGTGTTCCCCGACGATTTTCCTGGACTTTCCCCGTTTAGACAAATGGAATTTCAGATTGATCTCATACCTAGAACAACACCTGTAGCTAAGGCACCATACCACTTAGCACCTGCCGAAATGCAAAAGTTGTCAAGTCAACTTCAAGAACTTCTAGATGAGGGATTCATTCGACCAAGTTCATCACCCTGGGGAGCCTCGATTCTCTTCGTCAAGAAGAAGGATGGATCGTTTCAAATGAGCATCGATTATAGGGATCTGAATAAGTTGACGACCAAGAATCGATATCCTCTTCCTCGAACAGATGATTTGTTCGACCAATTGCAAGGTACAACCTATGTCTCAAAGATTGATATTCGATAAGGTTATCACCAGTTAAGAGTCCGCGAGGAGGACATTCCTAAGACATCTTTTAGGACATTATATGGACTCTACGAGTTTTTAGTCATGCCATTCAGATTGACAAATGCGCCAGCTGTGTTTATGGACCTGATGAATAGAGTATGTAGACCATACCTTGGCAAGTTTGTGATCGTGTTTATAGATGACATTTTGATCTACTCTCGAAGTAAGGATGATCACGAGCAGCATTTAAGATTAATCTTAGAACTTCTTAAGGAACAGAAACCGTACGCCAAATTCTCAAAGTGCGAATTTTGGATTAGAGAGTACACTTTCTTGGTCACGTAATTGGAGAGAAAGGAATTAAACGTTGACCCGGCTAAAAGTGGTAGCCGATGCCCTGAGTAGAAAGGAAAGGGTGAAACCTTCGCGAGTACGAGCATTGGGAGCACTGGTACAAACTAGTTTAAAGACTCGAATTCAAAAGCTCAGGTCCATACAATGAAAACGGAAAACTTGAAGGACGAGACCCTTCATGATTTAAAGACTAGATTTAAAACTAAGGGTGATGGAGTGCGTTACTTTAAGGGCAGAGCATGGATCCCAAAGGCTGGCAACCTACGGGAAATGATTTTGGAGGAGACTCATAAATCTAAGTATTCAACCCATCCAGGAGCGGATAAGATGTACAAGGATTTAAGGGAATACTATTGGTGGCCAGGAATGAAGAAGGATATTGCCATATATGTAGCAAAATGCATAACGTGTGCAAAAGTCAAGGCTGTTCATCAAAAGCCATCGGGACTGTTACAACAACCAGAGATTCCCTAGTGGAAATGAGAGCAAATCACTATGGATTTTATAACCAAACTCCCAAGAACTGCCAAAGGACATGACTCGATTTGGGTTATAGTAAACCGATTCACGAAATCTGCACATTTCCTAACGATTAGGGAAGATTAGGAGATGGAATAGCTTGCTCGGATCTACATCAAGGAAATTGTTACACGTCATGGAGTCCCAGTTCCATCACATCAGATAGAGATAGCCGTTTCATATTTCGGTTTTGGCAGTCACTCCAAAGAGTGTTGGGTACGCAATTGAAATTGAGTATTGCCTACCATCCTCAAACGGATGGGCAAAGTGAACAAACTATTCAAACGTTAGAAGACATGCTTCGGCATGCGTTTTAGACTTCGGAGGAAGTTGGAATAATCACTTACCTTTGGTCAAGTTTTCTTATAGCAATAGCTATCACCCTAGTATTCAGTGTACACCATATGAAGCTCTGTATGGACGCAAGTGTCGATCACCACTTTGTTGGTTAGAGATTGGAGACACTCGATAGGGAAGCCAAGCGTCTTAAGCGAAGCAAAATCCCGATAGTAAAAGTCTATTGGAACACAAGGCGTGGGCCTGAGTATACTTGGGAATGAGAGGATTACACAATTAATAAGTACCCTCATCTCCTTGCTAGCAAACATGTTAAAGCTAGTAACACTTGAATTTCGGGACGAAATTCTTTTAACCGGGGGAGACTGTGACAACTGTCAAATTTACACCTCAGGTTAGAACTACACTGGATACCTCATTTTCTCATGACATAGTTCACACAGTGCAATTTTAGCAGCAAACGCGGTACGATAGGAAAATTCGAGAAATTTTGCCTAAGAAATCCTTGAATTAGGAAAATTATCCATAAATCTCATAAAATGCCAATTTAACCTACATTTATACTACAAATATTTATGTAGTTGATAATTTATGTATTTCAATCATATTATATATAAATACTTTATTTTATATATAATTATTTTGTATTTTAATTATTAAGAAAATACTTGTATTTTAAATTTTAATCAAAAAGACAAGATTTGACAATTTATTTTTATCACACTACACACCCCCACCCCCCTAGAGAGCCCCCCCCCCCCCCCCCCCCTCTCTCTCTCAAATTCCATAAAATAAACACTTCACTTCACAATTTTGAATCATTCTCTCATCTCACTCTCTCAGTAGCCATCACTCTTTCTCTCTCCATCTTCAAATCTTCAAGTGTTCATCTTCAAATCTGCATATCTTCATCCCAACTCCAGCCCCTAAATTACATTTCTTCAAGAGTTCAAGATAATCAAAGGTAAAAACAAGTGTGTTGGGTGAAATCCACACACACTCTTTTAAATCTTTTTCAACTTCCTTGCATTTTATGAATGTTCTTCATCTTTTCTACCTCACTCAGTATAACTCCAAATGGAGTGATTCTATTTCTGGAAATCATTTTTATGTGTTAAGATTCAAACCCAAGTGGTTTCACTCAAAAACTCAAAGAATTTATTTACCAAACAGTCCTCACAAAATCAGTACGCAAGCAGCAACATTTTCTGTCGGGTTTTACGTCGTATATTATTTCATGTACTTATACTCTTCCAAAAATTATGAAACTGATGCCAAAAGTTTCCTACCTCATTGAACTACCTGGACATAAAATTTCATGACCAAATTATACCTGGAAGTTACCCAAAGTTGGACACAGAGTGACATCAAATTATGGACAGCAAAGGACAAATTCTTATTATTATTAAGGACTGACTTCAAATCCCATTTCATCATTTTATGATGAAATAGTGGAATATATATGTATATCTTATACTTACATTTTATTTATGCATTTTATTTATGCATATTATTTATTCTTTATCCATTTTCATCATTTTTGATGAAATTGTGGAATATACATATATATAATATATTTATATATGTTTTTGCATTTTTTATATTCTTGATCCCATTTCATCATTTTACGATGAAATCGTGGAATATAAATATATACTATACCTATATATTTATGCACTTAAATATTGTCTTTACATTCAAAACCCTTCAAATCTTATCGTTCTTACGATAAAATTTCGGTTTATACATATATATGTACTATATATGTTTATGTTCTTTAAAACCCTTTTCGTTACTTAATGTGACGAAATTGCGGAAACTTTAATCCAACAAGAACAATGTATACGTTTATTACGTTATAATATTAAAACACAACAAGACATTTTATGACGATTTGGATAGTTAGTACCGAACCTTCGAGATTGAGAACTCACTAGTGACCTTACGTTCATATGTTTGAAGTAGGATCATCTCGGAGTACTTGTGGGAGATTCCCGGATTCTATCGTTTATCATGTGAGTTCACAGCCCCTTTTTCAATGTTTTACATATTTGGGGTGAAAAGCATGTCGTTACTACAATTATTTTACGCACCGATTCTATTACGCATCGATTTCACTGTTATTTAAAATACTGAATATTTTCTCCGAATACTTACGCGCTATGGTATGTATGCTTATGTTAGTTGATTCTGAGTTTTGCTATTAAGTCCCCGGTGATTTTACATTACCCATTAGCTCATTTTGCGAGCCGCTCGATATATTATGGATAACGTTAAATGGTTTTACCCATGTGGAATGATACCCACCGCTAAGGTAGAACTGAATATACGTCTAAATGGTCTTACCCATGTGGAATGATACCCACCGCTGAGGTAGGACTGAATATATCGTTAAATGGTTTACCCATGTGGAATGATATCCACTGCTGAGGTAGAACCGAACATGTGTCTAAATGGTCTTACCCATGTGGAATGATACCCACCGCTGAGGTAGGACTGAACATGTGTCTAATTGGCCTTGCCCATGTGAAATGATACCCACTGCTGAGGTAGGACGTACGGGGCGTGATACAGTCAGTAGGTTTGGGTACTGGCTCATTACTTTAACATGTAATTGCATACAATACTGTACCTTGTGCATGCTGACAAATGAATTCTTTATCCACTTGTGCGGATTTAAAACTATTTTACGACCGGTTATTTTATCCATTTGTACGGATTTCAACTGCTTTGATTTATCCACTTATGCGGATTTAAATCACTTTACAAAATCCACTTGTGCGGATTTAAACTGTTTTGACTTACCCACTTGTGCGGATTTAAACTATTTTGACTTACCCACTTGTGCGGATTTAAACTATTTTGACTTACCCACTTGTGCGGATTAAAACTGTTTTCTATAACCGGTTGACTTATCCACTTGTGTGGTTTATAAACTAATTCGATGACAAACCGTGCTGTACTCATTAAACCTGTGATCTCACCAACTATTTTATAGTTGACCCTCTCATTTACATGCTTTTCAGGAAATAGCAAGTAAGATTGGAACATTAGAAGGCACCTCAAGTAGCTGCATTCAACACGTCTTTCCTTATCATGTCAATTTATGTTTTGGACAAATTTTATATTTTTGGAACAAGATGTATCTTTTGTAAACTTTTTATGCTATGACGATTGTGTGTTGTCTTCTACCTTACGCAATGAAATCCTTAGCTGTGACATCCCGTATTTCCGCTTTAGCGGGGTGTGATAGCTTCTCTAACCATTGAGGGTTCAACGTTGCTGAGGAAGATGGAAAAGAGACACTCATTTCCCATTGCCGCCTGTAACAACCCAAATCCCATAACATACATCATCATACATAACATTCATACATATCATTGATTTACAACAAAAGTTACATAACAAACCAAGTACGGTCTCATTAGTCTTGACATTACAAAATATCTAAAAGCTTCCTAATCAACATCCATCAAAAGCTTCCTACACTTCATCCTCTCCTGCCGATCCTTAACCTGGAATACATATTTTTGAAAACAAAATGTGGGTTAGACCAAACGGTCTAGTGAGATAATCCCTGTCATTTCAAAATCGTTATAAAACCATTTCACGTAATACCATGTATCAAAATAGTTTATATAAATCTTTCGTCAAAACACCCATATACCAGAATTATACAAATATCACATCATAATTCGTGCACAGTGTAATTCGTCTCATTCTCATTCTCATGGCCAAATTAGTTGGTAGCAAGCCAACTAATTATCGTCACTGTACCAAAATACAGTCGACTCCGCTGCAATCACATACAGCCCCACTGCAATTTCCTACAGCTCCACTGCAATTCCATACAGCTCCGTTGCATTTCCTTACAACTCCGCCGACTAATAATTCGGCTAACATATACTCGTGTAGTGCAGTGCTCATATAAATACAATATATATCTCAATATATCATATTGTCCTTTATATACACATAATCATATTCCTACCACATAACCATCTCATATATATATACACATATATATATATATATATATATATATATATATATATATATATATATCCCAGTTCAAAAATGTTTTAAAGAAAAACTCACCTGAATGCTTACAATATGCTTCCAAACCTTTCTCCGAGCTATCCGATCCTTTATCCAAAATTCTCAGAATCTGAAACCATTTACATACAAATATCTCCTACCAACTTATGTATAAGACTTACTAGCAGTCTATGGACTCTAGATACATCTACATAACTCTTATCCTCAAAAATTGACCAAACAACCAAGTTATCCGGAAACCACAAAGTATCCGGACAACTTTCCGGACAACACAAAGAATCCGGACAACATGAGGAATCCGGATACCATCTGGTATCCCATTCCATCCGAAAAAGTATAACAAGAGGGACTTACCCGGATACTTGAATCGTCCGGACACCATCAGCTAAATACCCGAACACTACCAACCAATCCATTCGGACACTATCAACAGGACTACCGGACACATTCTTACTGTGTCCGGACACCTCTGTCGGTTTCATCCTTTTTGCCCAGAAATCGACAGAGTTAATACCAGAAGGGTTTGTGATGTTTCTACTCCGATAGAACCCTTCCAAAATCAATTACAAACATAAAATACAAAGGAACTTACCTTATTTTCACTTCCAAGTACTCCAACTTGAATCCCTAGCCTTCTTATCTTCTTTTGCTTCTTTTCTCCCCAAAACACTCTCACACACACACTTTCAATATTTGGATGAATTCTGCTGAATTGAAATATCTAAATATCCTAAGGGATAATATCCATTCCATATTTACCATTTAAACCTTTAACTATCCACTAATGATCAAATACCCTTAAACTTATATATTCACCCAATCTTACCCTAAACATCAATTATAAAGTTAACTAAACTTAACGGAATTAGATTTTTAACTAACGGATTTACCCGGGGTATTACACCGCCCGTTTTTTAGTGTTGCTTAGCAGTACGGGGGCGGCGTCTTCGGTTTCTACCATAGCTCTAGTATGAACTGGTGCGGACGGATCACCGATGATTTGCTCAGTTGGGTGTGCTCGATTCCACTTCCGTGGGTGTGGTAGCGGGTCCATGGACGGTTGAGAATTGTCGGGATCAACATATGAGCCTAGGGGTAAGTCTTGTACCGCCTCTAGAGATGGAGTCGGATGTAACGGTGTGGCGGCCGCTGGTTGTGTAGGAACAACGGTGGACGAAGAGACTTCGGTTGTGTCGGTGTGAGAGACACTATTGCTTGATCTGGGGGATGGCGGTGTGGGTTGAACCACTGGGGATGTGGTCTTGGACACCGTATTCGTGCTTGAGGATGGCGTCGTCTCTATTTCGGGTGATGAGGGTGAGTCCTCCGACGATGTTGTGTTGGGGGTTGGTGGAGGACCAGTAATTTGCGATGACACCACCACAGCTCCATCTGCATTCAAAGAATCATCAGTAGGTACAGGGGACAAATGAAAATGATTATAGAAATGTTTAAAAAGTAGATCTAAATCAGAACGGTGTGTCTTCAACGTATTGGACGAAGAAGGATCTACTTGAGTGTGCTTGGTTTCCGATCTAGAATGATTGGAGGCCAGCACTCTTGTGAGCGCGGGTTCTGAACTGACATGTTCAGAAGCCAAGTCGACTAATTCTTTGAAGGACACTTTTATGCTCTCATTGACGGTCTTTGTCCTCTTGTTGTAGACTCAGAATGATTTCAAAGAAGTAGAGTAGCCGATGAAGGTTCCTTCGTCTGCCTTTGGGTTGAGCTTGCCTAGATCATCCTTGTCGTTCTTCACGAAGCACTTGCACCCGAATGCATGGAAGTAGTTGATATTGGGGGTGCGTTTGTTGATGAGTTCGTACGGTGTCTTATTAAAGCGTTTGTTGACGATGGATCTGTTCTGAGTATAGCACGCAGTTGCGACAGCTTCAGCCCATAGAAACATAGGAAGGTTGTACTGGGTCAGCATAGTTCGAGCCGCATCCACCAAGGTGCGATTGCGACGTTCCACTATGCCGTTCTGTTGAGGAGTCCGAGCAGCAGAGAAGTTGTGTGAAATCCCGAGCGATGTGAGATATTCACTCATAACGCGATTCTTGAACTCTTTGTCGTTATCAGTACAAATTGAGATGACGGCCAGCTGCATGTTGTTCTGGACACCCTTAAGATGGTTGATGATTATTAACCCGGGAGTCTCACCCTTCGAGCGGAGGAATTTGACCCAGGTGTATCTCGAGAAGTCGTCCACCATCACCAGTAAATATTTCTTGTGATTTATGCTTTGAACGCGCATAGGGCCACATAGATCCATATATATAAGCTCCAAAGGCCTGGACGTGCTTGGAACCGCTTTCGGTTTATGAGTCGCCTTCTTCATTTTGCCCATCTCGCATGCGGAGCATATATGTTCTTTCTCAAACCTTAGTTCTGGCATTCCTTTGACGAGTCCGCCGAGAACCAGCTTGTTTATATGCTTGAAGTTAAGATGGGAAAGTCGTCGATGCCACAGCCAGTTCTGTTGAGTAGTGGCTTTGGACAGGAGGCATACAGCTTTATCGGTCTTTAGAGAGGTGTTAGGGATAAAATCGTGTTGAATAGAAGTTCAAGGGCTTAGTATGTAAATGGTGTATTATAGGCCTATTTGTGTAAACGAGCCATGGGCTTGATATGTTTAGGCCCTAAGTATATAATGCTTTGTTAGCCTTAGAAAATAGGCTAGTTGTCATATTTTACTTTCACAGTATTGTAATTCTCTCTGATTATTGAAAGTGAATTGGATGACCAGTTGAAATCATTCTGACTGTTTCTACATGTTGATTTATACTGTTTGTATGCACTAATATGGAACCCACAATTGGTATCAGAGCATACGGACGATTCGATTCAAGGTGATTCAAAGCTTTCTGGTAAGATTTATTCTTTTTAGTCGACTGTGTTCTTAGCCTTAAAAACTCATATTTTGATTCGGTGAAAATTGCCTGTTTTCGTTTATTACATTCGATTCACATCATCACTATAAGTGTTTCTGCAATTTTTCGTAGCCTAATTCGATCATCTGGTTAGTTTTTAAGCAAATTCAAAGTCACAAGTTTTTGGTCTCTGTTCATTGAAAATTTGAATTTTTTCATCCAAAACCGTGTTATTTGGCTTGAAAATTGATTAGGGTAGTGTTATTTTGCTGCTTTGGAAAGTTTCTAACCTTTCAGGAGAGTTATTGTCAACCCTAATCGCATTTCAGTCGATCCATTGAACCACAACCGCGGTTTCCGGACAACAGCAGAAGTTTCCGGAACTTCTTTATTTCTTTCCGAGTAAGTTCTATTTTCACGCATCTTTCCGGACACAATTGATCCGGTAACCTATAGTTTCCAGTAAACTCATTTACCCGGTCAACTAGAAGTTTTCGGTTAATTGTTTCTTTCCGGACATAGCTATCCGGTAAGTCTTTCATCCGGTAAGTTCATTCATTCGGAAACCTCAGGTATCCGGTAAGTTTCTCAAATTTCATTCGGAAACTTTTATTTTATCCGGTAACTATTTTCTATCCGTTAAACTTAGTTCATCCGGTAACTTTCTGTTATCCGAAAACCTGAGTTTATCCGGACACTTCCAGATCAGACACTTTTTCATCCGGATTCCTATCCAGTAAGTTCTGATTAGCTAGTTTCTTACCTGTTTAGCATAAATCACTCTTAGAACCTGCGTTAGGACATCACTCTTAGTCCCTTGCGTTAGGAAACCACTTTGAATCGAACAATCGTTTGACGATCACATTAGTGCAATCATCAACGATGTCTTCTCGAGACGCACTTGCTGTCGGCACCGACTTCAAGCCGTCGACCCCCTACCAGGGAGAATACAGCCAATGGCGGGACAGATTCATGATATTCATCGAGTCGAAGTATAATTTCGAGTTCATCTGGCGCGCTCTATCTAATGGCCCACAACCTAAACCCATGAAGACTATACCAGCACCAGCTACAGGTGGTCAAGATCGTTATGAGGAGAAGCCATACTCGGAGATGAGCGAGGACGAAAAGGGCATGCATGATGGTGAAAAGCATGCCAAGAGGTATATTGTTCAGGCTCTACCGAATCCGATCTACACAGCCATAGATAGCTACAAGGACACAGCAAAGGGCATGTGGGATCAGGTGGAGAAAATGATGAGTGGGAGCAGAGTCGGCAACCAATTAAAGATCAACAGCTGCATCACAAAGTTTGACAGCTTCAAGCAACGCGCCGGGGAATCACTCTCCCAGACTTATGAACGTTTCTGTCTCCTACTGAACGATCTCCACAAGAATAAAATCAATCGTTCAAATACGGAGAATGCACTCAAATTCTTGAACAACCTCCTTCCTGAATGGAAAGTGTTTGCTTCTCACGTCAAACACAATCACTTGATGGAGGACGTTCCCATTCACGAACTCTATGAGATGCTTCTCCAGGACGAAGATGAAGTGATGGAGATTCTGAGCGCAAAGAAGTCTGCTCCCAAGTCACCTGCTAATCCACTAGCTCTTGTTTCTTCAAAACGAGGCAAATCCTCCAGCCGTCGTTCCAAACGTGCCCAAGAGCCAAGTGAATTTGAACCAGAATATGAGGAAGAAGAGGACAGTGATTCTGATCCTGAATTGACTGCTGTGAAGAAAGCAATGGCTCTGCTCTCTAGATCCTTCCAGCAGCAGAAGTTCTTCAAGAAGCCTACATCCAATAATCAACGCTACTCCAATTCCTCCAACAAGCGCCATGATTATCAGGATAAATACGAAGGCAAGAAGAAGGCAGATGAGCACAAGTAGCCTGATAAGAAGGAGAAGACTGAGAAAGAAGACCGCAAGCCCGAAACAAAGAAGAAGGACGAACCCGTCACCTGCTACAACTGCGGGAAACTGAGTCATTTTGGAAAGGACTATAGGAAGCCTGTTGTGAAGAATACACACTACTACAAGGCAAAGCTTGTACTGGCAGAACAAAAGGAAGCAGACGAAGCTCTATTTGTTGAAGATGACCACTGGCTGGGTCGTTCTGATGATGAAAGAGAGTCTGAGGATGCTGACTCTTTCATGGGCTACCACTCTCCTCCAGAAGAACAGGAAAAGTTGTGTCAGGTATGTGCTCCTATCTATCAAGGCTTAATGAAACAGTTTAAACCTATTGTTGAACGAACATATTCCTATAAGGCCACCATTAACGAACAACTGCTTGAAATCAAATCATTAACTGAAAAGCTAGATGTTCAAAAGCGAATAACTAAAAAGTATAAGTCCCAAAATGCTAATTTAAAGGAAAAATGTACAAATCTTTCAATAGCATCTAAGGACTTAAGGGCCAAAATATCTTAACTGAATTCACAACTGGATCAGTGTAAAAATGAGAACACAGAGATTGTTTATCAATGCTCTTCTCTTCAAATTCAACATAAGGAAATGGTTTCCAAAATAACAGATCTTGAAACCAAACTCCACAAAAGAGGTCAAACAGACCAAACTATTCACATGAATAAACCCAAGGAATTCACATACTTCAACAAGGAATGGGGAATCGGATACGACAACCCTCAGTACTTGAAAAAGGGTATAGCTAAAACACCGATACTTTATCACTTTAATTGTCTCGGTATAGCTAAGAAGTATCCGGAATACCAAATCAAATGGACTGGTCCTCTTGAACCAGAGAAATAAGAGGAAACTGAGGAATACAAGCGCAAACATACCACCAAAATGCAACTTCTTTTTTGCTTCGAGCCTATGAACTGGTCGTATAAGAAAAATCCTAAGAAATACCTCTCGAATGACTACTTTTATATCTATAAGGTTGTGACGCCCAATGATTCCTCCAAAAAGGATGAGGCTCAAGCACCTGAACCCAAAACTGAGACGGAGGAGTTTAAACTCTATGTCCCGCCTCTCATTTTGGAAGCAAAAATAGTCCAATTAGAGGTGTCACTCGAGAAGGAAAGATCATGTTTTCAAAAGGAAAAGAAAGCGCTCGTAACCGAACTTGAGGAACTTAAATCCGTTAAAACCGAGTCTGTATCGAATGAAGGATAGGAAATCCTTCGGAAAAAAATCGATCGGATCACATCAAAACTGTCTGCTTTGGCGGCAGAATTGATGAAGGAGCATGTGAGAAATGGTCAACTTCAAGAGAAGATTGACCTACTCCAAGAAGAAAAGACGATTTGACCCGAATCTTCCTCGGACTCATCTGACACATCCTCGTGCAAAGCTTTCATTGGCAAAACATCTTCGTTAAACGGTAAAGGGTCTCAAGATGAGTGTGTTTTAAAGAATCTGAACTCTGATTTTTTCTTAGCTTCCGCACCAGATTCACCTAAGCACACCGACACAAAGTGTTCCTCACCTCCCTTGACCAATCCAAGTCCATTGATTCCGGATATAGATTTTTCCGAATTTATGAATTCCGAGGGTAATTCTTGTTAATGCCAACAATCGTCCAGAAGGATAACTTAAGGTTGATTGTGGAGCTTAGCAACTCAAGAAAGGAATCGTTCGACAAAACAGTGCGTTAAAGACGAAAAATGCAAAAGAGACAGAGATTTTGGTGACGCGGGAAAAACCTCAACGAGGAAAAAACCCACGGACGACTGTGGAAGTCGTCGCTGCACTATGATCGCCAAACAGGGGCGATATCCTTTGTTTTAGGTGCCGAGAGTACAATGATTACAATACAAAAGACTTGAAATGTAAAAATAACAAGTGTATCGAATGTAAAAACAAGTGTGTCGTGTGCTAAGACTGTAGGTCGAGAGTGTAAGTCGTGCGTCGAGAGAGATCACTTGAGAGAAAGTTCTTTGCTTCAGATGTTCTTGAGTACGCAGTGTGATTCCAGAATTTGATGATTGTTAATGCCAAAAATCGCACCAAAGGGACAACTTAAGGTCGATGTGGACTTAATCAACTAAAGAAAGGATCTTTCGATGAGACGTGCGACGAGGGAAAAAATAAATGAGACAAGGGATTTGATGACGAAGGAAAAAGGTCAATCGAGGAAAAAACCTGCGGACGACAGTGGGTGTCGTCGCTGCACTATGGTCGCCAATCAGGGGCGACGTCCTTGGTACTGGCGTCGGTCGTACGATGATTACAATACAAATGAAGGAAAAGCTTCGAAATGTAAAGTACAAGTGTTTGAATGTAAAAACAGGTGTTTGTCGTGTGTGAATACAAAGTGTGAACTTCTGGTCGAGGGCGGTTTGTCGTGCGTCGAGAGAGATACTTGAGCTTTCCTTCGAGTGTTCTTGAGTTCGCTGTCAGGTTCTGGCTTTCAGTACTTGATCTCCAGAGTTTGAATGTTCTTTGCTATGAGTTTGGATGATTTTCTCTGCTGTTTGGTGATGTTTGCTGATGTATACTGGATGTTAACTGATGTCCCTGAAATGAGGCTTTAGCTTGTCTTTTATAGTCTTCGCGTCATTAATTAGCTTCATTAATGATTTGATCAATGGCTACAACGGCTAGAAACGGTCGCAGAGATGAATGTTCATAATACTCTTCGTCCGTTACGGCTATCGATCGTTAATGGTTGCGTCGGTTATATCCGTTGCTCTTTAATGACTTTGACTCCTGCATTAAACACTTAACAAACGTAACAGTCAGGGTTAACGTTAGCTTTGGTCGTAGGTACAATGATCTTACGTGATGGTCGTACGGGACGGGCGATGCTATGGTCGAACGTCATTGGAGACGTACGACTTACCTTTTACGGGAAACGACGGACGCTTTCTGGGTTCTTGTCGAGAGCTTATCTTAATACAAGATTTGGATTATAACGTGCGTCTTACCTGCTCTGGTCGTGGTCGTACGACGTGATTTTTTTCCCAAACAGTTTGCCCCCAAAATTTGAAAATTGAATGTCAAATTTAAGTTTTAAATTTTGCTTGTCGAACGCTTAGACTTGTGACCTGGGTTGAGGAACTTACCTGGTTGTCGTGGAACTGGACCGGTTCGCCTTTAACTGAACGAGAAGTCGAAAGGAGAACGAGGTCATGACATCATGCTGACGTACGATGATGCTTACCAGCTGTCGATGACAGGTGTCGACGATCCCTGCGGTCATACGAAAGGACGGGGATGCGCGGCGGTTATCTAGGGATTCGATCCAACCCCGTTTTTCTGTCTAAATAGGGATTTTGACGGATCATTTCCTTATTTCTCCCTTGAAGAGTTTGTGCTATGATTTCCTTGCCATTCTTTGTCTGATATCTTCCGAACTTGTGAAAATCTCTGACTTGGTTAGGTTTCTTCGAGGGTTAACGCGCCTATAAGTAAGGTACGATTTCTCTGACTTCTGCAAAATTTGTTTAGAAATGTCGAGGGATCCTGAGAGTGTTATTCAAGAGTCATCGGACGTCCGGGACTTTAGAAAGTTAGCGAAAATTCCTGCGTGGGTCGAATTGATCCGTCCAGGCCAGATCCGATCAAATGAGTGTCCCGAGGGGTACATCGTAATCTATGAATACCCTTTTAAGGTAGGTTTTGAATGGCCTTTTTCTCCTCTGGCCAAGGCATTTATGTTAGAGTTTGACTTGGCACCGAGTCAGTTGATGCCCCAGTTCTGGCGAGTCGTACGAGTGATCGAGCGTGCTACTAGGAAATGGGATTCTCCCATGAATGTACATGACCTCCTCTCGGCTTATCAAGCCAAGATGGAAGGATGTCATCGATGTAGTTTACATTCTAGATTCAAGGGCGATCATGTTTTGGTCTTAGGAACGGGTGTGAACGACCGTGGATGGAAGTCTAGATATGTTTTTGTGCGTAAGTTGTCCCTTGACTCTGAGAGTGAGTGGATTAGGACGAGCTGGAATACGTCGGGTGAGCCTCGTTATTTCATCTGGCGTGCGCTGTAGATGATTTACATATGATTTTTAACTTGTTTTTTGTATGTTGACAACCATAAAATTCGAGGTCGCGAAGCCATACGCTAACTCTCAAGCGAAGATCAATTCGTTTTTAGAATTTAGCGTCACCGAGAGGTCTTTCGTCGTGCGACATTCGGCGGATGACGACGATTTAGAATCTTCAGGAGAGAATCAGGGGGAGAAGTGTGAAGAGAAAGGAAGAGAGGAAGAAAAAGATAAGTCGAGAGGAAGGAGAGGGATGACGGGTAAGTTTTACTTTCCTTTTCTTCCTATGTTACCTCCAGTCTTTTTCCTTTGCGTGCTTTATGACATTCCTTTTTTCCAGGAGAGTCTCAATCTAAAGTGTTGAAGGTTTCTGCTAAGAGAGCAGCTGAGCTGGAGTGTGCTCGTCAGGGCAGGGAGAGGAGGCTAAAAGCCATGTCTGCTGGCCCTGAAATTCTGAAGAAGACAAGGACGACGACTCCGAGGGAGTCGTTGGCTGGGGTTAATGACTCGTCGAGAGTCGCTTCACCTGAGAAGGTAGGGGTCGGATCACCTAAGAAGGTGATTGCAGCGACACCCATCAATTCTGCGCCTCCGACGGAAACGGTGAAGTCCCCGTCTGCCGCGTCGAATCCTTTGTCAGTCGACAAGGGCAAGGATAACTCGACGGGAGGGGAGAAGGTCACGACGGTCAACTTTTCGCTGCCATCGGACTTTTATGACAGGTGATGTCCTAGACGGGACGAACCTGTTCCCTCACCTGGATAAATTCCTGCTTCCATCTTTCAGGGAGCGTTTTGAGGGGTTTCCTATCGAGGAGACGGGTGCCCATGTAGCCGGCATGTCGTTCATGGTAAGTCTTTCTTTCAAGACTTAGTTTGTCTAGGCCCAGACTTCGTTGTCGGTGTCGTTGTCGTTGTCGTTGTCCACTGATGATATCTATTTTTTATGTTTTCGCAGGCACTTCAGGCTTCCTTGGCCTCGTGAAGTGGATCGGCGAAGGTGAAAGATCTCTTGTCTGCTGCACGTGAAAGAGAGAAAGCGGTGCTGGACAGAGCGAGTGCCTCTATAGGTCGTGCTGAGGATTTTTCGAAGCGGCTTGACGATGCTTTAGAACATTTGAAGATCGTTCATCTTGCCAAGGAAGATCTTAGTCATCGTCTGACGCAATCCTTGTCCATGACTGCTGAACAAAGGGAGGAGATGGAAAAAATTAAGGAATCCTTGGTCGCTGTTTCAAAAGAGGCTGAGGATTATAAATCCAAGGTAGAGAGTTTGGAGAAAGAAGTGCAAGCTGCAAAGGATGAGGGTAAGTCGGTTTTTGCCATAGCTCATCTGACTGCTAGGGCGGCGATCATGCGACGACATTTGCTGGGGAAAGACCCTCTTGCTTCGGCGAAGGAGGAGTTGGACGTCTATCTGAATGGTGTTGGGACCGAGAGGGATCTTGACTCGGACGATGAGAAGGATGCTGAGGAGGAGGTGGCAGGCGAAAGCTTTCAGGATGGGACTTTGGGCATGAATGTGTTGGATGCTCCTCCTTTAATTTAAGAATTTTATTTTGTTTGCTTTGCTGCTCGATCGTTGGTGGTCGAGCGTGTACCTGACGATCTTTTTAAATGCGCTTTTTGTTTGAACTTGTGTTTTCATATACTTGGTAAGCAAATATCACATCGACGGAACGTAAGATACATAGGAAATCATGCGACTAAGGCCTTTATTGTAATTCGATGAGAATAACGTAAAACACATATAAGAACACGCGATTAAAGCATCCATTCAGGGTATAAAAGCTAAGAAACTTAGAGGTAAAGTCGTTTAGACTTTGCGATCGTACGATTAGATCGTACAATGAGTTTGTATCGTATGCCCCTGTGGAGAAATGATCAAGTTAGAGACCTGATCGTTTATGTCGTTCGACCTTGCGATACTAAAGTCATATAGTAGACTTAATGACTACTGTCATGCGATTCTGCGATAATCTGTCGTGCGATTCTGCGATAAAACGATGTCGGGGATTGGTCGTTGGCTCACCAACGACCCTCCGATGCTTAAGTCAGTAAACGTTTTGTGAGAAAAAATCTTGTAAGTTTAGGATCCACTCTTACAATCAATATATCAATGTATAAAACAGTAATTGAGAAGTAATATGATCGAACCAACTTGTATTCAATGAAGAACAGATTTACAGATCTTAGAGAGAGAGTATCTCAAAGATTACAAAAGATGAATACAAATATATGCGGAAAAGTCAGTTAGCGTAACAGTGCTAACCACTATATATACTGTAACGGAAATACTAAAGCTACAGTACAAATACGAAAGACTAATAGGAACAATACACGTGTCCTAATTAGTTAACTAAATACAAAGTAAAGCATTTAGTTATAAGTTCTGAACATGTTGTTCAGAACTTCTTAACATTATTCTGATTAGGCTTATCAGAACTTCTGACTCTTCTTCCCAGACTTCTATACTTGGTCAACTTTCAGAGCAATACTTCTGAGTCTTCTTAGTCAGAACTCTAACTCTTCACTTCAGAACTTCTGAGCCTTCTTAGTCAGAATTCAACCCTTAGTTTATTGACAAAACTCAGATCTAACAATCTCCCCTTTTTGTCAAATAAACTTGTACTTTGCATCATCCAATTCTTTTAAGGCAGGAACAATCTTCTGTAAAAGCACATTTCTTTGAGCAAGCCTCTTGTCAATCTTAACAATGATTTCTTGAATGGTTTCAACCTGCTGAGTGATTACTTCTTGAGTCATGTTAGCTTGCTTCACCTTCAGCATCTTTTTCTCCAAATTATGCTTGATAATCCTTAACGTTCTAGAACTATACTTTGCAGTTTCTTTTGCTCTGAAGAAGATCTTTTCACTTTTATTCTTCACTTTTATAAACATGGTCAGGAAATTCTGGATCAACAAAACCTTCAGGTTGATGAACATACACCTCTTCATTAAGTATACCATTCAGAAAGGCTGATTTGACATCCATTTGATATACTTTGAAATTTTTTTGTGCAGCATATGCCAAAAATATTCTGATTGCCTCTATTCTTGCCACTGGTGCAAATGTCTCATCATAATCAATTCCTTCTTGTTGACAGTATCCCTTAGCAACCAATCTTGTCTTGTTTCTGATAACAACACCTGACTCATCCTTTTTGTTTCTGAACACCCATTTAGTTCCAATGATAGATTTACCTTCAGGCCTTGGAATGAGTCTCCAGACTTTGTTTCTTTCAAATTGGAGCAATTCCGCTTGCATTGCTGGAATCCAATCTGGATCCTCTAGGGCTTCATTAGCTTTCTTAGGTTCAATCACACTTAAGAAACCAGCAAACATTGCTTCATTTGCTGTAGCTGATCTGGTTTTTACTCCTGCTGATGGATCACCTATCACTTGATGAATAGGATGATCTTTAGTCCACTTGTGTGAACTAGGAAGCACATCAATCTCTGAAAAATTGTTGTTTGTATCATTCTCATCAATGATGGCTTGCAATTCTGAACTGTCCCCTTGTTCTGATATATGTGTAGGTGTCACATCCAAGTTTGGATTCTGAGCAATGAAGTCAGAATTCTGATTGACTTGTTCAGAGTTCTGAATATAAGGTTCAGAATTCTGAGTACAAGGCTCAGAATTTTCATCACTTGTATTTATCAAATTTGGACATTCCTCAGATGGACCTTTATCAGAAATTACAGTTGATTGAGCTACTTCTGGAGTTCTTCTTTTCATCTCTTTGATCATCTTTGGGTTTTCAAATTCTGCATATGAAACAGAAATTAGTTCTAGAAAAGCATCCTTAAACAGTAAATTGAGTTCTGAACAAATAGGATTTGAATTTGTATCAGAAGTCACTTTTGTCTTGTTCTGCATGAGTTCTGAACTGTCTTGTTCAGAAGTCTTCATTCTGGCTTCATCAAATGTTACATTGATGCTTTCCATCATTCTCTTGGTTCTTCAGTTGTAGATTCTGAATGCTTTGGAAGTTAATGAATAACCAACAAAGTATCCTTCATCTGCCTTTTTATCAAATCTACCAACATTTTCTCTGTCTTTAAGAACATAGCATCTGCAACCAAAAACATGAAAGAATTTGATTAATGGTTTTCTTTTATTTATCTGCTCGTAAGCAGTCTTATTTAATCTTTTATTGATTAAAGTTCTGTTCTGTGTAAAGCAAGCAGTTGCAATTGCTTCAGCCCATAAGAAGGTTGGAAGATTTGAATAAGCCAACATGGTTCTTGCAGCTTCAACTAGAGTCATGTTTTTCCTTTCAACAACACCATTTTGTTGAGGAGTTTTGACAGCAGAGAAGTTATGAGAAATCCCATAACTTTCTAAAAAATTCTGAAGAATCTCATTTCTGAACTCTGTTCCATTGTCACTTCTGATTTTATGAACTGGAAGTTGTAAGAAAACTTGAATCCTTTTGATAAAGTTTATCAAGATAGTAGCAGCTTCTGACTTAGCTCTTAAGAATTCAACCCATGTGTATCTGGAATATTCATCAACAATTACAATCATATACTTCTTTCCTCCCATAGACTGGACTGAAATAGGACCACAACGATCAGTATGAATCATTTCCAATGGTGCTTTGCAAGACGAGTCTTTTTTTAATTTGTGAGAACTCTTTTTCATCTTGCCCATTTCACAAGCTGAACATAATGATTCTTTTTCAAATTTAATCTTTGGTAAACCTTTAACCAGATGTTTTGCAACAAGATTATTCAGATCTTTGAAGTTTAAATGAGAACATCTTCTGTGCCACAACCAGCATTCATTTGCAGTTGAATTTGATAAAAGACAAACATGATTTAATGGTTGTAATTTTGAAAAGTTAACCACAAATAAGTCCATATGTCTTTTGGCCCATAAGACTTTAATGTCATTCTCAGTTAAAATCATGCAACCTGTTATTTTGAACTTAATTTGACAAAGACTGTCTAAAAACTGACTTATGCTGAAAAGATTATGTTGTAATCCCTCAACATAGAAAACTTTTTGAATTGTCAGATCTCCTTTTGTTAAATCCCCATAACCTTTAACTTGGCCTTTGCTGTTATTGCCAAAGTTTAATGCTCCTCCAGCCTTTTCTGTGAAATTTGATAGAAAAGACTTCTGACCTGTCATGTGTCTTGAAGCTCATGAATCTAAAAACCACACATGACAGCCCTGCAAAAACAATCAGTTAGTTTTAGGTAGCCATTTTGGAATGGGTCCTTCTTTGTTAGCTTTGTTATCTGATTTAACAAAAGTGCCTTTTACTTTCCATTCAAAATCTTTCTTTAAACACCATTTTCCTTGAACTTTTATGAAGTCAGAATATTTTCTGTTCACAAACTTGTTCAATTTATTCTTGAAAGTTTTAAATTTGGATGTTGAAGTATTTTCAACTTTCTTTTCTTTCACATTAAGCTCTTTCTCATTCTTTCCTTTGATTTTAGTTTGAGGCTTCACTTCTTTTATCTTTTCTTTTCTCTGAGTTTGAGGAACAGAAACATTCTTCTTTTCTGTATTCTGAATATCTTTTCTTATAAAAGAAACAGATGTTATTGTGATTGGACATTTCTGAGAATATTGAAAAGAATCACTACCACATTGAACACAAGTGAGATTTTTTTTTGCAAGTAACAACAGATCTGTACCATAAGTCTTTTCACTGTTATTGCTATTTTTCAAAGTACAAGTACATTTATTACAAAAACTATGTGCTTTTGGTACAGAAGGAAAATTCAGTCCAATCTTCTCATAGACTCTTTTCAGATCATCTTTCCTTTTGCTTTCCTCTTTTTCTGAAAAATTCAACCTGTTTGTGTTAGATGATGAAGTAGATGATTCACCTTTTTCATATGTACTTGATTCATTAAGGAATTTATCATTATCTTTTAGAGCATTAATCTTGAAAATATCATATTCAGCTTTCAGTTTCTCAAGCTCTGTTATTTTCTGAATAAAGACACTCTTTTCTTTTACACCTTCTTCAAGTCTAAAATCCACTTCACAGTAATCATTTTCAAGTTCATCAAAAGATTTCCTTAAGTCCTCAAGTTCTTGACTTACAAGATTAAATCTCTTTTCAAGTTCTAAAAAGTCTTCTGACTTTGTTTCAGAATATTCAGTTGACTCAGAATTCTGACTCTTTGAATCAGAATTCTGATTAACAGACTTAGACTTCTGATCTTCAGATTCAGAGATCTGACTTAAGCAATCAGAATTCTGATTAGAAGATTCAGATTTCTGACTAACTGTTTCAGAAACCTTACTAGTATCAAATATACTTTCTATGTCAGAATGTGAAAAACTTTGTTGTTTATTTTTGTAACTGGCATTTAGAGAGTCATATATGAATTTAGTGTCATTGTATCTTGGTTTCTCTTCTGTTTGTTTAGAAATTTCTTTCTTAACCTTATCTTCTGAAACATCTGATTTTTCTGTTTTTGATTCAGAAACTGTTTCCTTTGTCTTTTTAGAACTAGATTTCTGCAAACTATCAGAACTTGTTATAGAACTTGCAGGTCTGATAAAAACTTCAACAATTTCTGGAATTTTTGGTTTAGGAACTTGAAGCTTTTCAAAATCATACAAGTTGACTGGAGCTCTTTTCAAAACAACATTTTCTTCCAATCCCAATCCCTTCTTTGGATTGTAAAACCGTGTATCTTTAACATTGTTTGTTAGAAGATTTAATGTTTGCTGAGTCTGACCTCTTTTCAAATTAAGATCTTCTAATTCTTTGATTTTGGTGTACAAATTCTTCCTTTCCTCAAATAGCATATCGAACTTTATTTGTAAATCACCCTTTTCATCTTTAACTTTTGAAAGCTCGTTTTTTAATTCAGAAAGCTTTTTCAACAATTCAGAATTTTCAGTTTTAACTTTTTGTTTCTCAACCTCAGATTCCTCATACTTTTCTTTTATTACTTCTTTTTCAATTCTGAATTTGTTAACTAGACTTCTTTCACCTTTTATCTGTTTTCTGAGTTTATCAAATTCAGCTTTCATGTCACCAATCTGTGTCATTAATTCAATTTCAAGTGCAGAATGTACCTCAGTGGATGACTCAGAATCAGCATCTTCAAAGTCAGAATCATCCTCATTCTTCATCTTGGCCATGTAACTCTGCATCTGAGAAAAGTGAATGCAGTCATCTTCATCTGAAGTGTAGTACAACCAATTTTCCTGTTCAGCTAACATTGCCACTTCATCATCTCTTTTCTTGGCTAGCTGAGCTTTCTTGGTGTAGTAATCATAATCCTTCACAATCTTCACTTTACAATCCTTTGCATAGTGACTAGTTTTTCAACATTTGAAGCACTGATCCTTTTCTTTTCTTTCTTCCTTCTCTTCTCTCTTTTCTTCTCTTCTCTCTACCTTCTTCTCATATTTACTTTCTCCTCTTTCTTCTCTTTTCTTGAAATCTGAATTTCCCTGCTCTCTCTTGTAATTTCCCTGAAATTTACCCTTTCCATACCTCTTGTTGAAGGTGTTAGTCAACAAAGCCAACTTTTCAGCAATTATTTTAATATCTTCATCTTCTTCTGATCCCTCTTCCTTATCAGATTCCTCCAGCTTTGGTATCTCAGATAGATACGCAGTCTTCTTGGGTGCGTTGACTATTTTAGACTTTGACAGAAAAGCTAACTGTTCTGCAACATTTTTCTTTTCTTCAACAACAATCTTAACAGAGTCTTCATGCTGATTAAGAACACAGAATAGATCATTGAGATCTTCTTCACACATATCCTTATTCATTTGCAGACTGATAGCAAATGATGACCATTCTGAATTTAGACTGTTCAGAAACTTGTAGTTTATTTCTGATTTTGTCTTTTTCAACCCATTTCTTCTCAAATCATTCAGTATGGTGCAAAATTTACTGTACGTCTGAGTCAAACTTTCTGATTCTTTTGCCTTGAACCTTTCATAAGCATTTATGCTTTGATTTAACTTTGCTTGTATTGACCTAACAGTTCCTAACATTTGTCTTTCCAGTTCATCCCACATTTCCTTAGCAGATGATCCACTATCAATTCTGTTTAGAACTTCATCTGGAACGGCCAATGTCATCAATGTAATGGCTCTTTTGTCTATAGCATGCCTGTTTTTCTGTTCTGCTGTGTATTGAGAAAAGTTCTTCTTCACCCTTGTAGCAGGAATTTCTGGAGTTGTCTCTGTTTCAGGAGTTGCAGCAACATCGACATAAACTTCGATTGGACCTTCTCGGATAGAAACCATCAGATTTTCATCTATGTTATCCAAGAATTGGATCATTCGGATCTTCCATTGCTGATACTCTTCAGGTATGAGAACAGGTGGCTTGGTTTCAGATCCCATGGCTAGATACTCTTTTGAAGACATGATTGTAAGATATTTCAACAGAGAGACAAATTCAATTTCTTGAACAAACACAGAGAGAATTTCAAGAATTGCTAAGAATTCAAGAAATTCAAATAGCAGCGGAATTAATTGACGAATTGCTCAAGAAAACTTCAAGAATGCGATCAGGAAACCCTCGAGAACACGATCTTGAACGAATTTGTTTGTTGATTGGCTCTGATACCAATTGTAAGTTTAGGATCCACTCTTACAATCAATATATCAATGTATAAAATAGTAATTGAGAAGTAATATGATCGAACCAACTTGTATTCAATGAAGAACAGATTTACAGATCTTAGAGAGAGAGTATCTCAAATATTACAAAAGATGAATACAAATATATGCGGAAAAGTCAGTTAGCGTAACAGTGCTAACCACTATATATACTGTAACGGAAATACTAAAGCTACAGTACAAATATGAAAGACTAATAGGAACAATACACGTGTCCTAATTAGTTAACTAAATACAAAGTAAAGCATTTAGTTATAAGTTCTGAACATGTTGTTCAGAACTTCTTAACATTATTCTGATTAGGCTTCTCAGAACTTCTGACTCTTCTTCCCAGACTTCTATACTTGGTCAACTTTCAGAGCAATACTTCTGAGTCTTCTTAGTCAGAACTCTGACTCTTCACTTCAGAACTTCTGAGCCTTCTTAGTCAGAATTCAACCCTTAGTTTATTGACAAAACTCAGATCTAACAATCTCCCCCTTTTTGTCAAATAAACTTGTACTTTGCATCATCCAATTCTTTTAAGGCAGGAACAATCTTCTGTAAAAGCACATTTCTTTGAGCAAGCCTCTTGTCAATCTTAACAATGATTTCTTGAATGGTTTCAACCTGCTGAGTGATTACTTCTTGAGTCATGTTAGCTTGCTTCACCTTCAGCATCTTTTTCTGTATAACAATGCCATCTTCTTGGTCAACTTTCAGAGCAATACTTCTGAGTCTTCTTAGTCAGAACTCTGACTCTTCACTTCAGAACTTCCGAGCCTTCTTAGTCAGAATTCAACACTTAGTTTATTGACAAAACTCAGATCTAACAAATCTCGTATGAAAAAGAGTTAGAGAACGTACCTTTTCAGACTCTCTCTATTTGCCCCCTGTCATTTATTACCGTATCCTTTTTGGGAGGAAAAGATAGGTTTTAAATGACAGAATGACACGAAGAAATATTGTCCTGCGGTCGGCTATGTTGTCGTGCGACGAGGCACCATAGTAGGTTTATCCCTGTGGAAAAGATATTAATTTAGGGATAGAAGAACGAACCTGTCGAGAGCTTGATCTTGCAACTTCAGTTTATTTTCGCGGCTTCAAGGTAGACTTGTAGCACTCACGAGCGACTTTTGGCTCGCTTTTGATCTCCTGGATTCCCCATGGCGTAGGGAATTTCAATTGATAACTTTTGCATGCTCGGGAGTCGGCGGTCGATGGCCATTAGCTGGAACAGCGACATCGTCGATGATATCTTTGAGATTTCCTTTCGGAAAATGATATGCCAGTTCCTTCTTTAATGCGATACAGTCGTCTGTCGCATGACCATGATCGGCATGGAAGTCGCACCACTTTGATTTGTCTTTCTTAGCATCGTCCATGTCGTACTTCTTTGGCCATCGAATGGTAGCTTGGGAACTTTTCAGAGCTTCGACTAGGTCCTTTGTAGATCCTTTGAATCCGTAAGAGGATATCTTGGGGTACTGAGTGAACTTAGTCGCGGTCTTGGCCTCTGCTTTCGTCTTGAAACGAACATTTGAAATTTGGCGCGCTGGCTCTACTTTGGAAATAGCCTTTGTCTTGAACTCTGGTTTTCTGACGCCTAACGACTTCTTGTCGTCAGTGTTCTTGCGACGAAAGGCTGCATCATCTTCGACCCTCATATATGCTAAGGTTCGAGCTCGGACGTCTTCGAAATTCTCCGGGGGATATTTGGTCAGGTCGGTGTATAAACCCGAACTATCGTCCAGACCACGCTTATAGGCTTCGATCGCGGTTTTGACGTCGCAATTGCGGATGCTGATCATTTTGGCATTGAATCTATTGAAATAACTTTGAATAGACTCATTAGCTTTCTGCACGATGTAATATAGGTCGCTGGTCTGCTTCTCCATCTTACGACTACTGGTGAATTGCTGGGAGAACTGGTTAACCAACTCAGCAAATGACCCGATGGACTTGGGTTTGAGATTGATTAACCATTGGAGAGCTGGACCAGTGAGAGTTGCTCCGAAACTCTTACACATGCATACTTCCTGGTACATGTGTGGAATCGAGATTGTCCACATGAGCTGCTTATACTGCGCGACATGCTCGGTTGGATCGGTCACACTAGAATATTTGGGAGTGAAGGCAGGAATGTTATACTTCTTTGGGACCTCGACGGTGGCGATCTCGTCGATGAAGGGTGACGCCTGATACCCCGAGCGAGGATCGACGTCGACAGGCACGGCTGCCCCAGGCAACTTGGCGAGCAAGGACAGGACGCGCTCATTTTGGTCTTCTAACATCTTCAAACGCTGAGCGACGGGATCGTTAAGATCAGGATTTGCCCCTGTCGAGGGATTGATCCCTGGGCTAGTTCCATTACCATGCGACGAACCATTGGTGTCCCCGTTGAACGGAACAAAATATGGTTGTGACCCATGTTGGAATTGATGTAGTCCATTCTGAAACGATTGTGGTCCCTGCTGGAATGGTTGCGATCTCTGCTGGAAAGATTGCGATCCTTGCTGGAAAGGTTGCGGACCACTTTGGAACATCTGGGAAAACGGCTGGGATCCATTCTGAAACGGTTGGGTGCCACCTTGCAATGGTTGGGATCCATTGTTCAAGGGTGGTGGTCGGATGTGCTGAGGGGGAATCTGCCCAGACTGGGGATTCGGAATGAACGGACCCGGCTGCTGATTCTGCATGAATGGACCTGAATGCTGATTCTGCATGGGCGGACCTGGTTCCGGACCTGGATTCTGGACGAATGGTCTAGGACCATTCTGGAATCCAAAAGGATTTCTTAGCCACGCGATCTCTTTAGCTGCTTTGCGATTCTGCTCTGCCATTGCATTGAGTTGATTCCTGGCAACCTCTTTGAGTTGATTCCTGATACATCTGAGCGACGGCTTGCTGCGGATTTCCAGAGGCTGCCATTTTCCTGTAATAGAAAATAGAAAAAACTCCAAGAAACTATTAGTAGGGTGCACGTTCGTCGAGGATTTTCTCTAGATGTAGTCCCACGGATGGTGCCAAACTGTTAATGCCAAAAATCGCACCAAAGGGACAACTTAAGGTCGATGTGGACTTAATCAACTAAAGAAAGGATCTTTCGATGAGACGTGCGACGAGGGAAAAAATAAATGAGACAAGGGATTTGATGACGCAGGAAAAACCTCAATCGAGGAAAAAACCTGCGGACGACAGTGGGTGTCGTCGCTGCTCTATGGTCGCCAATCAGGGGCGACGTCCTTGGTACTGGCGTCGGTCTTACGATGATTACAATACAAATGAAGGAAAAGCTTCGAAATGTAAAGTACAAGTGTTTGAATGTAAAAACAGGTGTTTGTCGTGTGTGAATACAAAGTGTGAACTTCTGGTCGAGGGCGGTTTGTCGTGCGTCGAGAGCGATACTTGAGCTTTCCTTCGAGTGTTCTTGAGTTCGCTGTCAGGTTCTGGCTTTCAGTACTTGATCTCCAGAGTTTGAATGTTCTTTGCTATGAGTTTGGATGATTTTCTCTGCTGTTTGGTGATGTTCGCTGATGTATACTGGATGTTAACTGATGTCCCTGAAATGAGGCTTTAGCTTGTCTTTTATAGTCTTCGCGTCATTAATTAGCTCCTTTAATGATTTGATAAACGGCTACAACGGCTGGAAACGGTCGCAGAGATGAATGTTCATAATACTCTTCGTCCGTTACGGCTATCGATCGTTAATGGTTGCGTCGGTTATATCCGTTGCTCTTTAATGACTTTGACTCCTGCATTAAACACTTAACAAACGTAACAGTCAGGGTTAACGTTAGCTTTGGTCGTAGGTACAATGATCTTACGTGATGGTCGTACGGGACGGGCGATGCTATGGTCGAGCGTCATGGGAGACGTACGACTTACCTTTTACAGGAGACGACGGATGCCTTTTGGGTTCTTGTCGAGACCTTTTCTTAATACAAGATTTAGATTATAACATGCGTCTTACCTGCTCTGGTCGTGGTCGTACGACGTGATTTTTTGCCCAAACAATGATCTTTCAATGATGACTTTGCCTTCGTATTTATAGTCTTCGAATGCATTTAATGACTCCATGAATTCTTCTAGTAACGGTCACAATGGTCTCTGTTGTTTAGTTGGTCGAGGTCATGTGATTCCACACGACCGTCGAAGTCGAGAGGTACTCTTGACTTCAACTATGGTCAAAGGACAAAATGTTTATGGTTTTGACTTTGTTACAAAAGAAGTGTAATAAATTTTCTTAGTGTCTTGGTCGTGGTCGATACTGGTGAAATTTTGCCCAAACAATTCTGATGAAGAGTTTGAATCGTTTCCATTCGACAAACCTCTTCCAAGTCATACTGACTTTCTTTCGCCAGTGGTAAATCGACCAGTCGATTTTCAAAAAGGCGAATGTTCCACAAAACCAACGACCCCGGCTGTGATCAAGGTTTCTAAAACTAATTCTTGTTCTAAAAAACAATCACAGCCGAAGCAAAAGACCGGTCGATCGACTGATAAACGTCCTGTCTACTCAACCTCTGCTGACCATACTGTTAATGCTGTTTCAGATAAAAATGGTCGGGCTAAACAAGACAAACCAAAGTGGGTAGGCAAGGAATCTATCGAGAACAATGTTGCGTCGAAGTCATTTAATACCATTTTTTATCCTAGAATGAACAAGAATGATTGTGCTTTGAATCATAAGAATGATTTTGTTGAACAAGATATTAAATTTCCAATTAAACTTTATTCTATTCAGCAATTGATTCAATTATCGCATGATTGTTTGTGTTGTTCTAGTTGTGGTTGGAATGACTTTGATGACATTAATAATTCAATTGATTGGTTTGGTTCTTATCATGTCTATAATTCTGCAACAAAACACAAACCCCGTAAAAACAAAAAGAAACCAAATACAAAACGGGGTTCCCAATCAGAGGTTAAACCTAAACAAGAAAGGAAACCCATTTCAAAACGGGTTCCTCCTATTAAACCTACACCCAAGAGGAACCCTGCATCAAAACAGGTTCCTACGACAGGTGTAAAACCTAACCCTCTAGGACCCATTTTCAAATGGGTACCTAAAGTCCGCTAATATCGTTTTGCAGGACGGTCATGTGTGGTACTTAGATTCTGGATGCTCCAAGCACATGACCGGGAGGAGGGAGCTGCTCACGAACTACAAAGAAAAATATTGCGGGGACGTGAGATTCGGAAACGATGACAAGGCGCCGATTTTGGGCTACGGCGACATTGTCCAAGACAAGATCACGATAAAAAAAAGTTTCATACGTTGCGGGATTGGGACACAACTTGTTCAGCATCGGCCAATTCTGCGATAAAGATCTCGAGGTCAGATTCAAAGCCAAAAGGTGTAGCGTCCACACAGACGATGGAACCGAACTGCTGCTTGAAACGCGAAAGACCAACCTCTACACCATCGACCTCTCAGCCCTGAAGACCTATGACTCTGTCTGCCTGATGTCAAAGGCCAATTCCCAGCAAGCATGGATTTGGCACCGACGTCTCTCGCACCTGAACTTCAAGAGTATCAACAAACTGGTGCTCGGCGGACACGTGAAAGGCATGCCCGAACTTCAATTCGTGAAGGACCGACTCTGCGGGGCATGCGAAATGGGAAAGATGAAGCGAGCGACGCACAAGCCGAAGGCCTCCCCGAGCACATCCTGGTCCCTCGAACTTATCCATATGGATTTGTGTGGACCGATGCGTGTTCAAAGCATCAACAAACGAAAGTACGTCCTGGTGATGGTGGATGACTTCTCACGCTACACCAGGGTAAAGTTCCTATGCTCGAAGGACGAAACCCCGGAGCTGATTATCAACCACCTAAAGACTATACAACTGAACCTTCGACAGCAAGTTCAGACCATCAGGACCGACAACGGGATGGAATTCAAAAATCAAACGGTGAACGAATACCTGACATCCGTTGGTATATCGCAAACCTTCTCGGCCGCACGCACTCCTCAGCAAAATGGAGTGGTAGAAAGACGCAACCGTACTCTAGTCGAAGCCGCTCGCACGATGTTGTCACAGTCAAAGCTGCCTCTATTTCTATGGGCTGAAGCGGTGTCAACTGCCTGCTACACGAAAAACCGTTCGATCATCAACAAGCGGTTCAACAAGACGCCGTACGAGATCATCAACAACCGCATCCCGAACTTCAAGTACTTCCACGCGTTCGGATGCACGTGCTACGTGCTCAATGACAAGGATGATCTCGGGAAATTCAGTCTGAAGGCAGACGAAGGAGTTTTCATAGGATACTCCATGCATGCTAAGGCGTATCGCATTTACAACAAACGGACCAAAACCGTTACTGAGAGTGTAAACGTGACATTCGACGAAGCCACATATTTTTCTTCTGAACAAATCAGTTCAGAACCCAGTTTAACTGGCGTGCTAGCTTCCGAACTTTCACGTTCGGGATCTACACAAACAACAATAAATCCAAATCATGCATCTACGTCGAATGCTCAACTTTCTGATTTAGAGTTACTGTTTCAATACTTCTATGATGATTTATTTAACGCTTCTACCCCTCGTGTCTCAACGCAACCAAGAATTGAAGTTGCTCAAATCGAGGACACGGCGATTCTCTCCGGTCCGCCGCCTTCGACCACTGTGGAGACACCTCAGCCCTCAACATCAACATCAACTGCTACGACCATCCCCCCGGAGGAACCAGTACAACACCTGGAGATCGCTCCTAAAGATTCGTCCTCGACTACACACATTGATCAACCTCTGCCTTCCCCAGAACCAGAAGTTGCTCAACCTTCGACGAGTCCTCCCAAGTCTCCTCCGAGAAACCAACCTGCCACACTTGAAGCTGTTCAAGACCTTCCAACTGGTGGATACGTGGATCCGGACACCTCACACTCCACTCAGCAGCCGCTTCCACACACCACCAAATAGACAAGAGCTCATCCCCTGCACCAAATTATCGGTGATCCCTCTACTCCAGTTCAAACACGTGGCGCATCGGCCAACTTCTGCCTCTTCTCTAGATTCCTGAGTAAGATCGAGCCTACGACCGTCTCTGAAGCTTTAGATGATCCGGACTGGGTCATAGCCATGCAAGAGGAACTCAATCAATTTGAGGTTCTCAAAGTATGGCGACTTGTCCCACGTCCCTCTCACAAGACGGTGATCGGCACCAAATGGATCTTCAAGAACAAGAAGGACGAGGATGGTATCATCGTGCGGAACAAGGCGCGTCTCGTGGCCAAGGGATACCGCCAACAAGAAGGGATAGATTATAACGATACATACGCTCTGGTGGCGAGAATCGAAGCAATACGTATGTTCCTTGCATACGATGCGCATAAAAACTCCACGGTCTTCCAAATGGATGTGAAGACTGCTTTCCTCAACGGCGAGATCAAGGAAGAGGTGTACGTATCGCAACCGGACAGGTTCGTGGAAGAAAAGAAGCCTAATCATGTCTACATTCTGGACAAGGCTCTATACGGTTAGAAGTAAGCTCCATGGGCCTGGTATGATACGTTGTCTAAGTTTTTAATAAAATCGGGATTTTCAAGAGGTAAAATCGATACAACCCTATTTATTAAAAACGAAAAAGGTCACATAGTGTTAGTTCAAGTGTATGTTGATGACATAATCTTTGGTTCTACTAACCCGCGGTAGTGTAAGAACTTTGCCACTCTACTGGGACAATATTTTAAAATGAGTATGTTGTATAAGATGAATTTTTTCCTCGGTCTTCAAGTTAAACAACTGTCGGCCGGGATATTCATAAATCAGGCCAAGTACATCCGGGATATTCTTCGGAAATTCCAGATGGAACAGTCCTTACCAATGAAAACTCCCATGGCACCCGGTACAAAGTTACATGCCGATCCTAACGGAAAGGATGTGGACACAAAAACGTACCAGGGAATGATCGGTTCTTTAATGTATCTAACAGCTAGTAGACCGGATATTATGTTTTCGACATTTCTTTGCGCCCGGTTTCAGTCAAAACCTAAGGAGTCGCATTTAATAGCTGTTAAACGAATATTTCGTTATTTGAGAGGTACTGCTGATCTTGGCTTGTGGTACCCGAAAGAGACATGTTTTGAGCTCTCGGCATATTCTGATGCGGACCACGCGGGCAGCATGATGTATCAGAAGAGCACATCGGGGCATGTGCAGTTCTTAGGCGACAGTCTGGTGAGTTGGGCATCCAAGAAGCAGCAGTGCGTCTCTACGTCGACTGCCGAGGCGGAATACGTGGTCGCCGCAAGCTGCTGTTCACAAGTTATATGGATGCGCACACAACTCAAGGATTACGGTTTCACATACACCAAGGTGCCCATCTACTGCGACTCGAAGAGCGCCATTGCAATATCCAGCAATCCGGTCCAACATACAAAGACGAAGCACATAGACGTTCGGTACCATTTCATCAAGGATCACGATGAAAGAGGTACAGTCGAACTCTATTTTGTTAATACAGAACATCAATTAGCAGACCTGTTTACAAAACCCGTGGACGAAAAACGCTTTAATTTTCTAGTGTCCGGGTTAGGTATGTTGAATCTGAAGATTTGATCTGATTGTGCGCCCGATACAAGTTTCATATATCTACGAGAAATTGTCTAGTCATCATCTGTGGGTTACACTCCAGATGATTGAGTATACACTTTCTCGCATCTGTATTCTACTTGTATCGTATACACTTTTCGGTTAAATCTATGTATTAATTAGGTAGATTTTGTCTGTTTACTTTCTTTTTAACGTGTGTTTCCTTTTCTGTTTATTACTGTCGTCCACTTTCTGTAATTATATCTGTGCTTTCACAAGTTGCTCATGTGTTCAAGGGGAGCACGAACGAGTATCAGGTAAGTAAATCCTACTTTTGAGGGGGAGTGTCACACAAATGTTTTTCTATCTTTCAAAAGTTTTTGTGTGTGGACATTCCAAGTGTGCTTCATATCACACTACTTGCACATTCCAAGGGGGAGCATATTCCTATTTGTTCATCATTTGAGGGGGAGCGACACACAGTTTTTATCTTTATCATCGTGACCCCGGAACGGACACCACTGAACCCTTATCCCCGTTCGTCCAAACTGACTTGATGGATTCTGACTCCACTGACTCCGATACGGAACGCGCAATCCGCCTTTTGTTAATACCAACCCGTATCGGAGGTCATCCACCGTTAAACAAAGGATCCCCTTCTTACTCACCCACACCCCCCCCCCCCATCCATACATCTCAGCCTATTACGGGAGACACAAGGAGAGCGGAGGGAGAAATAGTTGAAAAACTTGAACAGGCGAGTCGGAGAGAATGGAGATCTAAAAAGAATCAAGAGAGAACGAGCATTAGGACTAGAGAGCCTCGAGAGCGAGCCCAAACCAGCGTCAGCCAGGTAGCCACATCTACTATCTTGTCTCATCGGTTGGGACAAGGTATTGAAGAATATGCCATGGACCTAGCGGCACAATTGCACAACCTCCCTAGCCACTCACCCGTCTCTCAACAGACGGGTGTTTCACTTTCACACGGGGAGTTAGCACAAAGTCTACCGATCTCTCACTCGGAGAGTATTGGTATTGAAACAAGAGACCAGTCTCCCCCGATCTCGCCTTCTTTCGTTGCACGTTCGAGTCTGGAGCCTCTTGATATTATACATTCTTTGGCTAGGACACAGGACGAGATTCTACAAATCGGTGTTCTTCGTGACCCGATCGGAACTTCCGTAGTGTCTCCGCCTTTGAGCGGAACGCGAGGATCGGAAGGAAATCCTACCACGGCTACACCTTTGCCATCTGTGAATGTAGGTGGCACTACCTCTAAGGTAGGTGCCTCAACGGGTAATCTAAGTGATCCTGGAGTTAAGTCACCTAACATAATGTCAAGGGAATATCTGGATAGCGCCCTAAAGGCTGTCCGTGAGGCAATGGAGCAACAGTTCACCACCGAGCTCGACAAACTCAAGAGCTTGATCAAAGGGAAAGAGAAGATAGTCGAATCTGAAACCGCACCGACACCTCCACCGGCTCCCGTTCAGTCATCTTATTCGGTGGACACACTCAAGACTATGCTTCTGGCTCAACTGCTCCAGCACACCGACACCGATTCCTCTACTGAAGCAGACCTGGTATCAGTTCTACGCTCCCAGGTATCTGCTCCTTCGTCATCCATGACTAGCAGATTGGACCAGCTTGATTTGACTCTTAAGGACGTTCAGAAAGCCTTAAATCTTCTGTCCGAAAGAGTCGGCTCACTCGAAGACACTTGCAAGGGTCAAGCTGGCGGACTCAAGAGACGGCACGATGACTAGGATGATCCTGATCACCGTGAGGGGGAGAACAAGAGACAGAGACTGTCTGAGTCCGAACCAATCCTCACTGAAACTGTAATGGTTCAACCGGAACCATCAACTGTGGCAACTGCAACCGATGACGAACCTGAACCCCAGTTGAGTTTAGCTGAAATGGAGATAGACATGGATATCTCTGACGACGAAGACCCGATGGTTGAAAAGCCCGAGGGAGGTTCACAGGCGTTGGTCGTATACACTGCACCGGAAGCGGATGTTCTTAACCTGATAGATCCAGACTCAGAGATTGACCCGGAGACAGAGAACGCATGGTATCAAAAAGCTACCAGTGCGATGAACTTCGAGGTAAATCTTGTAGTTCCCACCGATGCCGACGACAACATCAACTACGACCAGTTCTTACTGCAAAACTTGTATGGTACACCTGCCCACACTTCCCAGATTCCCGAGACTTCTACTGCAACAAATCCGACATCTCCTCAACAACCGACAGCTTCTGATCAACCTCCTCCTCCACAGCAACAAATCCGATGGGAGAAGATTATGATCCTTATTCCTCACCTAGAGGAATCTCTGAAGAAGCTCTATATTCACAGGTTACGCCCGATCGAGCTGACATTCTTCCTTGGGATTTCCAAATTCGACAAGGAATACAAAAGCTAGTACGTAAATGCAATGAAGCGGTGTCTGCCAGTTACCAAGTCCGAACAAAGCACAAAATCACTGAAGTGCTCAACATCCAAACCGGCCGGATCCTCAGAGTCTTATTTCCAGTATTTACCGTCAGACGCGAAGACGGATATGAATGGAGATTCTCTGAAGCAGATTTTAAAAACCTCAGACCGTTCGACTTCCATGCTATACTGAAAGACCTCCGAACCAGAACCATCCGACCATTTCATGTTACCAAAGCGCTCGAGGTTGTCCGTCGATTCCTGCTACACAAAGTAATGATTTCTTACATCACAGACTTTTAAATAGGAATCGGGCACAGAACCAAGAAGATTAACCTGCTGAAACCGAATATGAAAGCACTCAAGCTGAAGATGTATCCCGAGAACGCACTGCTTCTAGAACCAGAATTTGGGATCGTATACCTCAACGAACAGAAAGAAAAGAGGTTTCTCCGCTTCAGCCAGGTAGACAGATTCTACAATGGTACGCTCCTTAAAGTCAGAGATGCTCTTCGAAACATCATCACCCACGAATCCGAAAATCGAAAATCGTCGTTTGTCCCCAATACAAATGAGACAACCGCACGAGAAGCTTTAGAAGTGATTGAAGAATGCATCGACTACTGCCGAGCCATCCGAAGTTTCGAGATCTACTTTGCGCTCTGAAAGAGATACATCGAGAACTGGCGCGAACTCGAACTTCAATTCAAAGGGGGAGATTGTTAGGGATAAAATCGTGTTGAATAGAAGTTCAAGGGCTTAGTATGTAAATGGTGTATTATGGGCCTATTTGTAACGACCCGGTTCCCAAACATACATCAAATAACATATATTGCATAATATTATTTCATTACAAAAGATACATCATATAACATGTATGGTCCCTTAATCTTTACAACCATAATAAGTATTTCATTACAAACTTTTTGCTACTTAATTTACATTATAACTAATAACAAAGTTATAAGTACAAAACACTTCATGATCTTCAAAACATAAGTCTTCCAAAAGCTATTCACAGTTTACCCTTTTCACTTGCTCTTACTTGATCGACGACCTGGAATACATATTTTTAAAACAAAATGAGGGTTAGACCTAGTGGTCTAAGTGAGAAAATCCCTGTCAGTTTAAAATCATTTGCACAAACACCATATACATAACACAAATATGAATACCAATTATGACTCATGCATTGTGTACTTTCCTGTCTCATTCCCATGGCCATATTAGTTGGTTGCAAGCCAACTAATCATTTTACTCCACTGCACTAATATACAGCCAACTCCGTTGTCCCTCCGTACAGCCAAACTCCACCGGTCCTAAGCCTGGCCAACATGCACTCGTGTATTGTAATGCTCATATAAATATAATATACACATCAATATATCATACTTCATACATATGCACATAATTACACTACTTATCACATACCTAATCCACATATATGTATTCCAGTTTGAAAACATTTTAAAGTAAAACTCACCTGATTGCTTATCAATAACCCTTCCAAGCTTTTCTCCAAGCTATCCGATCTTTTACCCACAATTCTCAGAATCTGAAACAATTTAAATACAAATATCTCTTTACTAATTGAACACATAAGACTTATTAGCAGGCTAAGAACTCTAGATAATTCTATCTAACTCTTATCCTCAAATGTTCCCCTAAACCCGAACTTAAGTTGAGTCCACAGTATTTCGAGTCCTCATTCATACTCTATCCAAGAGTTGACAGAATACAAAGTTACCGGATACTCAAAAGTATCTCGAATCTTAAAAGTGACCGGACAACCAAAGTTTCCGGACACCATGAACTATCCGGACAACATACTTTCCGGATACACACATTTTACCGGATGTGTGAAACTTTTCGGATAACTTACTCAATCCGGATGACATCCGAAAACCAAGTAATCCGGATACCATCCGATATCTATTTCATTCGGAAACTATAAAAGAAGAAACTTACCGGATAACTGCCTGTCCGGATACCTTTAGCACAGGGTTTTCGGATACATCATCTTCCGGACATTAGCAAGGAGAAATTACCGGAAACATTCAATTCTGTCCGGAAACTACAATCTGTTTCCTAAAATTCCTACCCAGAAATCGATTGAAACCCAATTCTTCCAAACCAAACATACTAGCGTTTTATAAATGAGTTTTCTAACCTATTCCAAACATCAATTTTATTCTTAAAACAGTTTTCATAAGAAAAGTAGAATAAACTCACCTTATGGAGATAAAACCCACTTCTCTTGCACAATCAACTTTAAATCAAACAACACCCTTGATTATATCAGTTTGAATCCTTAACTTGCACCAGAATCTGCTTTGCTTCTTTCTCTCTTCTTTTCTCTCTTCTCTCTGCCGAATGTAAACACACACATACACATTTGAGATACTAAAATATCTCACCTCTTTTCCTCTCTTTTGACTAAAAAGAGACGGTGGGGTGATGATGTTTCATCACTTCAACCAACTAGCCCCTCAACTATCAACAATTGCCACTTTACACCCTACAACTTTTTAATTAAAATTAAAGTTTGCCCCCTTAACTTATAACTTATAAAACTGTTGGTCCCGAAGGGCTATACAAGTTTGTAGAAAGGGGGGGTTGAATTCAAACACACAGATTTTACTTTTCTAAATTGGTTATTGATAAATCATTAACAATTTACAGCTTGTTGCGGAAACAAGATTAAGGATAAACCTAAATCTAAACAAGTTGGAACACTAAGTTTCTTGCACTAAGAAAGAGAAGGAAATTTCTAATAATAACCTATCTCAAGATAAGAAGGATGAACTTGTCCAGAGTTAGCAAGTTACTTCAAAATGAAGTGAGTTCTTCTTCTTATATACTGCATGCATTTAATGCATTGCAGTTTACACTTTACACGTGGCAACAGCTGATTGGTTGCATGTCATTGACCTTTGTTGACAACCTTAGTAGCCGCATGTTGAACAGTGTAGTATCAGAGTGGTTGTACGAAGTCAGACAATAAGGAGGTTCTTTTTCTGACATATCGTACGGAGTCGTGCAAGGGTGGTTAAGAAAAAAGTACTTTGTACGGAGGACTTTATGATCAGCTTTTCGTTGATTCAGCGATCTATCATTCTTTGTCAGCGAATGATAGAGTTCAACGATAGCCAAAGTCTTGTACTTGATACTTCACATTGAGTGGACAAATTTGAGTCTTCGCTGATCCGCATCAGTTCATTAGGAGACTTGTCGCTGGTTCTTGAGCTTGATCTTCGACTTCAGCGTAGAACCTATGTTAACGTGAAACTTGTCTTCAGGGATCATAAGTAAACAACTAACTTATCAACGATCACCATAAGTACTGAACAGACTCAGAGTGTTATGGTGAATAGTGCTCGCTGAATGTTTAATCTAAAGAGCGAGAGTTCCTATCAGCGGTACTGTAAGATCTTAGTACTTATCAGCGATAGTGAAACTCTGATACATATTGTTTACTTACAATTTTCACTAAGTATATAAGAGAGGGTCATTATCAAATCACTGAGGGTTTGGATCAACAATCTCCCCCTATTTGATTATGACATAGCAACAGAGAAAATTGCTATTTAATGAAAACATAAGGATAAAAAGAACTCATAAAATATTTGTCCCTTTTACTGTTTTCTGGGATCTTTTCTGTACTGATGGAGTAAAGTACATTCGCTGAAATTTTTCTTTAAACTGTGTAAAGATTACAGAGGGAAGTGGAAAAATTACAAGTACAGCGAATAAAATTACAAGTAAAAAAGATGTAGACAGATAAGGATAGAAAGAATTACAAGGCGATCCTATCCGTCAAAAGGTTCTTCCTTGATGAGTAGTTCATCGAGGGTCTTTGATGTGGGAATCATCCAGTCAGGGACATCTACTCCTTGATTCTTTTTCATCAGAGCTTCTTCAAAAATCAAGGGCTTCAGGTGTCTAGCTTTGATGTCGCGTCTGACTTCACACCAGTGTATTAGATCTCTGAGTTGTTCGATGGGAGCGATATGGAGCTCAGAGACACGTTGAAAGTGATGATTTCCATAGTAGTCTAGAAAGAATATACCATAGGGATCACTTACAACTGTGCCAGGAATGAAAGTTTCTCCAGGTGGTAGGGAGGTGTCAAGCGCTGAGAGATCAGCATCAGGGCCAAGAACTTCAGCACGAGAGAAACCAATACCTGTTTCATTTCGTATTTGAGGACCTGAATCTGAGACTTTCTTTTCCTTAGCAGAGACTTTTCTTTGTTGAGGAAGAAGAGTAGAAGGAGGAATATCCACAACAGAGGAAACTAGGTCGATCTGTTTGTTTAAGATCTTCTCGACATGGCTTTTGAACATTGAGCGCGATCCGTGAATGGCTAATTTCGTTTCTAACCATTCAGAGAGACCAAACTTTTCTAAGGTAGCAGCATAGAAGGTTTGTTTGGTTTTGTCTTCTCTGTAGACATCCACTTCAACAACAGGAACGTCTGCGTACAGTCTTCCTCTGATGTTTACTTTGATGATTTTGGATGGTCTAGATCGGTAGGTCAGCATTTGTTTAGCCCATTCCAAAGTCGTATCAGAAACCTTAGTCTTTTCTATAACGATCTTTTGAGCATCATCCTATAGCTGACGTTGAACATCAATGGGAACTCTTTTCAGCTTGGGGTCTTTTATTGATCGTTTAGTAAGCGGGATGGCGTATTCTCTGTCTTTTTCTTCAGCTTCCCTTCTTTCAGCGATTAGGCGTTCAGCTCTAAGGTGTTCCTTGTATTCCTTTTGGGAAACTCTGAATTTTGGAGGAATCGAAGGAAGTTGATCACGCTTCAGAATGATTCGCTGATCTTCGAGTCTCTTGATCATTTCATCTCTCTTTTCTTGTTCCTCTTCACTTAGCTTTTGAGGAGCCAAGGAAGGTCTGTTTTTGTGAGAGAGCATCTGTTCTTCAGGTTCATCAGTCTCAGAGATGAAATCTAAGACTGGGATTATTTCTTCAGCGTTGGGAGCTGGGATTATTGTTGGTGAAGTCGCAGCTGTAGGAACTTCAGAGATATCCTCAAACAGGGGAGAGGACTAGCTGAAACACAGCGATCTTACAGGTAAGAACATGGGTAGAACAGAGATAGAGAAAGAGTGGGATAAAGTGTATGGAGGTTTGGAGAGAGTATAATTGATAAAGTGTATAGAGGAGGGATGTGGAGTAAGGAAGAGGTTAATGTACCTGACAAACCGGCTTTTTAAGCAAGATCATCATATTTTCATTTTCAGCGACACTTTTTCCTTTGCCCTTGTCAGCTTCAGATGATGATGGCTTTGTCTTTGTCCGCTCCCCTGTAGGTTCATTTATCAGAATACCTTTAAGATCTTTAGATCTCTGAGCAGGCTTGACGATAAAAGAGTCATCATCATCATCATCATCTTCATCATCATCGTTCTTTGGAGAAGAGGATGGTTCATCATCAGATAAGTCGATGGCTTCTTCATCTTCAGCTTCAGACTCAGTTTCTTCAGCTTCTTCTTCGAGTTGCTCCCCCTCAGATACAGAGGTAAGCTTCTCGGTTCCCTCAGGGTGTTCATCTCCCTGAGGTCCAGCGGCTGCTTCAGTTGTCTTCTCACCTTCTTCAGTAAAGGTGAGGTCTTCAATCTTCTCTCCCCTGATAGATTCATCATGGGAAAGGTCTTCAGCGCTCTTGGAGAGGTCTTCAGCGCTCTTATCCGGGTCTTCAGCGCTCTTCTCCCCCTCTTTTTCATGATGACTGGGGGAGGAATGTGAAGATTCAGCAGCTCGTGTGGTTTCCCTGTCTTCTTGGCCAGGGATTCCCACACAGATTTCAATCGCTGATAATCTGTTTTCTATGCCAGAAATACCAGGATTGATCTTCACGAGTTTAGCACGATCCGCCGTAGTAAAAGATGGAGGTGCAGGGGCGGTCGTGTTGGTCAGGATCTGCTGCAACAAAGTGTTCATAGAAGTGATGTCATTCTTCATCGTATTTACATCAGCCTTCACAGAACTCATGTCAGTCTTGACGGTGCTGACATCAGTCTTTACAGCAGACATGTCACCTTCGAGTATGCCAACCGATGTCTTCAGCGTTGTGACTTTGCTGGACATGGTGTCAAATGACTTCTTGATGTTGAGGTAGTCGGTGTAGATGTCAGAGAGATCCTTGGCAAAGTCGGTGAGTGATTTATCAACCTTCTCCAAATCGGCTTTGGAGGCATTCTTTTCGATGACAGTTGTCAGCTTTGTAAGATTCTCTCCAGCGTTTGTTACAGCTGAAGAGTTGCCGGAAAGAGTAGAAGTGAGACCTGTCAGCGATGTCTCTATTGTCTTCAGAGAGGCGTTGATGTCTCTCAGATTAGGACCTGTAACATATAAGAACTTGTGAACAGAGGAAATCTCAGAAGTTTGGGGTTCAGTTACAGTGTATAGGGGTTGGTGTGTACCTGCAGGAGGATTGGTGAATTCATCAAAATCTCGGGTTCCTGAGTAAAGTTCCATATCGTCACCAAGAGTGCATGGACGTATGGTCATCTCTGCAGGTCCTATGCCCATCATTCCTTGAAGAGTATTTTCTTTAGCTTCTGGAGGAATGACAAGTGCTTCAGTGATAACTGGAGTGGAGTCCAAATGAGTAGAGGGAGAAGCGAAAGGTAAGAATAGAGGTTGGTTATTGAGTTCAGCGTTGGATTCGCTGAGAATCACTTCATCAGTCTTTTGAGAGACTGAAGGAGGTTGGGTAGATTCCAAGTTTTTAACCTCAGCGTTTTGAGACGCTGAAGTTGGGATAGAGTGGGTGGCTTGTTCAGCTGTGGCAGAGCGTACCACTGAACTTTTCTTCAGCCCATCAAGAGGAGCTGAGGAGTCTTTAGCAATATATTGTTGGGGTTGCTCTTTGGTTTTCTTAGTTCTTTTGGAACCAAGTTGGATGTCATAGGGTTTCCTTTTTAGAGAAGGAATGGTGGTTACAGTTGGGGTATCAGCGGTGGGTTTGTTCGCTGAAGGAGCTGCAGAAGTAGAAGGAGTAGGGTTTAGAAGAGTTAGAAGAGTAGAAAGACGTACCTCATTTTCCATCGACTTGAAGTCGAGAATCTTAGGGCCGACCTGAGAGAGTTTCAGGTCACCCTCTGATGGGTAGCTGTCCTTCAGGCCTTTTTGGAATACGGCGCTGATGAATCGAGGATAGGGAACCCATGAAGATCTGTCAGCGACGGAGTCCACTCTGAGTACCAGGTCATCATAGATAATCGATGCCCAGTCTATATGTAGACCTTTCAGCAGTGCATATCCCATTTCTTGCTGAGGCTTAGCGGCTTGGTCAGAGGAGCCGGTCTTGGCAGTCATGCAGCTGGTCACATGGACGAAGATGAAATTCATCTAGCTGGGCATTTTCGATTTCTTGATAATGGTCAGCTTCTTCTCGGGCTTCATGTCCCTTCCAGTTTCCCATACATAGCCCATTGCATCGAAGAATGCAATGATGGCTTCCCTGTCTGAGTTTTTCTTGGGGCCAGGGAGAGGAACAAAGGGTTTTTCTTTGGTGGCCAAGGGAAGGTTCAGGGCTTTGCGAATTATGGCAGGTGTAATCTTCATAGTGCCATATTCGATATCGCAGAGGATGCAATCAATTGTTTTTTATGGGTCTTTGGCTGATGGTAGCTGAGAATGTCTGGCAGAGTACCAGAATTGTGATAGCAAAAGCTGATGTGCAGGAGGTGTTATGGTCAGGGCCGTGAAGATGGAGCGGTTCTTTAGGAAATTTACAGCATCATCTAGATGTGTAACTTGCTTTCGAGGAGGAAACTCGAGAAGCGCATAGAGGTTATTTATCTTTGTCCAATCTAGTTTGTCAAGAGAGAACTTGACCTGAGGAGCCTTGAGGATGTCCACTTCCTCAACAGTATCATCAGCAGCAGTGTTCTCAGCGATGGTGTTCTTGGGAATGTCAGAAGATGCCATTTTCTGTATTATCAGTTCAACCAAAGATTAACAAATAAGAATAATCTTAATGTGGAAAGATTTTCCAATAAGATGGTTCGAATTTTGTCCATTTCATTCAGACAAAATGTCTTAATGAAGATTAGGGTTTTTCTTGTTTTTGAAAAACGAAATGCAAACCCAAAAAAATCTTGTTTTCCAGTTTCCTTGGAAGATTGGGATTCTGGAAAAACGAATGAAGAACAAGTTTAAGATTTTTGCATTTAAACTTGAAGAACAACCATGAAATGGTTGTATTCATAAAACCATGAAAGAAAATGATTTCATTTTTAAGAAGTTCTTTTGTTTGATCTTGTTAAAACAATGAGAAGATCAGAAACAAGTTATTTGCATTTGGTAAATAATAAGAACATATTAACCTTTGATGTTTGAAGAAGACGAACAGTTGTTCTTGAAAAATTCGAGAGCAAAATGCAACAGTGAATTCTTTCTTTGCTTGGAGGAGAAGTTCGCGTAAAAGGAAAATATAAACCAAGAAATTGTTTATATAGAGAGATTAGAAAGAAAAAATCTTGAGCGGGAAAAGATTTTTATCATGACACGGACACGTGTTTGCATTTGATTGGCGAGTAAACGAAACATGCAAACGTGTGTCAGAAAGAAGAACGTGCCAAGGCTTATCCGTTGTAATGACGTCACAATTGTCCTTTCATATTCTTGGATGTCTCTGAGGTTTTGAAAACTCAGGGAAATTTTTGAAAAATGAAGCACTGAATAGAAATATCAGTGGTGGTTTTAGAAATTTCAAAGTATCGCTGATAAGGAAGAGATATTCAGCGATGTAATTTATTTTGAAATCTTGCATTCACATGCGATTGTCAGAGAGAGAAAACATACCTTGATATCAGCGAAGCACATTTATTCAGAGAGAGGATGATGAAATGGGTTATACAATTTGATTTTATCCGCTGATCAAATGTGAACCGCTGAAGATTTTACTCTTCAAAGTTCAGCATTCCAAGCTCGCTGATGAGAAAGTTGAATCTTGTCTCATCAAGAGGTTTGGTGAACAGATCAGCTAACTGATAATCAGTTGGGATAAAGTGAAGTTCTATATCACCATTCATCACATGATCTCTGATAAAGTGATACCTGATTTCGATGTGTTTTGTCTTTGAGTGTAGCACTGGATTATTGGCTATAGCGATGGCACTTGTGATGTCGCAATAGATTGGAATATTTGAGAGCTGAAGGTCATAGTCCAGTAGTTGATTTCTCATCCACAAGACTTGAGAACAGCAGCTTCCAGCGGCTACATACTCAGCTTCAGTTGTGGAGGTGGACACTGAGTTTTTCTTTTTACTTGTCCAACATACCAGCTTTCCACCCAGGAGCTGACATCCTCCTGTGGTGCTTTTCCTATCCATTCTGCAACCTGCAAAATCACTATCTGAATAGGCGATTAGATCGAATCCTGAGTCTTTGGGATACCAAAGACCTAGATTCGCTGTACCCTTTAGATATCTAAAAATTCGCTTTACAGCTTTCATATGAGACATCTTAGGTTCAGCTTGATATCGTGCACACAAACATGTTGCATACATAATATCGGGTCGGCTAGCTGTAAGATACAAAAGAGAGCCGATCATCCCACGGTACAGCGTGACATTAACAGGAACACCCTTAGTGTCCTTATCAAGTGTCAGCGGTGGTGCCATAGGGATTTTCATAGCTGAACTTTCAGTTAAGTCGAATTTCTTCAACATATCTTTAACATACTTTCCCTGATTAATGAAAGTTCCTTTTTCATTCTGTTTTATCTGAAGACCAAGGAAATATGTTAGTTCACCCATCATGCTCATCTTATACTCATCTTTCATTCTATCAGCGAAACGAGTACAAAGATCAGGGTTAGTAGAGCCAAATATAATATCATCAACATATATTTGAACAAGAATGATATGACCTTTTACTTTTCTGAAAAATAGAGTTTTGTCGATTTTACCTCGCTCAAATTGTTCAATATGGAGATAAGTAGAAAGAGTGTCATACCATGCACGTGGAGCTTGCTTTAAGCCATAAAGTGCCTTATCCAGTTTATAAACATAACCTGGACGCTTAGGATCTGAGAATCCTGGAGGTTGTTCCACATAGAAACGCTGACTTAACATCCATCTGATATACTTTGAAGTCTTTGTGTACAGCGTATGCTAAGAATAGACGAATAGATTCTAGTCTTGCTACTGGAGCAAATGTTTCGTCATAATCTATGCCTTCCTCTTGTCTGTATCCCTGAGCAACAAGACGAGCCTTGTTGCGGGTAACAGTTCCATGTTCGTCTAACTTGTTTCGATAGACCCCTTTAGTGCCTATCACTGTTTTGTCAGTTGGTCTTCGAACAAGTTTCCAAACTTTGTTTCTTTCGAATTCAGTCAGCTCTTCTTGCATGGCGCTGACCCAGTCTGGATCTTTGAGGGCATCATCTACTTTCTTTGGTTCAGTCAGAGAAATAAAGTTAACAAATAAACATATATTACCTGCACTTCGTCAAGTCTGAATACCAGCGTTTGGATCACCAAGAATTTGATCAATTGGGTGATTTATAGTCCATCGCTGAGCCGGGGCGTGAGACGCTGACTCAACTTGAACTGTAGGAGCTGAAGATGAAGCTTCAGCGACGTCTGGAGTTTCAGCCAAGAGAGGAATGGATGCAGTTGTCATTATATTCACTGATTGCTGAGAAGTAGATGGAATGTCTGAGATATTGGGTTCAGAAGCAGGTATAGTGTTTATAGGAACAACTGAGACCCATGAAGTTTCAGCTTCACTATTCTGCATATTTGGAATGATAGTAGGACCATCATCTTCAACTGTATGAGCACGAGGAGTGGGAATATCTTCTGAATCACCAAGATGAGAAAACATCCATTGATTCAGTTCTTCAGTATCAGCGGACGGTTTAGAGTTTGCTGAACGGGATTCGTCAAACGTGACGTGTATTGTTTCTTCAACAGTTTGTCTTCTTCGATTAAAGACTCTGAAGGCTTTGGAGACTGAGGAGTATCCAAGAAAGATTCCATCATCAGCCTTAGGATCAAACTTTCCAAGGGCATCTCTGTTATTCAGTATGAAACACTGACATCCAAAGATGTGAAGAAAGCTGATTGAAGGCTTTTTCCCATGAAAAAGTTCATAGGCCGTTTTATTGAATCTTTTGACTATCAGCGACCTGTTTTGCGTAAAACAAGCGGTGTTGACAGCTTCTGCCCAAAACTGAGTAGGCAGGAGAGAATCGCTGAGCATTGAACGTGCAGCTTCAATAATTGTTCTATTTCTTCTTTCAGCGACTCCATTTTGTTGTGGTGTTCTCACTGAAGAAAAGTTGTGAGAAATACCCTTACTCTCAAAGAAGGAATCAAGAGAACTGTTTTTAAATTCAGTCCCATGATCACTCCTTATTGAGCGAACGGTCAAATTGTTCAGGGTTTCCATCTTCCGAACAAAGGTGATGAGTTCTTCAAGGGTGTCACTCTTAGAACGGAGAAACATAACCCATGTATAGCGAGAGAATTCATCAACTATGACCAGTGTATATTTCTTTCCAGCGATGGATTGTTTGTTAACAGGGCCAAACAAATCCATATGGAGTAGTTGTAGAGGAGACTTGCTTTGACTTAAAGCTTGCTTTGGTCTGCTTCCCTTTCTTACACGATGAACATTAAGACTCTTTGGCGTATGAGTGTTGGGGTAGACCAGTGACTAACTCTTTTAAAGAAAGAGTGTTCAGTGTCTTGAAATTCAGATGAGAGAACCTCTTATGCCATAGCCAGTTGACATCAGATGAGGCTTTTGAGAAGAAACAGGAGTTCTCAGTTGTGGTTGAGTCCATGTTTATTACATAAACATTTTCCAAACGATAACCGCTGAGAGCTATCTTCTCCTTTTTGTCAGTGACAAAGCAGGATTCCTTAGTAAAGATTACTTTGTTATCCTTGTCGCAAAGCTGACTGATACTTAAAAGATTATGCTTCAGCCCTTCAACATATGCGACTCTTCTGAAGGTGGTTGTACCATTAGAGAGTACACCAAACCCTCGGGTATGTCCTTTTCCAATTCCGCCGAAAGTAACAGAGGGACCCTTCTCTTCCTTGTATTCAGCGAGCAGGCTTTTCTTTCCAGTCATGTGTCTAGAGCATCCGCTATCGAGATACCAGATACCCTTCTGAACCTGCATTACAAAGGAAGATTAGTTTTTCTTGGGTACCCACTTAACCATGTGTACACGTTTGTCAGTGGAAGTAGTTGGAATGGAAGGTTCAGCAATCTTCGCAGCATTTGAAGATTCAGCTTTGTCGGTCTTCACTTTGGTTAATTTCTTAACCTCAGTGGTCTTCTTTGCCTTGGGGGCAATCTTCACCTTAGCTATCTTTTCAGCTTTGGTGGCTGTGGGGCACTTACTAGCAATATGATCAGTGAGTCCACAATGATAACATTTCCTATAACTAAAAGTAGTTCTAGGACTATTTGAATGCTGAGCTTTTGATTTAGAATTAGAAGGACCAGCACCAAATAAGCTTTTGGGTTTTGAAATGGGAGGAACGCTTAGTTTTTCAGATTTCTTACCAAGGACATCCACTCTGAGTCTAGGAGTAGATCGCTGAATAGACCCACGCTGAGTAGATCCAGAGATCTGATTCCTTGATCCAGAGGAATAAATCACTAAAGCTTTAGAAGCATTCAGCTTTGGTACTAAAGTACCCTTCTGAGGATTTTGGTTATAAGCAATTCCTTTACCTTTATCTTTAAAGACAGAGGTAGGTTTTGGATAAACCATTTTCTCTTTACCTTTTGAAGAGGTAGAAATTTCCTCAGGGATAGTTGGTCTGGACGAGGAACACTGAGAGGATGAAGTGTCAGCGACTGAGGATACGAAAGTTCCAAATAAGAGCATGGAACGATCAGTGGTTGGTTCTTGAGTTTCATATTTGTAACCAAGACCACGTTTATCACTCAGGGGTATCTGAGACTTAATTATCTCAGTGATCTTTGTTGAAGAATTACACCATCCTTCAACAGTAGCTTTTTCAGCTTTCAATGCAGCGATAGCTTCTGCTCGTTCGATTTTGACTAGCTGATTTAAATGCACTTGATCTTTAAAATCTTCTTCAATTTTAGAAAGCTTTTCTATTTGAAGGTGACAGTTTTTAAGTTGTTCAGCGAGATCAAGGTTTTGATTTTCAACTATAGTTTTGCCATTCATGGCTTCATATAAACTTCTAGTCAAGAGATCGATTTTACGGAGACTATCAGCTTCATCAATATTTGCAATATTTGTAAAGAAGGAAGGTGATACCTGAATTGCAGAGGTTGAGGTAGAGGGAATGTCTGAACTTTCTTCCTCATCTTCAATCTTCTCCATAAGACAGAGATTGGCTTCATCATCTTCAGAGTCAGATGATGATTCTTCTTCTTCAGAAGCAGCCCAATCGTAAACCATCAGGCCTTTGCCTTTCTTCTTGAAGCTTTTCAGCTTCGCATACTTTTCTTTCAGCTTAGCATATTTGTCATCTTTATTCCTGGGAATAAAGGATTTCTTGGGAAACGCTGAGTTTCTCGATACTTTCTTAGACCTGCACTCGTTAGCGAAATGTCCAATCTTTTCGCAGTTAAAACAAGTAGCAGTAGCCTTATCAACAATAGTTGATGATCTTGGCTTATCAGTTATAGAAAGAGGTTTGTTCTTTCTGAACATTTTCTTTTTGGCGAATCTCCTGAACTTTTTAGTTAGGAGAGCCAATGATTCATCATTATCTGAAGAGTCCGAATCTGATGATCTTTCATAGTTACTCTCTAACTCAGTGATAGTGACCGAGGGTCGCTGAGTAGAGGGTTCCTCTGATATTAAAGCAACAGGGGTGCTTTTGGAATCTTTTACAAGATTCTTCTTAAGATGGCTTGATTGCTCATGATTCAGCATCGTGCCATATAAGGTAGCAAGGGTCATTGATCTTAGATCTTTGACAGCTTGAGACACATAGAATAACTGTCCTAGCTTTCAGGTAAACATTCTAGAAACTTTGTCAGCACTTCAAAGTTAGAATATTCCTTACCAACAGTTTTCAGATCTATTATTAAGCAATTAAAACGTTGGTGAACTTCAGAGAGAGTCTCATTCTTACCACAAATGAAACTTTCATACTGTCTTACCAGGTTGATCTTTCGAGAGTCCTGGACTTCAGCAGTACCTTCATACTGAACACATATTGTGTCCCACATGGCTTTTGAGGATTTCAGGTTCATGACGGAATGGTAGACTTCGTCAGGAAGAGCCATGGATAGTATGGATCTGGCTTTTGTGTCGATAGCCACTTTCTTCTTATCTTCGTCAGTCCACGTATGAACTTCTTTGGGTACCAGCCTTTCTGGAATAGCAGGTCTATTTTCAGCGGCTGGTTCTGCGGCATCGATTCTTACATGAATGAATGGGCCGTTTTCAAAATAATAAGGCATAGTAGGGTCTACACCTTCTAGGAAGAGAGTCATCCTATTTTTCCATAGATTAAAATTATCTCTGGAGAATCTAGGGGGTTTTGCAAGAGAACCATTGTCGATATAATTTGTGTTTGTGTTGGTAGCCATTTTCAGAAATAGCAAGGAAGAGAAATCTTAGTATAGATTAGATCTTGTTTATGAGTTTAAACAAATCCGCTCTGATACCACTTGTTGGTCCCGAAGGGCTATACAAGTTTGTAGAAAGGGGGGGGGTTGAATACAAACACACAGATTTTACTTTTCTAAATTGGTTATTGATAAATCATTAACAATTTACAGCTTGTTGTGGAAACAAGATTAAGGATAAACCTAAATATAAACAAGTTGGAACACTAAGTTTCTTGCACTAAGAAAGAGAAGGAAATTACTAATAATAACCTATCTCAAGATAAGAAGGATGAACTTGTCCAGAGTTAGCAAGTTACTTCAAAATGAAGTGAGTTCTTCTTCTTATATACTGCATGCATTTAATGCATTGCAGTTTACACTTTACACGTGGCAGCAGTTGATTGGTTGCATGTCATTGACCTTTGTTGACAACCTTAGTAGCCGCATGTTGAACAGTGTAGTATCAGAGTGGTTGTACGAATTCAAACAATAAGGAGGTTCTTTTTCTGACATATCGTACGGAGTCGTGCAAGGGTGGTTAAGACAAAAGTACTTTGTACGGAGGACTTTATGATCAGCTTTTCGTTGATTCAGCGATCTATCATTCTTTGTCAGTGAATGATAGAGTTCAGCGATAGCCAAAGTCTTGTACTTGATACTTCACGTTGAGTGGACATATCTGAGTCTTCGTTGATCCGCATCAGTTCATTAGGAGACTTGTCGCTGGTTCTTGAGCTTGATCTTCGACTTCAGCGTAGAACCTATGTTAACGTAAAACTTGTCTTCAGGGATCATAAGTAAACAACTAACTTATCAGCGATCACCATAAGTACTGAACAGACTCAGAGTGTTATGGTGAACAGTGCTCGCTGAATGTTTAATCTACAGAGCGAGAGTTCCTATCAGTGGTACTGTAAGATCTTAGTACTTATCAGCGATAGTGAAACTCTGATACATATTGTTTACTTACAATTTTCACTAAGTATATAAGAGGGGGTCATTATCAAATCACTGGGGGTTTGGATCAACAAAAACTAACTCAAACCTACCTCAAACTAAAAATAATAAAAATTAAATAAACCAATAACGTACCCGGTTATTACACTATTTGTGTAAACGGACCATGGGCTTGATATGTTTAGGCCCTAAGTATATAATGCTTTGTTAGCCTTAGAAAATAGGCTGGTTGTCATATTTTACTTTCACACGTATTGTAATTCTCTCTGATTATTGAAAGTGAATTGGATGACCAGTTGAAATCATTCTGACTATTTCTACATGTTGATTTCTACTATTTGTATGCACTAATCTGGAACCCACAAGAGGCGTGGTTGATTGTGTACAGATTCGTTCTTCGACTCCCAGCGAGGATCTCCGTTCCGTCTTCGTTACGAATGTTGCACCTCTTCGCCTTGAAGTTGACTTCAAGATTCTTGTCACAGAATTGGCCGATGTTGAAGAGGTTGTGTCCCAGACCTTCGACGTAGGACACTCGCTTAATGGTAAGATTGGCGTGAACTAGATCGCCAAAGCCCATAATCGGGGCTACATTGCCATTCCCGAAACGAACGTCACCACAGTACTTCTCCTTGAAGTTGGTGAGCAACTCCCGTTTACCAGTCATGTGTTTGGAGCAACCGGAATCAAGAAACCACACATGACCGAGCTACAAAATAGAAATTAGGGGTTCTTAGGTACCCATTTATAAATGGGTCCTGATAAGTTAGGTGCAACACCTTTTCTCGGGGCCCGTTTAGATTTGGGTCCTTTCGGGATTTCAAAGAATGCGAAGTAAACACATGATATGTACCAAACCAATCAGATTCATGTTTAGAGTCGACAAAATCATTCATTCCACACAAAGAACAACAAACACAATCACGCGAAATCTGAATCAATTGCTGAACTGAATTAAGTTTAAACGAAAATTGAAAACCATGTTCAACAGACTTATTAAAATCAAAATCATGATTGTTATTGTTCTTCCTAATATGCGAAACTGAATTAAAAGATTTAGTCTTCTCGTGGCGTAACTTAGGCTTCTTCTCTACCCACTCTTGTTAAACAGCTCTCCCCCGACCCGTTCTATCTGAAATGACATTATAGTTATTGTCAGAGGAGCTAGAGTAATAGGGTTGTCTTTTAGATCTGTTACCGGTTTTAGATCGTTTCTTGGACCGAAGTTTAGATTTAGATTTTGAAGAAATGGTCTCAGAAATGGTTTTGGAGTTAGAACACTCTCCTTTTTCAAAATTAACCAGTGTGGGCATTTTCTCTAAAAATTGAGTGTGACTTGCAAGCTTTGAAGCAAAATGAAATTTTGAAACATCATCATCATGACAAACAGAAGAATTCATAAACTCAGAAAACCGTCGTGCAGAATCAAATAGGTTTCACCATCAGAGTCGGATGAGGAGCAGTTAAAGGAATCATCCGTAAAGGGATTATTAAAATCTGGAAAAAGATTCCTTTGAACATAATCGGTTGGAACCGCCTTACCTTTATCTTGGTAACTCAAATTCTTATCATTGGTATCATAAGACACTCCTAGAAAAGCTTTGCACGAGGAACTATCCGAACAAGTAGTTGACGGGTCAACCGAGATGGTGTCAGGAGAGGCAGGCTTTATTGGAGTATCCACTGGACTTTCCTTAGCCATGCTTCCTATTAAAGCCTCTACCGCCAAGGCGGACAGTTTAGAATTCAATTTAGCAATCTCGGTTTTATAACTCGCTCTTTCTGATTCGGATAATGACTCGGCTTTGTTCTATTTGAGCTTGTCTATAGTGGATAAAAGTACAATTCTTTCGGTGTCAAAAATGACCTTGTCCCTCACAATTGATTCTTCGAGTTTGAAAATGATGTTTTCTAAAATCAGAGGTGGAACATATCGTTTGAACTCTGATTGATCGTTAGATCCTACATCTGGTGTTGCTGTATCTGGAACTGGAGTTTCTACAGTTTTAGCAAGAGAACAGATGTCGAAGTAATCATTTGAGATGTAAGGTGTTTTGGTTTTCAAATAAGATGCATTCAGGGTTTCGTACACGAAAGGAACTTGTACATTTATATTCTTTCTAGGTGGCTCATCTTCCGATTTATTGTCAACATTTTCAGGCTTTTCCCTTAATTTTGGTAGAGGAATTCCTGTTTTTCTTTTAAGGTCTTCCTTTTCCTCATCCTCCTGTGACGGTTTAGTCCACTTGATCTTATACTCAGGGTATTTCGTATCTAGGCCCAAAAAGTTGAACTCATAAAGGGTGGGAACCTTTGATAAGATTTTCTTAAGGTAACATGAATTATCATATATGAGTCCCCATTGAGAGTTGTAATACTTGAATTCCTTTGGTTTATTCAAATGAATGGTTTGTTCCGATTGACCAAGTTTATAAACTTTGGATTCTAGATCGTTAAGCTTAGTCGTCAACAACTCATTTTGTTTTTGAACGTTTTCTTGAAGAACAACACTCTTTGAATACTCCTCCTGCGACTTTTCTAACTTTTGAGTGAATTCAGATAGTTGGGTCTCTAGGGATTCTGCTCTTTTTGAAATGGATGAGCATTCAGATTGATAGTTTTCTATTACACACTTATCTTCAGCCTTTTCAATAGCTAGTTTCCTATGGTGTCGTATTTAGCTTTAGCCTCGGCTTCTAGCTTAGTGATTTGGGCGTCTTTAGCTTTAATCTTTTGTTTAAAAGAATCTAAAGTATGCACCATGACTTGCATCTGATCGATAAGTTTATCATTAGAAGAAGCACATACCTGGCATTCGGCCTTTTCTTTGTTCTTGCTGGAAGGTTCATCTTCAGTGTCAGATTCTTCGGGCTGAGTGCCAGTGTAGCACATATGAGCTCCAGCTTCTTCCTTTTCATCTTCAGTCAAGACGAGCCAGTGATCGTCTTCTACCATCAACGCTTTACCTACTTCTTTCTGCCTTGACAACAGCATTTTGTTCTTATAGTACTCAGCATTGCGCACTACATGTTTCCGACAGTCTTTAGCAAAGTGTCCTCGTTTTCCGTAATTGTAGCACTTCACCGGTTCATCATCATCTCGCTCATCTGACTTCCCTTCTGACTTCTTGCCTTCATCATTCTTCTTTCTTCCTTCATCTGACTTTCGCTTCCCGTCATACTTGTCTTGGTAGTCTCGACGCTTCGTGTTGGTAGAGTAACGTTGGTTGTTATTAGATGGCTTCTTGAAGAATTTATTCCTTGCGTACTCTCTGGTAAGTAGGGCAACAGCTTTCTTGATTCCATCAAGCTCAGGGTCAGAATCAATTTCAGGTTCTTCATCTTCATGCTCAGTCTCACTATGGGGTTCTTCTCGATGAGACCTTCGTTGAACGTGCTTGTCCTTTTTGTGAGATATGAGAACAAGAGGGTCTTCTTTCGTCTTCTCGCTAGACTTCTGATCTCCCATGAGTTCACGAACATCATCTTCATCTTGTAACAACATCTCATAGAGTTCATGCAGCGAAACATTCTCTAAAGAACGATTGTGGCGAACATGGAGGACAAATCCCTTCCATTCAGGTTGAAGGTTGTTCAAGAACTTTATGTTGTTCTCCGTGTTCGTCTTAAAGATGTTGTTTTTATGAAGATCGTTGATGAGCGTGCAAAATCTTTCGTAAGTCTCGGTTAGTGATTCTCCTCGTTTGGCCCTGAACGCTTCATATCGAGTGAGGCAGTTGGTTATCTTCAGCTGGTTCCCCTCGCGACTACCTTGCATAATTTTCTCCAGTTGATCACACATTCCTTTTGTCGTGTCTTTCTGACTGTCGATGCTGCAATAGATATTATTTGGAAGACTGTAGATGAGGTACGTCTTAGCCAATCTATCGCCATCTACTTGCCCCTTTTCTTCAGGAGTCGGCTTGTCATGAGGTTGGACCACCCGTTGAGCTGGGGGTCCGCCTTCTTGCACTTGGATATCCATCATAAGAGGTGGAACTAGTTCGTGGGTCAACGATCGGAGGATCTCATCGTAGAGAGACTTGGTCTCGATGAAACACATGAAGCAATCTTTCCAAACATTATACTCCCCTCGGTACAGGATCGGCGACTTGAGTTCAGATCCTATGGCTAACGCGTCTTGAGTATTCATGTTCGGGCACTTGTGTGATCGTAAGACGATTTGAGTGATCCAAAGGTAAAAGGAGTGATATAACGCAAAATCCTAAAGGAGTGAGTGAACTAAGATGTTCCTAAGTTCAAGTGGGTAGCAAGAGTAACTTGAAGGAAATAAATAGAGAAAGTAAACACTGAGATGTAGGAAAAATTAAGTGAACTAGAAAAAGAAATGCTTACCAAAGTGTGTAGGATGAGAAGTCCGGAACAGGGGATCCGGAACCGGAAAGATCCGGAACTGGAATTGAGACAAGATTCGCAATGGAACAAGATCCGGAATGGAATCCGATACACACCGGAACGGGGACTTGTCTGAAACCGATATTAGTCCGGAACCGGAATAAGTTCCGGTATAAGGCAAACCCGGTATGAGAACCGGAATCAAGGATGTACCCGGTATAACTCCGGGATCCGGTGTGTGGGTGCGGGAAACTCAAGAATCTGGGACCCAAAAAATTTAAGTCCTGTTGATCCAAACCCTCAGTGATTTGATAATGACTCTGAGAAACACTTAGTGAAAATTGTAAGTAGACAATATGTATTATAGTTTCACTATCAAGGAAAAATACTAAGTCTGTTTAGTACCGCTGATAGGAACTCTCGCTCTTTAAGTTATACATTCAGCGATACTGTTCATCAGTGAGCCTTGAGTCTGTTCAGCCTCACTGATGATCGCTGATAAAATATGTTGTTTACTTATGATCCCTGAAGACAAGTTTCACGTCAACTATGTTCTACGCTTAAGTCGAAGATCAAACCAAAGAACCAGCGACAAGTCTACTAATGAACTGATGCGGATATCAGCGAAGCCAAGACCTGTCCACTCAACGTGAAGTTTCAAGTAGAAGACTTCAGCAAACGCTGAACTTTATCATTCGCTGATAAAAAATCATTCAGCGAACGCTGATCATGATGCCTCCTCTACAAGTTAATTTTGTTTTATCCCCTTGCACGCCTCCATACGATAATGTCAGAACGGACATCCCTTTTGTCCATAATCGTACAACCAACTCTGATTCTACAATGTTCATCATGCGGCTACTAGGTTGTCTACCAAGGTCAATCCATGCAACCAACCAGCTGCTGCCACGTGTAAAGTTGTACTGTTGTGCATTAAATGCATGCAGTATATAAAGGAAACCCTACTTCAGAAATGAAGTGCTCGACAACTCCTTCTTCTTACTATTCTGTGTGTTAGAATATTTGTCTTTAATATTCTTATTTGCTCTCTATCTTTTTTCTAGTGCAAGAAATCTTAGTGATTCTCATAACTTGTTTAGATTAGGTTTATTCATTAATCTTGTTCCGCAACAATTTGTAAATTGTTTGATACATATCAATAAACAATTTAGAAGAGTAAAAATCGTGTGCTTGTATTCAACCCCCCCTTCTACAAACTTGTATAACCCTTTCGGGACCAACAAGTGGTATCAGAGCAGATTGTTTAATCTCAAAAACAAGATCTTGCTTATACTATTCTTTTCTCTTCCTTGCTATTTTCCAAAATGGCAAACTCCACAAACACAAACTACATTGATAATGGTTCTCTTGCTAAACCCCCTAGATTTTCCAGAGATAACTTTAATATATGGAAAAATAGGATGATGCTCTTCTTGGAAGGTGTAGACCCTACTATGCCTTATTACATCGAGAATTGTCCATATGTCCCTGTTAGGATTGACCCTGAAGTTCCAGGCACTGCCACTAGAGCTGCCATTCCTGAAAGAATCATTCCCAGGGAAGTTCACACTTGGACTGATGAAGACAAGAAGAAGGTGGCTATCGACACTAAAGCCAGATCCATCCTCTCTATGGCTCTTCCTGACGAAGTCTACCATTCCGTCATGAACCTGAAAATCTCCAAAGCTATGTGGGACACAATCTGTGTTCAATATGAAGGTACTTCTGAAGTCCAGGACTCAAGAAAGATCAACCTGGTAAGACAGTACGAAAGCTTCATTTGTTGTAAGAATGAAACTCTCTCTGAAGTACATCAGCGATTTAACTGTTTAATCATTGACCTAAAAACCGTTGGTAAGGAATATTCTAACTTTGAGATCCTGACAAAGTTTCTAGAATGTCTACCTGAAAGCTGGGACAGTTATTCAATGTGTCTCAAGCTATCAAAGGATCTAAAATCTATGACCATGTCTACCTTATATAGCACTATGCTCAATCATGAGCAGTCGTGTCATCTTAAGAAGAATCTTGTAAAAGATTCCCAAAGCACACCTGTCGCTTTACTCTCTTCAGAGTTAGTGCCTACTCAGCGATCCACTGTCACTATCACTGAGTTGGAGTCTAACTCTGATGACTCATCTGAAGCTGATCCTTCAGAAATAGATGAGTCTCTGGCCCTCCTGACTAATTCTTTCAGGAGACTCACCAGAAAGAGTAACTTCAGAAGAAACAAACCTCTTTCCCTCACTGATAAGCCAAAATCATCAACCCATGTTGATAAGGGAACTGCCACTTGCTATAACTGTGAAAAGATAGGTCACTTTGCTAGTGAGTGCAGGTCGAAGAAAGTCTTTAAACCCTCAGCTTCCTTCTCCGAGAAATCCTCTAACCCCGGGGCTAGAGATGACAAATACAAAAAGCTGAAAGAAAAATATGCAAAGCTGAAAAGCTTTAAGAAGAAAGGCAAAGGCCTGATGGCTGACTTTGACTGGGTTGCCTCTGATGAAGAAGAATCATCTGACTCTAAAGATGATGATGAGGCCAATCTCTGCCTCATGGCAAAAATAGAAGACAAGGAATAAAATTTTGAAATTCCCTCTACTTCAACTTCTACCTCTAAGGTATCAACTTCCTTCTTTACTAATATTTCAGAGATTAATGAAGCTGATAGTCTTCGGAAAATCGATCTTCTGACTGTAAATTTATATGATGCCATGAATGGAAAGACCATAGATGAAAATCAAAACATTGATCTAGTTGAACAGCTTAGAAACTGTCACCTTCAAATAGAAAAGCTTTCTAAAATTGAAGAAGATTTAAAAGATCCGGTCCATATAAATCAGATAGTCAAAATCGAGCGTGAAGAAGCTATCGCTGCATTAAAAGCTGAAAAGGCTACTGTTGAAGGATGGTGTAAATCCTCAACAACGATCACTAAGATAATAAGGTCTCAGATTCCCTTGAGTGATATAAGTGATCTTGGTTATAAAGCTGATACTCAAGAACCAACCACTGATCGTTCCATGCTTAAGTTTGGAATGTTCGTATCCTCAATCCCTGACACTTCCTCATCTCAGTGTTCCTTTTCTAAGACTCCCACTCCTGAGGAAAAACCTACCTTAAAATCTAAAGGTAAAGGTAAAGAAAAAGTTTTCAACCAAAAACCTCATAAGGGTACCTTTGTACCTAGGCTGAATGCTTCTAAGGCTTCAGTAAATTATCCCTCTACTTCTAAGAACAAGATCCCTGAATTCATTCAGAGATCCACTCCTAGAATCAGAGTGAATGTTATTGGTAAGAAATCTGAAGAACTGATTGTTCCTCCCATTTCCAATGCCAAAGGTATACTTGGTGCTGGCTCTGCTCATTTAAAAATCTCAGCTAAGCATACAAATGGTCCTAAAGCTACTTTTATCTATAGGAAATGTTATCACTGTGGACTTACCAATCATATTGCTAGTAAGTTCCCCACAGCCACCAAAGCTGAAAAGTTAGCTAAGGTGAAGATCAATGCCTCCAAGGCAAAGAAGACCAATCCTGGTGCAAATCAGGTTAAGGTGAAACCAACCACTGAGGTTAAGAAATTAACCAAAGTGAATACTAGTCCTGAAGTTGAATCTTCAAATGCTGTGAAGATTGCTGAACCGTCCACTTCCTCTACCACCACTGACAAATGTGGGCCCATGGTAAAATGGGTGCCCAAGTCAAACTAATCTTCCTTTGTTTGTAGGTTCAGATGGGTATCTGGTATCTCGATAGCGGATGCTCTAGACACATGACTGGAAAGAAAAACCTGCTCACTGAATATAAGGAAGAGAAAGGTCCCTCAGTGACCTTCGGTGGAAACGGAAAAGGCTATACCTGAGGGTTTGGTGTACTTTCTAATGGTACAACAACCTTCAGAAGAGTCGCATATGTTGAAGGACTGAAGCACAATCTTCTAAGCATCAGTCAGCTATGTGACAAGGATAACAAAGTAATTTTCACTAAGGAATCCTGCTTTGTTACTGACAAAAAGGAGAAGATCGCTCTCAGCGGATACCGTATGGAAAATGTTTATGTTATAAACATGGACTCTACAACCACTGAGAACTCCTGTTTCTTCTCAAAAGCCTCATATGATGTCAACTGGCTATGGCATAAGAGGCTCTCTCATCTAAACTTCAAGACACTGAATACTCTTTCTTCTAAAGAGTTGGTCACTGGTCTACCTCAACACTCGTACGCTAAGGAATCTCTATGTTCAGCGTGTGAAAAAGGGAAACAGACTAAAGCTAGCTTCAAATCTAAGCAAGTTTCCTCAATGTCATCTCCTCTTCAACTTCTCCATATGGATTTGTTTGGCCCTGTTAACAAACAATCCATCGCTGGAAAGAAATATACATTGGTCATAGTCGATGAATTCTCTCGCTATACCTGGGTTATGTTTCTCCGTTCTAAGAGTGACACCCCTGAAGAACTCATCGCTTTTGTCAGGAAAATGGAAGTCCTGAACAATATGACCGTTCGCTCTATAAGGAGTGATCATGGGACTGAATTCAAAAATAGTTCTCTTGATTCCTTCTTTGAAAGCAAGGGTATTTCTCACAACTTTTCATCAGTGAGAACACCGCAACAAAATGGAGTCGCTGAAAGACGAAATCGAACTATCATCGAAGCTGCACGTTCAATACTCATCGATTCCATCTACCTACTCAGTTCTGGGCAGAAGCTGTCAACACTGCCTGTTTCACTCAAAATAGGTCGTTGATTGTCAAAAGATACAAGAAGACAACCTACGAACTTTTCCATGGGAGAAAGCCTTCAATTAGCTTTCTTCACATCTTTGGATGTCAGTGTTTCATACTGAACAACAGGGATGCCCTTGGAAAGTTTGATCCTAAGGTTGATGATGGAATATTTCTTAGATACTCTTGTATCTCTAAAGCCTACAGAGTCTTCAATCGAAGAAGACAAACTGTGGAAGAAACAATCCACGTCACTTTTGACGAATCCCGATCAGCGAACTCCAGACCTTCTGCTGATACTGAAGAACTGAATCAATGGATGTTTTCTCATCTTGGTGATTCAGAAGATGCTCCTATCCCTCCAACTCATACTCCTACCGCTGAAGATGATGATCCTACTATCATCTCAAGCATACAGACAACTGAAGCTGAATCCTCATGGGTCTCAGTTGTTCCTCTTAATACTATGCCTGCTTCTGAACCTACTACCTCAGACATACCATCTAATTCTCAGCAATCAGTGAAGGAAATGACATATGAACCTCTATCTCTTCTACCTGAAATACCTGAAGTTGCTGAAGCTTCCTCTTCAGCCCCTCCATAAGTTCAAATCGAGTCAGTTAATCATGCTCCGGCTCAGTGATGGACTATAAATCATCCCATCGAACAAATTCTTGGTGATCCGTGTTCAGACTCGACGAAGTGCAGGTAATATTTGTTTATATATTAACTTTATTTCTCTGATTGAACCAAAGAAAACAGATGATGCCCTCAGAGATCCAAACTGGGTCAGCGCTATGCAAGAAGAGCTGACAGAATTTGAAAGAAACAAAGTTTGGAAGCTCGTTCCACGACCTTCTGACAACTCAGTGATAGGCACTAAATGGGTCTATCGAAACAAGTTGGATGAACATGGAACTGTAACCCGCAACAAGGTTCGTCTTGTTGCTCAGGGATACAGACAAGAGAAAGGCATAGATTATGATGAAACATTTTCCCTTGTGGCAAGACTCGAAGCCATTCGTCTATTCTTAGCTTACGTTGTACACAAGGACTTCAAAGTCTATCAGATGGATGTTAAATTAGCATTCCTCAATGGAAGGCTGAATGAAGAAGTCTACGTGGAACAACCTCCAGGATTCTCAGATCCTAAACATCCAGGTTATGTTTATAAACTGGATAAGGCACTTTATGGCTTAAAGCAAGCTCCTCGTGCATGGTATGACACTCTCTCTACTTATCTCTATATTGAAAATTTTGAGCGAGGAAAATCGATAAAACTCTATTTTCACGAAAGTAAAAGGTCATATCATTTTTGTTCAAATATATGTTGATGATATTATATTTAGTTCCACTAACCCTGACCTATGTACTCGTTTTGCTGAAAGAATGAAAGTTGAATATAAAAAGAGTATGATGGGTGAACTAACATATTTTCTAGGTCTTCAAATCAAGCAGAATGAAAAAGGAACTTTCATTCACTAAGGTAAGTATGTTAAAGATATGCTGAAAAAGTTTGACTTAACTCAAAGCTCAGCTATGAAAACCCGTATGGCACCGCCGCTGACACTAAACAAGGATCCTTCAGGGAAACCTGTTAATGTCACAGCGTACCATGGGATGATCGGCTCTATTCTGTATCTTACAGCTAGCCGTCCTGATATAATGTATGCAACTTGTTTGTGTGCATGATATCAAGTTGAACCTAAGGAATCTCATTTGATCGCTGTAAAGTGTACTTTTCGATACTTTAAGGGTACTCCTAACCTAGGTCTTTGGTATCCCAAAGACTCAGGGTTTGATCTAATCGCCTATTCAGATAGTAATTTTACAGGTTGCAAATTAGATTGGAAAAGCACCACAGGAGGCTGTCAGCTCCTGGGTGGAAAGCTAGTGAGTTGGACAAGTAAAAAAGCAAAACTCAGTGTCCACCTCAACCGCTGAAGCTGATTACGTAGCTTCTAGAAGTTGTTGTTCTCAGGTCTTGTGGATGAGAAATCAATTACTTGACTATGACCTTCAGCTCTCCAAAATTCCAATCTATTGCGACAGCACTAGTGCCATCGCCATAGCAAACAATCCAGTGCTACACTCAAAGACCAAACACAACGAAATCAGGTATCATTTTATCAGAGATCATGTGATGAATGGTGATATAGAGATTCATTTTATCCCAACTGATTTTCAGTTAGCTGATCTTTTTACCAAACCTCTTGATGAGACACGATTCAACTTTCTCATCAGCGAGCTTGGAATGTTGAACTTAGAAGAGTAAAATCTTCAGTGGTTCACATTTGATCAGTGATAAAAATGAATTTGTATAACCCTATTAATCACCTACTCTCTGAACAAAATTGATTCGCTGATATCAAGGTAAGTTATCTCTTACTCGCTGACGCTCGCCTAAGAATGCTAGATTTCAAAACAAATCACAACGCTGAATATCTCTTCCTTTCAGTAATATTTTGAAAATCTAAAAACTCTCACTGATATTTCTGATCAGTGCTTCTACTTTTAAAATGTCCCTGAGTTTTCAAAATCCTCAGAGACACCTTAAGAAGTGAAAGGACGTTTGTGACGTCATCACAACGGAAAGACCATGGCACGACTTTTTTCTGACACGTTTGCCCGTTTCGTTTCCTTGTCCAATCAAATTCAAGGGACGTGTCCGTGTCATCATGAAAAACGTTTCCCACTCATAGTTTTTCTCTCTCTACTCTCACTATATAAACCCTTTGCGTTTATATTTTTACCTTTTACGTGAACATCATCTCTCTCAAGCAAGAACTTACTGTTGCATTTGAAATATTTTCTCAAGAACCTATTCATCTTCATCTTCTTCAACACTACGGGTTAATATTTCTTTTATTTTGCAACTCACAAACTTGTTTCTGATCTTATTATTGTTTCTAAAAGATCAAACAAACGAACTTTCTAAAAATGAAATCATTTTCTTCATGGTTTTATGAACACAATCTGCTTACAGATTGTTCTTCGAGTTTAAAATAAAAATCTTAAACTTGACTTTTTCATATGTTTTTCCAGAATCCTTCCCATAAAAGGAAACTAGAAAAACATTCACTATGTTTTGTACTTCTTTTTCAAAACTAGAAAAACCCTAGGTTCCATCTCTTTCTCAAAGTGGAAACTGTAAAACCCTAAAAATCCTTATTTTGGAACTTTATCCATTTTAAGAACTTCTCTTCATATTCTTCATGTTTATACTTTGTGAACAGAAATGGCAACCACTGAAGCAACTCCTCAGTCTCCTACTACATCCTCTGAAAGGACTGAACTCATCAAATCCCCAAATATCAACTTCGAAATGGAACAAGTCACTTTCACTGGAAACAACCCATACGCTCTGTTCGACTTCCCCCCCAAGAAGCAAATCACTCATCTAAATGACGCTGTGAATTTTCTGAAAACCTGTCCTCTGTCGACAGCCCTGACTATCAAACCACCTGCTCACAAGAATCTTCTTGCTCAGTTCTGGTATACTGCCAGAAGAGCTCAAGTTCCCTCTACCAAAAACCCCAAGAATATGATCGATGTCATTCTTTTCGACACTGAACATGGTGAATCCAAGATTCATCCCGGGGCTATCAGGTCTGCCCTAAACCTCCCTGGATACTCAAAAGAAAGGCGTTTCGTTCCTCTACCTGATCCCAAGAATGCGGCTGATAGAGATGAACTCATTGCATTCTTTGATGCAATGCAGTATACTTGGAGCACAGGGAGAGATAAACTCCCTGAGAAGAATCTCAAACAAATCCTCAAATCTAAAATGCCAAGCGAGATGAACTTCATCTTCGCACACCTTATCAGCTGCATGACCGCCAAAGTTGGGTCAACTGACCAAGCCTCCAAACCTCAGCAGGCTATGGGGTATACGCTGATGAAGGACCTGAACATCGACTGGGCTAAGATCATTTTCGACGACATGATGCTCAGAGTCGACGAAGCCAAGAGGCCACTAAATGTTCCTTATCCCCGATTTCTCAGTGCTCTCTTCCGACAAGGACTTAAGGATTCATACCCGAAGGTGGGCGACCTGAAGCTATCACAGGTCGGCCCTAAGATCCTCGCCTTCAAACCGGTGGAAAACGAGGTACATCTCTCTAATCTCTTACCTCTTCTCAGACCTCATTCTTCTTCTACTTCTGCGGCTACCACTACGGCAGCGGTAATCCCAACCGCTGGTACCCAGGCCGCAACATACACTCCTTCTCGCAAAAGGAAACCTTCTGACACACCCCTTGGCACCCATAAGCCCAAGAAGACCTCCAAGGAGCAACCCCCTAAGCCTACCCAGGCTGAAGACTCCACGTCTATCTCTCCAAAGAAGACGCTGGAAAGTTCCGTGGTACGTTCTGCCACAGCTGCTTAATCAACCCCTTCTATACCCACTTCAGTGTCTCTAAACGCTGAGGTTGTCTTAGAACAGAACCTCCCTCCCTCAGTACCTCTAAGTACTGTAGAAGTATTATTCAACGGATCCAACGCTGAACCCGGCACCCAATCCCTCTTCTCAACCATCATTCCTTCCACTACTTCTTTGGTCACTCAATCTCTTTTTCCCCCCTTCTCTACAACAAATGTCATTCACCTGAGTGACACATCTGCTGAAGATCTACAGCGGATGATGGATCAAAATAAAGGACCTACGGGCACCTCTACGCGTGCATCTCTAGAAGACGATTACAAAAAATATTCAGGTTATCGAAACTTCGATGACTTCGTCAACCAACCCGCAGGTATACACAACACCTTAAACACTCCTCTCTCAAAATCCCCAACTTCTGAGCTTTCCTTTGTTCATAAGTTTTTATCTTCTACAGGTCCTAAATTGGGCGACATCAACAACACGCTCAAGGATTTGTCTACAAAGGTGGAATCTCTCACCACAACACTCTCCTCCAACTCTTCAGTGGTTACAAACGCTGGAGAGGCTCTCAAGACACTCACCAACGAGGTGAAAGGCAAGCATCCAGTGCTGATCTGGAAAAGGTGGAAGGTAGTCTTTCCAATGTTGCTCAGGCTCTCGCTGACAACTCCACCTCCATCACTGCCTTGAACACTACCAACAGCACCCTCTCCAACAACTTCACCACCCTGTCCAACGAAATCACATCGTTGCAAACAGTGGTTGGAAATCTTCAGGGAGAGGTGTCTACTTTAAAGACAGACATAAGCACTGCGACAAATCTCCTGCAGTAGATCCTTGATCTCCTGAACGCTCTAACATGTCCTCCTTCACATTTCACACAGGTTGATCGGGAATATCTTGAAAGAATCAATCCTGCTATTTCTGGCCTAGAAGACAGAATAGCAAAGGTGGAAACATGTGTTGGGATCACTGGCCTAGAAGACAGTGACACAAAAGCTGTTGCTGCTGATGTTATTGCCTCCCCCATTCGTCATGAGGAAGAGGGGGAGAAGAGTCAAGAAGATCTTCCCCATAACTCTGCGGGGGAGAAAAGTGTTGAAAAAGAATCATCTGCTGATAAACCTCTGGGAGTTGAAAACCCTGAGGGAACTGAGAAACCTCCCTCTGATTCTGAGGGGGAGCAACTCGATGAGGACGTTGATGTTGAAATCCTAGAACCATCTGCTGATGACGACGAAGAAGAAGAAGAAGAAGAAGAAGAAGAAGAAGACGAAGAAGATCTCGTTCTTCATGACGACGAACCATCAGCATCACCTAAATATGATGATGATGATGACGATGACGATGATGATGATATCGACTACTCCTTCCAACCTAGAAGGACCCCTGCTCTCAAAGGGGTAGTTATTAAAGAATCGTCAGGGGAGGGGACCACCAAAAAGCCTGCAGCGACTGAAGCCGATCAAGGCAAAAACAAAGGCATCGATGTAGAAGACAATCTGACTATCCTTCTACGAAAGCCAGTTTGTCAGGTACAATATATTTTATTCCCTTACATTGCATCCCTCCTCTATCCCTTCTCAACCTCAGTCCTCCTCTCCATAAAACCTCTATACACTTAACCTCATTCTTTCTCTATCTATTCTCCCAAATGATCTTACTTAAACGATCGTTGTGTTTCAACTAGTCCTCTCCCCTACTTGAGGGTCAAGTTGAAGCTCTTCCTGCTATAACTCCGATAATCCCAGCCCCGAGCGCTGAAGAAATAATCCCGGTCCTGAATCTCGATGGGACCGATGACATTTTTGAAGAAGAAGAGCTGCTTACACACGATAGAAGACCTTCCTTGGTTCCTCAAACGCCAAGTGAAGAAGAAATGAAAATAAGAGCAACTATGATTCAACAGCTAGAGGATCAACGATTCATTCATGTTCATCTCAACATTCTATCAAAAGATGAAGTCGTTGAATCCCTCAAAGCTGAAAAACTCTTCGCTGAACGAAAGAAGGCTGAAGAAAAAGACAAAGAATATGCCTTAGAGCTTGCTCAACGTTCAGTTGAAGATCCAGCCTTAAAGAAATTTCCTGTTGTTGTCCAAAAGAAACTGATGAAGGATGCACAAAAGACCCACCAGGAAAAGACCAAAGTCAGCGGCACCACACTCGAATGGTGTAAGAAGGTGTGCCACTACAGACAACATCCTTCAAGGATAAAAGCTGTAAACGTCAAAGGGAGATATGCTTTGAAAAATAACATAAAGGTACCGATCGTTCATGTCCAAGTAGTCAGAGAAAACGGCTACAACAGAACTTGCTACATGTCAACTCTGGACAAATTTGGTCTCGCTGAATGGTTGGAGATGAGAATAGCAATTCAAAGATCCCGCTCAACTTTCAAAACCTATGTTCAACAAGCCATAAACAGGCAGATCGACTTAGTTACCTCAGCGGTTGATATTCCACCTCCACCGCCAATTCAGAAGAAGCGAGCTGCTCCAAAGAAGAAGAAGACCCCTTCCTCTCCAGGCCCGACAATAAGAAACGAGACAGGGATTGAATTCTCTCGTGAAGCAGTTCTTGGCCCTGCCCCTGATCTCTCCGGACTCGACGTATCTCTACCTCCCGCTGAAGCTTTCTTCCCTGGCAGAGTTATCAGCGAACCTTATGGCATATTCTTCTATGACTTCAATGGTCGTGAATGCTTTCAACGCATCTCTGAGTTATACAAAACTCCAATCGAACAACTCATAGATTTACTATACTGGTGTGAGTACAAACGCAGTCTCCTTGGATCACTCCTTAAACCCCACATCTACCGCGAAGCAAAGAAAAGAAGGGAACAGGGAGTCACAGTACCTGATTGGATGATTCCAGAGACTGACACTCTTGATGATCTCGTCAAGAAAGAACCTGAGTAGCTGATAGGATTTCTTTTTATAATTCTTCTATCCTTTATCAGCATGTATTTTTTTGTACTTGTAATTATTATTTGATGTACTTGTAATTATTATTTGATGTACTTGTAATTTTTCCACTTCCCTTTGTAACTGATACGAAGTTTAATGAAAAATTTCAGCGAATGTACTTTACTCCATCAGTACTTAAAAAGATCCCCGAAAACAGTAAATGGGACAAATATTTTATGAGTCCTTTTTATCCTTATGTTTTCTTACATAGCAATTTTCTTTTATTGCTATGTCATAATCAAATAGGGGGAGATTGTTGATCCAAACCCTCAGTGATTTGATAATGACTCTGAGAAACACTTAGTGAAAATTGTAAGTAGACAATATGTATTAGAGTTTCACTATCAAGGAAAAATACTAAGTCTGTTTAGTACCGTTGATAGGAACTCTCGCTCTTTAAGTTATACATTCAGCGATATTGTTCATCAGTGAGCCCTGAGTCTGTTCAGCCTCACTGATGATCGCTTATAAAATATGTTGTTTACTTATGATCCCTGAAGACAAGTTTCACGTCAACTATGTTCTACGCTGAAGTCGAAGATCAAGCCAAAGAACCAGCGACAAGTCTACTAATGAACTGATGCGGATATCAGCGAAGCCAAGACCTGTCCACTCAACGTGAAGTTTCAAGTAGAAGACTTCAGCGAACGCTGAACTTTATCATTCGTTGATAAAGAATCATTCAGCAAACGCTGATCATGAAGCCTCCTCTACAAGTTACTTCTGTCTTATCCCCTTGCACGCCTCCGTACGATAATGTCAGAACGGACATCCCTTTTGTCCATAATCGTACAACAAACTCTGATTCTACAATGTTCATCATGCGGCTACTAGGTTGTCTACCAAGGTCAATCCATGCAACCAACCAGCTGCTGCCACGTGTAAAGTTGTACTGTTGTGCATTAAATGCATGCAGTATATAAAGGAAACCCTACTTCAGAAATGAAGTGCTCGGCCATCTCCTTCTTATAACTATTCATTGTGTTAGAATATTTGTCTTTAATATTCTTATTTTCTCTCTATCTTATTTCTAGTGCAAGAAATCTTAGTGATTCTCATAGCTTGTTTAGATTAGGTTTATTCTGTAATCTTGTTTCGCAACAAGTTGTAAATTGTTTGATACATATCAATAAACAATTTAGAAAAGTAAAAATCGTGTGTTTGTATTCAACCCCCCCCCCCCCTTCTACAAACTTGTATAACCCTTTCGGGACCAACAAGTCCCGTATTCAAACACAATTCGAAAGAATACGTACCTGGAGATGCAAAAACTCACTTTTTTTACCGAAACGCTTCGAGGGACTTCTGCAAACACTTTGATAACACAACCGATAACCAAAGAAAGCACAAACAACTAACCAAATCGATTTTTAAGCCACTTTTAAGCAAAAATTAAGAATTTTTCAAGAACAGAGTGCTATTAACCCAGAATTGAAAAACCTTAAAATTGATTATCAAAGACTTAACCAAAAGTGGTCAAAAATTGATAATGACTCTAGAAACACAAGGAGAACACTTTCTTTAGCATCTATTTTGAATTTAACACACAAATCAAAAACAAAGAATAAGCTTTTTCAATGAAACAGTCGAACAAACTGGAATGACTCTAAATTGAGAGACTTTACCTTTGGATCGTTCATCTTTCTGCTCTGATACCAATTGTGGATCCCAGATTAACAAGTGCAATGCAATGAATCAACACAATAGCATATGAATGTCATAAATCTCACTTGATTGAATAGCAGAAACTATGAAATCTCAGTAGTCGTACAAGGTAATCAGTTGTTAATCAATTAGGTCATTAACCCTAATACTAAACAAAAAGAAACTATTTATATCCCATTAGGGATAGTTACAAGATTTGACAGAAACAGTCCCAAAACTTCTATTCAACTGACTTTGAGACCTAACAGAACCATATCTTGATTATTAAACAATACGAACATAATTATAACTCAACTGCGAGTATGATATGAGTTGATATGTGTTTTGTTTTGGTACGCACGTATGCTAGGAAGTGTAATGGATCCATAGGCACTAGCATTATTTGATAAGCGTAGAGTAGGCAAGGTTTAATTGTTATTCCCGTTTATATTTGGAATTGAGGAATAGACAAAGTATAATTGTTATTCCCTTTCGTATTGTGACGTGAGAATGTGAATAGGCGAGGTATAAATGTTATTTCCGTCTTTATTGGGAGATTAGGAATAGGCAAGATATAATTGCTATTTCTACTTCCACTCCGAGAAATATGCATGATTTATTTGTAATTTCTTGGATATGAGCTGTAATCTAGAATCATTAGTGATTCGTAGTGTTGCTCTTAACATGATATTATGACTTACTTAGTGTTTGTCATATTCATGGAATCGTGTATGATACCCGTCATCGAAAGATGTTATGTGTTCGATATGAAGGTTTGCGAAATGAAGGTTTGCGAAAAGATTCTTTTACATGCTTTGTATACAAATTGGGTCTCAAAGCTTATAAAGGTTTTAATTTGAAAATTGGATGTTCTCACTAGGCGCAAGCCTAATGTTTCCAAATTAAATTTTCTTACCAGGTACTAGCTCGGGAAAGGATACGAGGGGATGAGTGAAGAGTGGTACATGTTTATGCTTTTGGAAATGAAATGGAGAAGTAGTGTCATCGAAGATATTTTGGGGATTTTGTAGACAACCTCATAATCTGATTTTGTTGACTGTGGATTAGATTAGTTGGTTGTTTATGATAGATCATTTGTAATTATGAAACTTGTCACTAATTCTCCAGTTGTAAATGAAAGTTTGGAAGATGTTATAGTAAACTCTGCTAAAATTTTAAGGTTTAAATTTACTGTGATTTTTTGGACGTTTCATAATTACATATTATTCTTGTAGGATTTGGCATTAATTTTTCTTAACTGGTTGAATAATCGGTGTTTTATTTTAATCTTTATAACAATTGTGTATATGTTCAAAATGTTTTTTTTAATTTTCATTTTGCTGTAATTTTAAGTATTTGTAGTTTGACTATATATTAATAATTTCATGTTAATTGTTAATTGTTAAGTTCCAATACTTTGCTTGCATATCACTACAACAAAATTGGATTTATAGGATACTCAAAAAATGCAAGTGTTCTAATATCATACTTAATAAGACTTACGTTTACAAGACTAAGCTATAAATTGTCATGTCTAAAAGTGTTACAATAGGTTTATAGGACGGTTTTAGGCGTTTTAATTAACAAGTTTTTATGACACTTTTAAAATAAACTGTCGTGTTAGCTATTTTATAGAACATTTTTGAGAAGTGTCCTATGAACCCATCTTTTTATTTGACACTTATGTTAATAGGACATTTTTTTCTAAAATATTGACAAATGATTGATTACATGTTAAGAGGGAGGTTCAAACGAGAGCAATAACCAATTGAGAGAACACGAAAACGGTCAAACACGTGCAAAATCACATGCGAGTTTACGCGAACGATCAACGCAAGCGTGCGAGGGCGACATGTCCCGTGACCTAAGGTTGCGGCTAAAATCGCATGAATCACATGTGAATTTACACGCGATTTTAGTATAAAATCACATGTAATTCCATCGTTTTCTTATTCTCTTATTGGTTACTTTCTCGTACGAATCTGACTCTATACGCCATTGTGTTGGGTTCTTGAAGCCTTATTTATGTATGTTCCATGTCGTGAAGAAAGTGTGGAAATATGTTGATTTTTCATGACAAACGTCGCTTCTAAGACTAAATTGAACCGGCCTAAATGAATCCAGTATATTTCATTAAGATGCAAGGCTTAAAAGCGTAAGATTTTATGGAAACATTTATTCTATCCCAAAAGATAGAGAGACTAAGGTGTTGTTTGTTTTTAAAGAGGTCTGAAGTCTAAAGTCTGATTTTACATCTAAAAAGTAAGAGGTGGTGCTGAAGTCTGAAATCTGAAATATTAAGACTGTTTGTTTTTATAAAATGATAAACATCTGAATTTGTTTAATTGACTAAAAATATTATGTTTTAAAGTTCAAACTTGAAAGAGACTACTATATGATAACACACATATTCATACACATCAACCATGCGTGCAATTGAGGAGGAGGTAGAAGGAACTGGACCTTAAAAAAAATAAGAGGAATTAAGTGGATGGTGCACCTTAAAATTTCAGAGGGCATTAAGAGGTTTTCAGACCTTTTTCTAAATAAAAAACAAAAAATCTTAAATCTGGAAAACTCTTAATTTTCAGACTTAAGAGGTTTGAAGAGGTATTTTTTGAAAAACAAACAGACCCTAACAACGGTCTTCTATACATTTTTTACAAGAAGTTACAACTTTCTTAAATTTGATAAAAAAAACAGACATACCCGTATGGCTTTTCATCAAGTATTAAAGAAAATATGTGGTTCTTAAGAAGTTGTAGATCACTTTGTTGCGACTGATTGATTATTGTGATTCTTCAAAAAGATAATAACATCTATAAATGGCAATTTCAACCTATTTAAAATAAAAGTGAATCAATTTAAATGAGTCAAAAAGGGAAATAAAAATATTAGATTAAAAGAACCGGTCAATTAAGTTCAAAGTAACCGTAGGAGGCGTTTGGTTTGCAGAATGAAATTTGATGAAATTGGAATCCATCGAATAAATTTGACTTTGAAGGAATTAGAATAAAATATGATAGAATTTGACAATGCGTTTGGTTGGTAGGAATTCAATTCTTCACTTAAGCCATCAAATGATGAATTCCTCAAATTGTAGAATTCAATGGAATTTGGAGGATTCCATCGCTTTCAACTAAACATGAGCATGGAACTTGGTCAATCGAATTGGTGATTCCAATTCCTTCAAATTCCATGAACCAAACAGCAAATGTATTTAAATAGTTACAAACTTTTAAGTGATTTTTTCCAAAGAAAACAAAATGTTCATTATATAAGCAATTTAGGGTTAGGTTTATTATATAAGCAATTTAGGGTTTTTGTGATCATATTTAAATTATTTATAAAATACAAAATATAATTGTATAAAAACATGTTGACACCGTTCTATTTTGCCTCTCTAAAAACACCTAGTTGGATTCAAACACAAGAAGACATGGCATCGTGTCCGTCAAAAGAAACAAAAGACAAATGAAAATACGGTATAACCCTAGGGGTTGCTCAACCGATAAGACCATGACTTTGCTCTCCAACAGTCACCGGTTTGAGTCCCTGGAGGTTTATCCGGTTATTAACTCCATGACCCACAATATTAGTCACGACGTCCGTAAATTGGCCTAGGTACCAATGGTTATACTCCCTCCGTCCTAAAAAAAATCTCCACACAGTTTTAGAAATGTATAAATATTATACTTATTAACTAACTAATGACAATTTTACCATTCATGATAGAGTGGGTAATAAATTTCTCCAATATAAACACTTACTTTTAAAAGTGGATACTTAAGGTCTGCTAACATTAATGAGCTTAAAGTGACTCATAGCTTATTCGATCAGCTATACATGACAATTTGGTAATAGCTTAATGATATAGAAAATGGCTTATTCAGTGTCAAACCTGCCCCTCCCAATTTTAAAACATGTCCTTTTAATCTATGAAAAACCCTCCCAAAATAAAAACCTTCTCACTATATACAGACAGAACAATCCATCCAGACAACTTTATCCTTTAATGAAAAACCAGCCAAACATCTTCTAATTATTTTGGGACAAACTAGAATAGAAATGTGGACAAGTGTTTTAGGAAGAAAAGAGTAATAGATAAACAAAAACTGGTGAATCAACACAGAAGAAGAAGAAGAAAAAAAGTGTCAAATAGCCATTTTGGAACATTAGGAAGCAGCAGAACAATTGATTTGATCCCAACAAAAAGCTAATCCAAACATGGGTTAAAGTTCAATAGAAAAGAGAAACAGTTAAAAAAAAGAATGCAAGTTGCATACTTGTATCACAATATCTTTGCAAAGGAAGCTATTGTTTCATGAAACAAAAAAGAGACAATGAAATGATCATCACTTTCCTCATTCATTCATTCATAGCTGCATCCTCCTCTGCTGCTGATGGCCTACTGTTTCCATCTATTCAAACAACCGATACAACACATAAATATCCATCAGAAACAGTTTAAAAGAACATAGAGATTCATCCAAAGGTCTATAGCGATTCAGAAAGCAAAATCCATGCCCAAGATTCTAAATGGCGTTAGGGTTGGACTCTCGCATGACTGCGTCAAGCCTTGAGCCGGCAAGTATTTGTGCATATGATATTTGAACATAATCAACATATATGTATCTAATACTACTTGTGCTTAAAGGTATTGAACAATTTAAATTCATATAAAAATAAGAAAAATAATATGTTGATGTATATTACTCCATCTCAGAATAAGTGTCAACATATTTATTAGGGCCGTTTACCAAACGCATACCCGGGTAAGTTTTTACCTGTAAAATTCAACATTATCACTTACTTACCGGGTAAGATTTTAGTCCACCAAAACGATATCGTATGCAACAATTTTCCCGGTAAGCGTTAACCGTGGTAAGAGTCTTCGCCCTCACTTATCAGGTAAGACATGGCTCTTACCGGGTAAGATTCTTGGTATTTGCCATACTCATCGGGTAAAGTAATGTGACTTGGTAAGCACTTACCCGAGTAAGCGTTTGGTAAACGGCCCCTTAGTTTGTCGCAGAATAAGTGTCCACTTCAAAAGCAAGTTTCTACTTTCCAATTCTACCATTAATTATGAGATGGAGAAATTTACTACCCCCCCCCCCCCCCCTCCCCTATTATTGAGGGGTTATTTAGTTAATTGAAAAATGTAATAGTTACACGATTCTAAAACTATGTGCCTTTTTCCTTGTAGACATTTATTTTGAGATGGATGGAGTACAAAAAAAGTTTAAAAAAATGATGTTAAACTTTTCTTTTTAAAATTCAAGAAATGAAAAAAGAAACACGCCTTGGCAGCGCCATGCCTTAAATAAACGCCATGAGGGTTATCGGGACATTAGAGACCCGCCTTGCTGCTCATTTTAGAACACTGTTTATGTCAGAACTACATTTTCCTATAACGGTCTGCCCTGGAACAGGTGAGTTTATAAAGTTAACTAAAATGCGTATGTTATGAACATTTACATGCCAAGTAGGAGACAACGGGGATATCAAGAATCAGAACACATTTTCTAAAGGCATTACTTGTGTGCTGATTAATTATCATATGTACAGTTTGCCAGTTTCATAGGGAGAATAAAGGCATCTGGGAACAAAAAATTTAGAGCACATACCTTCTCCGTCGGTTGGTGCACAAGGAGATTTCCGATATCGTGTTTGTTGTTGAGTTGGCTGGATGGTAACAGAGCAAGACATGTATACAAAATGTCATAATTAAGACACTCTTCAAATAAAAATATAAAAATAAATATGAACTAGTCTCTTGAAGGTATTGATCCACAATCAAGCTTCAAGGGGATCCATCAGACACCTTATATAAACAAGAAGGATGATCTTTATCCAAAAAAAAGCACGATTTAGCACCTTTATGGTGGCAATGATGTAAGCGGTCCAAAAACAATGACAAGGTAGAAAGCAGGATGCTCCATTCAATCAGGTTAAAGTACCAAAGTGTTTCACTTGTAAAGTAAGAGCAAATAGAGATATTGAATTAACAATGTTGAAAAAATTGGGACAGTTCTACATGGATGGCTGGGGGCAGATGTAATACTGATAATGAATTAATGATAAAAACCTAAAGAAGGGAAAAAGAAATTTAGGAAAGCAAGAGTTCACAATTTTAATACAGATATAGTAAAAGTTCAAATGCTAACATAGAATATATAGCAGTTCAAGGAACATCAGGCAATTTGCAAGATTACATACCTGCAGTTTAGGCCGAAGTGCCTCAAGAGGTCCTTTGGGCTTATCTACACCTTGCTGTCAACAGTAGCATCATGTTTTATTTAGGTCAATTAATGTTAAGCAGCAGGCATCAAAGTCCTACAAGCTTGCCTCTGTTCTTTTACAAATTATATTAGTGTAAAAGTACAAGGGATAAATAGTAGTCATGAAAAAGGTTCTGGTCAGTTTGTGTTAGCTTTAACTGCAAATCCTCGTAAGAGAAAAGTGGGGATGTACCTTTCCCAGAGCCCAATCAGCTGAATCAAAATAAGCCCGTTCATGATCCTGAAATCAAATTTAATACAAGTCTTATATAAGACCAGCAATACCTAAACATTCATTAAAGCCCATAGTTTGCAGGCAGTGGGTCAGAGAATTGATGGATTTAAAATATCACCTTAGAAATGAGTGGAGGCTTTTTCGGCACAATACCTCCATACTTCTTCTTAATGACTTCCTCCTAAGAAACAACAGAATATAGTGAAACCAATGCTTATAATTTGAGATACACCATAACCAAGAGATGGTAGTAGGAATAGGATTTCAAGTATCTTACCTCTTTTTCTGTTGAAACCCTGGACGTCTCATCCATTTGGTCGCAATTTTTGGCGTCCTCCATACCTGCCATAAGGTCACTAGCAAGTGCACACAAGCTGCAATAGCACATCACATTTTTCTCCCATCAACATATTACTTGGCACATACTATGTTTAGGACTTAAACTATTAGATAAAATGCTCAATTTACAGGTTTTAATTCCAATCAAATGGCAACAAGCTTAAGTAACAAAAGTAGTAAAACTGCTAAATGCAACCACCTGTCATAAATAACTAAAACAAAGAAGACTAAAGTTTAGCAATGATGATAAAAGCTAATGCAAGCATCATATTCAATTTCATATATCTCTAGTTTAGTAAAGCATTCCTAATTTCAAAAAGAGAGCGATCATAGTATAGAAACACGTTAAAAAACATGATGTTTATGTAAGAGCAATTTAGTTGTTACAAGCAACTATATTTTATATTTAACACAATACAAGATAAAACGAAAATAACTTGTGTAAATGAAACTTTTGCATGCATAAATGATAAAACAGTCCAACCTAACAAATCCAATAATCATACGTCCTTCCACTTACTTTTATTTTCTTTTTCTTTTTGCTTACATGCATATGTATGTCTACATATATACATATGAAGACATAGAAACGTATCTATATACGTGTACATACATATACACATATTTACGTATCTGTATACAAGTTGTGTGTATATACAATAACATATATATGTACACACATACACGATCACCTAGTTCCAAGATGAAGAGAGTTCTGCGCAAAAACTAGTTCCAAGAATAAAAACAGTTTTGCTATAGAGTATGCATTGAAGTCATAAAATGGAGAAAACATGAATGACACCACTACACAAAAGAAGTGAGAGACAATAAAATCAAAACCAGTAACAGAGAGGAGAAAAATATATTAAAAGACCCCCTTGTACTTGTTGACAAAAATCCCAAACAAGCATTCCAATTGACCATGCTTATACACATACAAATCCGTCGTTAGTTTCACTTACATGGCTAACGATAATTCATATTTACTCGGTAATTTTGGCCTTGCGATGCATAGGAATAGTTGAACTTAAGACCTTACACATAGTTTGACCTCTAGTTCATCACCAGAAAACCCCTAATACTTTGTGGGTTCCTTTTCTAAGGATAAAAGCATTTTACAAATAGCGTGTGAGCTTATAGGTATCTTAAAGAGCATGCTCTACAAAATGTTCTCGCTGGAGAAGATGATCTCTCAAGTAGTCCCACTTGTAAATGCATGCACATTAAAAGAAGATAATAAGAAATCCTGATGAGAAACAACACTATCAATAACACATTTGCAAAGCCCTATAAAATTGCATTCATCCATACATTACATAACCCTTTCAACTTATGAACATTCAAAAGGAAACTTCAACTACTACATTATTGGAATACACTGGCTGGATTTTAGAAAGGGAGGATTCAATCTAGTCTGAGAGTCTAATATTCAAGAACCAGGAGCAACAAAATGTCCTAACAAGAATTCATGCAATTACCTATCTAAAATACGTATATTTCAAAACTTTGGCCAAACAGCAGATTGTAAATTACATGGCCTGGAATAGGAATTGGAGCAAGATAAGTTAAATCCCAACCTCAATACCCATTAAAATCCATGCCACCCAATAACTAAATCTAAAACCCAACATAAACGATTGTAATAGCATCGTAGCCCAAGAGCATGCAACCAAATACGTTCCAATTTATGAATAAAGCCACCGACCAAAGAGAAGATAACATCTTATTATTGGTTCCATTTTTAGCTTCCGACAACACGTTTGAAACAAAACACGATTAATGTATAAATTACGCATAAAACGATTCAATGTAATAAAATAACGATCCATTCCATCAATTCCACAAACCATATCCAATTGAGCATCAAACGAAAATATAAACAAGAGAATTAAAAACAGCGGTTCGAATACTCATAATTTCACCTGTTAATGGGGGCGAATTGAAGCGATATCTTCAATGATTTAGGATAACGAAAAACAAAAACAAACAGTAACAATTTATGGATAGCAAAAACGATTCAAGATCCAATTGAAATGAATGAAGAAAAGAAAATGAGGGAATTGATTGAAAGCATTACCGATGGAAAGACAAAGCGGAAGAGTTGTTGAAACAAGTTGGTCGATGATCAAGGAAGGAGATAGAGTCCGTTTAACGTGTAGGGAAGAAGGAATATATCCACCCCCACCCCAATTGCTCATTCTATTTATTGTTGACCACTTCATCAACACGTTTTATTTTCAAAAACGTGTTGTACCTTTGTTTTTATTTTCATTTTATTTGGGTTATTAATAAAAAGTTAAATATATCATTCAAAGTTTGACTTAATTTCTTTTTTTTTTAATGTTAAAGACTTCTTTTTTTTCATAATCAATGTTATAAACTCTTTCGTCCTTCCATTTCTATTGATACAAATACTCATATTAAATAGAGTTTTTAATTGAAATTGTTAATTAAGGTGATTAGAGTAAAAAGAGAAGATAATTTAAACTCACGTCTACCATATTTGACTTTTTATTTCCTTTTTTAATTAAAAACTTTTATCCCCCTTAAAGTTTAAAATAAATTATCTTAAAAATTACTAATATTTTAATCAAACAAATTACATCAAAAAAACGAAAATCCATGCTCTTCGATATGACATCCATCTCGATATAGTTTTTTGTTGTTTTTACATGAAATGTCATATATGTGTTATATTCATTATGAATATTTATGTATTCAAGTGTTTATAACATCTCGACACCGTAAGTCCGTAACTCGACATCACCTTCTACAACACTTTCTTCAACGTCCTAAGGCATCGTGTTCTTCATTACCGTAACCCAACACCCATCGAGATGAATCGGGAACATATCGACTTTCGATTGTGAACCGAGGAACGAAAGAGAGTGTGTCACGTCTCCAGACCTTCACGGGTCACTCATGTATTATTCATCCTAAATATTGTATTATTCATCATGAATAGTGAATGAACGTTCACCTTTGTTATTCATACTGAATGTGGACACCTGAAGATGTGCATACATATTCATAAAGAATAAAACCAAGTCGCGGTTGTGAATCGAAAAACAAAAGAGAGTGTGTCATGTGTTCACACCTTCACGGGTCATTCATATATTATTCAACATGAATAATGTATCATTCAGGATGAATAATACAACATTCAAGATGAATAATACATGATTCATGTTTAATAATACATGAATCATGAATTCGTGTATTATTCATCCTGAATGTTGTATTATTCATTTTGAATATTGTGTTATTCGTCATGAATAGTGAATGAACGTTCCCCTTTGTTATTCATACTGAATATGGACAGCATGAAACGTGCATACATATTCATATTGAATATAACACATACATAACATTTCACGTAAAAACGGTTAAAATGAAGAAAAAACTATATCGAGATGGATGTCATATCGAAGAGCACGAAATTCTCGTTTTTTGATGTAATTTGTTTGATTAAAATATTAGTAATTTTTAAGATAATTTATTTTACACTTTAAGAGGGTAAAAGTTTTTAATTAAAAAAGAAAATAAAAAGTCAAAGATGATAGTTTTCCAAATCTCCATATTTGTCCCTAATCACTTCTCAATTGGTTTCATTAAGTTTTAACCATTGATTAGTTTTCCAAATCTTGATTAATGGTTGTGACTTGACTTCATGTTCACAATTGAAAATGAGTTTTCATTTGAACTCACCCCTATATATATATATATATATATATATAATTGCTGAATTTATAAAATATATTTATCTATTTTTTTCATAGTCTATTAATAAAGTCCAAAGTTTCGGACTTTATACATAATATTAATAAATTATAACCCACTATCCATCAGGCCCCTTCTTAGGCCATCAGTACCCCATCCCTCTATCTTTCAAAGATTCCAGCTCCACATCAGCGCCACATCAGTTTTTCTCAATCCCTCACTCAATCCCTAAACACCTTTACCTCATTCTCTCAAACCCTTTTGCCACCTCATTTATTTTAATTCTTTTATTTATACATTTAATTATTTAACAAAATAAAAATATTTATATATTTTTTAATAAATAAAAATAAGATAAATAATAAAAATTAAAATTCACATCATTCATTAAAAATAAAAATTACAAAATAAATTTAAAAATCTACTCGTCGTCATTGTTGGGAACTTGGATACGCCAAATATGTTCGACCAAATCCGACCGAAGGTTATTATGAGTGTCCCGGTTTATGACTTCTCGAACATTTGCCGCGCGTTGTGTCTCACTGATTTGGCTTTCGATATCATCCGTGAAAAAGTCGTTTTCCACGTCACCACAAATAGCATGGTTTTCGTCTTCGAGTATCATATTGTGTAATATGACACAAGCGTACATAATGTTTGCCAATCTTGAGAGTTCCCATCCGCGTGCCGGGTTATGAAGTATATGCCAACGTGCTTTAAGCACGCCAAAAGCTCGTTCAACATCTTTACGTGCGGATTCTTGCGCGAACTTGAACTTTTGTCGTTTAAGGTCTTGTGGGCACGTAAATGATTTTACGAAAGTAGCCCATTCCGGATATATCACATCCGTTAGATAATATCCGTGCTTGTAGGTGGCTCCATTCACCTCAAAAGGGCACTCGGGTGCTTTTCCATCATATACATCGTTGAAGATGGGCGACTGATTGAGAACATTGATGTCGTTGTTGGAACCGGCAACACCAAAGTATGCGTGCCAGATCCATAGATCTTGAGAGGCCACTGCTTCTAGCATGATTGTCGGGTGCTCATGATCACCTCTCATGAATTGACCTCGCCATGCATTCGGACAATTTGCCCACGCCCAATGAGTACAGTCTATGCTGCCGAGCATGCCGGGAAATCCGTGTTTAGCTTCATGCGCGGCGTACAACTTCTGAATATCAATAAAAGTAGGCTTGCGTAAATATTTTTGACCATACAGTTCAATAATACATGTGCAGAATTTGTACAGACAATCTCGTGACGTTTTATCTCCCATACGGATGTACTCGTCAAGTGCGTCAGCACTTACTCCATACGCCAATTGCCGAATAGCGGAAATACACTTTTGTATCGGAGAAAAACCTTGTTTGCCTAACCCGTCAAACCGAAGTCTAAAATACCGATACCCTACTTCTAAATCTTCAACTATTCGTTCGAATAGTTGTCTGCTCATCCTGAACCGCCGCCTAAACATATCCGGTGTATAAATCGGGTTGACACCAAAGTAGTCCCGCATAAGCCGCTCGTTTGCAGTTACTCGACCTCTTTCAATGTTTGCGGCCCTCTCTCTTGTTGACGATGAGGCGGTGCTACCATACAGCGATTGTGCAGTCTGTCGAAAAATTTCCCTTTGTAGATTCAACAACTCGTCGGTGTCTACGGATGATGATGATGCGGTTGGTGAACCGGGTTGTGGCGAATCCATATTATTTAAAATATAGAGAATGGAAGAGTGTTTGAGAGAGTTTGAGAGGTGTGAAAAATAAGAGGTTGAGAGAATTTGAGAGAGTTTGAGAGGTGTGAAAAATAAGAGGTTGAGAGAATTTTAGAGAGTTTGAGAGGTGTGAGAAATAAGAGGTTGAGGGTTAAATATATAGTGGGATTAAATTGAGATTTTTTTTTTTACAAAGAGCCGTTCAACGGCATGATTTTTAAAAATTAAATTAAATATTTTTTTTTTAAAAACCCTTCGGGATGAAACGGAATGGGGAACCCGGATTCCATCCCTTCCCGCCGAACCCGCTTGAGCCGTAGCCCATCCCCGCCATCCCGCAGTCCATCCCGAGCCGGGTACTGATGGCCTTAGATTTTAAATTTTAGTTATCATCCACAACACAAGTTAAATGTTAATATTCTTTTCAATTTTGTGTTGGTTGATAAGTGATCTCTGTTTTTTGCCCTAGTTTACTTTCAAGTCATACACTTTGTTCTCTAATCGAGAGAGAAAAGAAAGGAAAGAAAAACAAATTTTCATTTGTGTTCTCGAAAGAGAAGAAAAAGGAAGAAATTGAAAAAAATGAAAGGAAAGAAAAACAATTATTCATGTTTTTGAACAGGAGAGAAAGGAGAGAAAAAAATATCATTTTTACTAATATATCTTTTATAATAAAAGATTGGATAGTTTTATAATTTTATGAATTTTATGAATTTTTTTGAAAGATTTTAATGTTCTTCTTTTCTTTTCCTTCCCTTTCCTCCCACATTTGGGAGGGAAGCTTTGGAGGGAAACTTGTCATTATTTATCTTTTGTTTTCATTCTTTTCTCTCCTAAAAATATTTCAAAAACACGAGTATTTTTTACTTTCCTCCATTTTCCCTCCGTTTCCTTTCTTTCGTAAAAAGAGTTTTGAGAATACAACGTTAACGACATAGTTTGAAGTTAGTTTTTTGTATTTTTAGGGTATTTCTAATTTATGTAATATGTATATGGGAATCGAACGTGTTGAAACTTTATACTTTTTTGGATTACGGTCACGTTATAGTTGATTTTATAATATTAGATCGTAGACATAAAATAGATTAGGTATAAACCGCATAAACAACACCGCATTTTGTTGTGCTATTTTTTTTTTTGCGATTTGAGGTAGATACGGTGCAATTTATGGTTTGAAAAAAATGCTTAAACCACACCACAAACACCTATAATTTGCATTACCCCCAATAAATTTACTTATGTAACCAAACAAAACACGTTATTTTGTATTTGGGCATGTTACATAAGGACATTGATCGTTTTAAATTGAACTCAAAGTAGTCGTTTTAAGAGCATAGTGATGGTTCTGTAAAATTACACATGCTCCATGATTTTTAATTGACTCATACATTTTTCATATTTCATGAAAAAACTATAAAAAGAGAAAAATCCATAAAAGCAAATATTAACATTAACATTTACAACAAATATTTACAAATTCTTAACAGAAGTTTGTAATATAAATATCATAAAATAAAAACATAAAATGGGCGACTTTATACATATTAAAATCATAAACTAACAACAAATTTTAGAGAAATTTGAACTTCGACGACGGTCTCAAAAGCTTTCCTCTACAGCTAGATGATTACGCCCACATCACCTACTAGTTTTCGGATCACATCCTTCTCCAGATCCATGTCTAGTATTCACGGAGCCTGTAAAAGTAGTTCTTGGAATATTTTTGTATCCAAACATAATACACAAATTACTCTAAAGTGTCGAGTCTCTGTAATGATAGACTTTGACTCTGATACTGTTGGTCCCAGCTATTGATTAGCAATGGTAAATAAGTATTGTAGAAGGGGGGGTTGAATACAATACACAAAAAATTTCACTTAATTTAATTCTTTTATTGAAAAACTTCAAATAAGAATTACACACAGAAACTATTGATTGTTGCGGAACAGAACAGATAAAATCTACTCAAACAATCTAACACACAGTCACACAGAGAATGAAGAACAATTGTAACACACTAAGAAAACAAATGAACTTCTTGAGAGAGAAAGGCCAGCACTTGAAAGCTTGAGAGTCTGTAAAACTTGTTGAGTTGCAAGGTTGAAGATGATCTCCTTATATAGTGCCTCATGCATTGAATGCATGGACACTTGTCAAGCAGCACTTGGATGGCAGGATGGAAGCAGCTCTTCTGAAAAATACTGGGACGTACTTTTGTATTTGTATGTTTTGTCTTGAAGCGATTGACCTCTTGTTGAATCTGAACTTTCTTGAAAGAGATAACAAATCCAAAGACCTCTTTTTCTGATCCTTGGATTATGTCTCTGTCATTGCAAGATATCTCAAATATTTTGCAGAGAGAGCAGAATATACCTGTTGTAAACTGTTGGCCTAAGATGTCTTTGAAGATATCTTCAAGAATTCTTTCTTAAGGAATTCTCTGCCGATCATGTCTTTAACATCTTCAAGAGATCCTGGAGATCAAGTCTTTAACATCTTCAAGAGATCCTGGAGATCAAGTCTTTAACATCTTCAACATATCATGCCGATCATGTCTTCAACATCTTTAAGAGATCATGCATATCATGTCTTCAACATCTTCAAGAGATCCTACCGATCAAGTCTTCAAGATTTTCCTTGCTCTTCAAATGTACTGGCCTAAAACCTTAGGACCTTGTACTGGCCTGAAACCTTAGGACCTTGTACTGGCCTGAAACCTTAGGACCTTGTACTGGCCTAGGATGTCTTCAAGGATATCCTGCTGATCATGACTTCAACATATCCTGCCGATCATATCCTGGAGATCAAGTCTTCAAGATTTTCCTTGCTCTTCAAGTGTACTGGCCTAAAACCTTAGGACCTTGTACTGGCCTGAAACCTTAGGACCTTGTACTGGCCTGAAACCTTAGGACGTCCCAAGTAGCAGCTTAATCTTTGGTTGAGAAATCTATCTTCAATCCGCCTTGAAGATATACTTCTACTTTGTTTCTTCGGTTGATCTTCGACTTCACCGAACATTTTTATACAATTAACCTGCTTGAAAAGAACCTAAAATTATTCTAAGTATGAACTGTGTAAAATTGAGAGACTGAGGTCATCTTCAAATCTTAAGTGACCCAACAATCTCCCCCTATTTGAGGATGACATCCATACTTAGAATCTGAGAAGTAAACACTGAATAATTCAATTTTGACCCTTGTTTACTCTTTTGGGTTCTTTTCACATAGTCCATTCTTTTTGTTCTTTTTGGATTTTTTTTTATTATTTTTTTTTGTATCTGACATTTACAAGTAAGAAGAAATGGTAAAGTATAGCTGTACAAACTAATGAAAGAAAAAGAAAAGAAGTATAGACAATATGAACAGAACAAAAATTACTTGCATCTTTGGAGGGACAAGTTGAAACTTGTGTCTGCTTGAGGATTCTTCATTTTGATCAGAAGCCTTGAGGATTCTTTGAGGGAGGGTTGAGTTTGAGTGAATCAGCTTCAGGATGCTTATGGCCATCTCTTACATCTTCTTTCTTTTGTTGGCATCATCAGTTCTTCCTGTTCAACATCATCATCATTTGTCTTTGTTTTGCTCCCCTCAGATAGAACAGCCGGTCTTTGTGTTTCTCCCCCTCAGTTAGATTCACTCGGACTGATGTGCTCCCCCTTGACCGGTCCGCCGATTTTCTCTTCTTTTTTTTTTGAGTTGGACGCTGGATAAGAATACTGAGGGTTGATGTTGCTCCCCCTCAGATGAATTCTCCCCCTCAGCGGCCGACGAAGGAAAAAAAATACTAAGATGAAAAAGCGGCAGTTGATGTTTTTTTTTTGTTTTGTTTTTTTTAAAAGCTATACACAGAGTCAGGATGAGAGAAAAATGGAAAGATGAGGGATGTGAAGAAATGAGAGGAGATTAATGGGAAGGGTGGGTTTGGGGGGGGGGGGGGGGGTTAAAATCTCGACCGTAAAAAATGTAACCCAAAAAAAATTAATAGGTGAAGGGTGTGGGGGTTGGTAGCATGCAAGGTCAGTGGGTGGGGGGTAGCATGGCATGCACGTTGGTGTTGGGGTGTGGGGGGTGAGGAGCGTCGGTGAGGGAGGGGGGTGGGTGTCGGTGGGTAATGGGTAGAGGGGGGTAGGGGGTATCGGTGGGTAAGGGGTAGGAGGGGGGTAGGGGCTATCGGTGGGTGGTGGGGGTCGGTGAGGTGGGGGTCGTTGGTCTTCGGCCGAAAGAGAAGCGGAGAGAGAGGAGAGGGAGCGGTGGAGGGAGATCGTCGGTGGAAGGAGACCGTCGGAGGGAGAGAGGGTCGGGGGAGGGAGACCGTCGGCGGGAGAGGGGTTTGGGGTCGGTGGTGTGGTGGGGTGGTGGTGTGGCAGTGTCGGCGGCAGGGGGTGTCGGCCGGATCGGTGGCGGCAGGGAGGTGTCGGCCGGATCGGTGGAGGGGGGGGGGGGGGGCAGGTCACCGGCGGGGTGCTGTCGGTGGTCGGTGGCAGTGAGGTGGCGTCGGTGGTGAGATGGAGAGGGAAGGAGAGTGTGAGGTTTATCTTAGTTGGTGGGTTAGGATAGTTTGTGAGATGTAGGATATGAGTCTAAGTAGATTTATAGGAGAAAATAGATGGTAAGGTGAGGGTAGGAAAGATGAGAGTAGAAGGGAAGAATTAGAAAGAATAAGAGGTGGACTTTTCATGTAACTGATAAAATATCAGTACTTGAAGTTTTTAACTGATAAACAAATAAATACAATAAATTTTTTTATTTTTATTTTGATTTTTTTTTTGATTTTTTTTTTTTTGATTTTTTTTTTTGATTTTTTTTTTTTGTTTTTTTTTGTTTTTTTTTTCACATCTAAATTTAACACCAAAAATGATGTTATCCACACAGATTCGAACAAGATTAAGATTACCTGAGGTTTGCTTGATGAAGGAAAAAGTGCCGTCCATCTTACCCCAAGTATACTTGAAAAAGTCTGCTAAAAAGTCATATCAGGCACGAGGAGCTGGTTTAAGGACAAATAGAGCCTTATCCGATCTGTACACATAGTCAGGATGAGACAGATCTTCAAATCCAAAAGGTTGTGTTGAAGGAAGGGAAGGTTGAGGTTGAGAGGCAGAGGAAAATCTGAAAGATGGCAGTCTGTCAATGATAGGATCTTTAGAAGGTGGTAGACTTGAAGAGGAATCATCATCAGAAGAGCTTTGATGTTCAGTATGTACTTGTGGAGATGGAAAGTATGTGAAGAAAAGATAGACTTAGAAAATATAGACTTAGGAGAATAAGGGTGGGAGGTAAGGTAAAAAGGTGAGAGAGATTGAACTAGCAGGTATAATGGGAAGGGTGTTTTTTTTTTGAATAGAAAAAGAAGGGTGAGGACTAGGAGTAAAGACATCTTTGGTAGAGTACCTGTCAATTCTGTGAAGAGGAGAAGAAGCATTTAGCTGATACAAGAGCAGTTGAGAGGGAGTGCCCTTCTGAATCATCCATATCATTTATCTGGGCCATGAAGCAAGCATTTGAAGTGTCTTCCTCGCTTTCAGATGTGGGTTCATCTGCCAGATCACGAGTTTTAGTAGGCAGACCCTTTCCTTTTCTGACTAGTCTTGCGTTTCTTTCTTTTTCTCTCTTGTATTTTTCTTTGTATCTTTCAGCCCGGTCAGAATCATATTTGGATCTTCCCGGTTTTGAAGAAAATCGGCCTGAGGAAAAAGTTCTAGGTTTTTCAAAACGTTTACTTCTACACTCAGAAGAAAAATGGCCCCTTTTACCACAGTTAAAGCATTCCTCATTAGATTTGTCTGAGGAGGAGTGTTTGGAGAGAGAAGAGGAGGGTTTTCGACTAAACTTAGATTTTTCAGAAGAAAAGTGAGTTTTGGATTTAGAATACCCATCCATCCTGGCCATTCCATCTGATAATTTGTCAACTGAAGTTTCCTCACATTCATCATCAGCATCACTAAGATATGCTTCTGAATGCTCATTGGGATCTCCTTGACTATCATGTTCAGAGTCAGATGGATAGGTGATTCTTGGAGTACACATAGTTCTTTTGGAAGAGTCACTTATGAGAGCTATAGAAGAGCCCCTTATATTTGTGATGATAGACTTCCTTTGCAGCTTAGTCTGCTCATAGTTGAAGAGAGTTCCATAAAGAGCAGTGAGAGGCATGTGATCAAGATCCTTGGTTGTCTTTATACAAGTGCAGATGTTTTCCCAAAAATCAGGAAGACAATCCATAAACTTGCACAGGACTTCCTCATTATCATACATGCGACCCAACAGTTTAAGATCATTGAGAAGACTGTTAAAGCGATTATAGTAGACTGAAAGAGATTCTCCTTTCTCATAAGAGAAGAGTTCATATTTTCTAACAAGAGCACTTTTTCTGCTCTTTTTCACTTCAGAAGTTCCTTCATAAAGAACACACAGAGAAGACCACATTTCTTTAGCAGTAGAAAAGTTCACAAGAGAATGATAAACCTCATCAGGCAAAGAAAGGGCAATGATGGCTCTGACTTTAGTGTCAAGAGCTACAAGACGCTTGTCTTCATCAGTGTACTTACTGGGATCCTTTACAATGTATCTCCCAGTAGCAGTTGTTCGTTCTTCCTCATCAGAAGAAGAATCATCACCTTCCTTATCTTTGTTTTTAGCATTATAGCGATCCCAAACTCTTGGGACAAGAGGTCCTTCATGGAATATGGTAGGATATCTGCTGTCAACTCCTTCAAGGAAGAGCATCATACGACTTTTCCACAGAGAGAAGTTATTGGGGTTAAACTTTGGTGGTTTGGCTATGGAGCCATTGTCGTATGATCCAGCATTAGCAGTAGAGTTTTGAGAAGAAACATTATTCAAAGAAGATGAAGCCATTGCAGATCAGATCAAGTTTATTAGATTAAACTGACCTGCTTTGATACCACTTGTTGGTCCCAGCTATTGATTAGCAATGGTAAACAAGTATTGTAGAAGGGGGGGTTGAATACAATACACAAAAAATTTCACTTAATTTAATTCTTTTATTGAAAAACTTCAAATAAGAATTACACACAGAAACTATTGATTGTTGCGGAACAGAACAGATAAAATCTACTCAAACAATCTAACACACAGTCACACAGAGAATGAAGAACAATTGTAACACACTAAGAAAACAAATGAACTTCTTGAGAGAGAAAGGCCAGCACTTGAAAGCTTGAGAGTCTGTAAAACTTGTTGAGTTGCAAGGTTGAAGATGATCTCCTTATATAGTGCCTCATGCATTGAATGCATGGACACTTGTCAAGCAGCACTTGGATGGCAGGATGGAAGCAGCTCTTCTGAAAAATACTGGGACGTACTTTTGTATTTGTATGTTTTGTCTTGAAGCGATTGACCTCTTGTTGAATCTGAACTTTCTTGAAAGAGATAACAAATCCAAAGACCTCTTTTTCTGATCCTTGGATTATGTCTCTGTCATTGCAAGATATCTCAAATATTTTGCAGAGAGAGCAGAATATACCTGTTGTAAACTGTTGGCCTAGGATGTCTTTGAAGATATCTTCAAGAATTCTTTCTTAAGGAATTCTCTGCCGATCATGTCTTTAACATCTTCAAGAGATCCTGGAGATCAAGTCTTTAACATCTTCAAGAGATCCTGGAGATCAAGTCTTTAACATCTTCAACATATCATGCCGATCATGTCTTCAACATCTTTAAGAGATCATGCATATCATGTCTTCAACATCTTCAAGAGATCCTACCGATCAAGTCTTCAAGATTTTCCTTGCTCTTCAAATGTACTGGCCTAAAACCTTAGGACCTTGTACTGGCCTGAAACCTTAGGACCTTGTACTGGCCTGAAACCTTAGGACCTTGTACTGGCCTAGGATGTCTTCAAGGATATCCTGCTGATCATGACTTCAACATATCCTGCCGATCATATCCTGGAGATCAAGTCTTCAAGATTTTCCTTGCTCTTCAAGTGTACTGGCCTAAAACCTTAGGACCTTGTACTGGCCTGAAACCTTAGGACCTTGTACTGGCCTGAAACCTTAGGACGTCCCAAGTAGCAGCTTAATCTTTGGTTGAGAAATCTATCTTCAATCCGCCTTGAAGATATACTTCTACTTTGTTTCTTCGGTTGATCTTCGACTTCACCGAACATTTTTATACAATTAACCTGCTTGAAAAGAACCTAAAATTATTCTAAGTATGAACTGTGTAAAATTGAGAGACTGAGGTCATCTTCAAATCTTAAGTGACCCAACAGATACCATATAATAATATGTTGAACCCCTTTCAGATTACTATCAAAAAGAGCCATTGACAAGAGAATCGGGGATACGGTTTCCCAGTCGGAGATCCATGGATCACAGACGGTATCTCCCCATGGCCTTTCGCCTAGCTTTTGTTACCAAGCCTTAACGGAACCCAAAGAGCTGTTATGGATAATAGTATGTACATGACTCCTACTCGAACACGATCAGCAGCAACTCATAATTTCACAAGTATATACACATGCCTTTTCTAGTTCTTGGAAGATAATTTGGTCTTCGGGACATATTCTAAATAGCACTAGAATTTAGAGTCGGTGTTTTACTCATTTCCTGCCTTTTGATTCTTTTGGTTGTCTTGTCTTTGTACTTCATTGATCTTGAAAAAGAGTTGGTCCTATATGCCCATCTAACCTCTGCTAGTTTCCTTTAGGCATACAGTGGTAGTTACATTCGTTTCCAACAATGTACTCCTTCGGTCCCACCATAAATATCCATAATAATAACACACGCACTTTAAGAAATATGTAATTATCATTTATTATACTTTTTATTTAACCAGAGGGTAATTTTACCGATAATGTTAGAGCAAACATCCCCTCTCTTTATCTTATTTAACTCTCAAATATTCATGCGTCATAATGAAGGGTTAAGATGGAAATTTAATAAATTATAACCATCATTTTTTGAAGGTAAACACGTATTTTTGGACAGAATTAACGTGGACACTTATTTTAGGACATAGAGAGCAATTAATATGATTATGAGAATTCAAGTATATGATTTTTTTTACTCAAGTATGCAAATGAAAGAACCCAACCCATAATGATAATTGGTGGTGGTGGTGGTTGTTAGGCCATCCGTACCCGGCTCGGGATGGGATGCGGGATGGGCGGGGTCGATGCGGGATGGGCTACGGCCCGGGCGGGGTTGGCGGGGCGGGATGGTATCCGGGGATGGGATCCCGATCCATCCCGAAGGTTTTAAAAAAAAAAAAATTTTAATTAAATTTTTAAAAAAATATATCCGTTGAACGGCTCTTTCTAAAAAAAAAATTCTCAATTTAATCCCACTATATATTTAACCCTCAACCTCTTATTTCTCACACCTCTCAACCTCTTATTTCTCACACCTCTCAACCTCTTATTCTCTCAACCTCTTATTTCTCACACCTCTCAAACTCTCTCAAATTTTCTCAACCTCTATATATTAAACAATATGGATTCGCCACAACCCGGTTCACCATCATCCGTAGACACCGACGAGTTGTTGAATCTACAAAGGGAAATTTTTCGACATGCTGCACAATCGCTGTATGGTAGCACCGCCTCATCGTCAACAAGAGAGAGGGCCGCAAACATTGAAAGAGGTCGAGTAACTGCAAACGAGCGGCTTATGCGGGACTACTTTGGCGTCAACCCGATTTATACACCGGATATGTTTAGGCGGCGGTTCAGGATGAGCAGACAACTATTCGAACGAATAGTTGAAGATTTAGAAGTAGGGTATCCGTATTTTAGACTTCGGTTTGACGGGTTAGGCAAACAAGGTTTTTCTCCGATACAAAAGTGTACTTCCGCTATTCGGCAATTGGCGTATGGAGTAGCTGCTGACGCACTTGACGAGTACATCCGTATGGGAGAGAAAACGTCACGAGATTGTCTGTACAAATTCTGCACAGGTATTATTGAACTGTATGGTCAAAAATATTTACGCAAGCCTACTTTTATTGATATTCAGAAGTTGTACGCCGCGCATGAAGCTAAACACGGATTTACCGGCATGCTCGGCAGCATAGACTGTACTCATTGGGCGTGGGCAAATTGTCCGAATGCATGGCGAGGTCAATTCATGAGAGGTGATCATGAGCACCCGACAATCATGCTAGAAGCAGTGGCCTCTCAAGATCTATGGATCTGGCACGCATACTTTGGTGTTGCCGGTTCCAACAACGACATCAATGTTCTCAATCAGTCGCCCATCTTCAACGATGTATATGATGGAAAAGCACCCGACTGCCCTTTTGAGGTGAATGGAGCCACCTACAAGCATGGATATTATCTAACGGATGGGATATATCCGGAATGGGCTACTTTCGTAAAATCATTTACGTGCCCACAAGACTCTAAACGACAAAAGTTCAAGTCCGCGCAAGAATCCGCACGTAAAGATGTTGAACGAGCTTTTGGCGTGCTTAAACAACGTTGGCATATACTTCATAACCCGGCACGCGGATGGGAACCGGCAATATTGGGAAACATTATGTACGCTTGTGTCATATTACACAATATGATACTCGAAGACGAAAACCATGCTATTTGTGGTGACGTGGAAAACGACTTTTTCACGAATGATATCGAAAGCCAAATCAGTGAGACACAACGCGCGGCAAATGTTCGAGAAGTCATAAACCGGGAAACTCATAATAACCTTCGGTCGGATTTGGTCGAACATATTTGGCGTATCCAAGTTCCCAACAATGACGACGAGTAGATTTTTAAATTTATTTTGTAATTTTTAATTTTTTAATGAATGATATGAATTTTAATTTTTATTATTTATCTTATTTTTATTTATTAAAAATATATATATAAATATTTTTATTTTGTTAAATAATTAAATGTATAAATAAAAGAATTAAAATAAATGAGGTGGCAAAGGGGTTTGAGGGAATGGGGTACGGATGTTTAGGGATCATGAGGGATGGAGTGAGGGATAGAAGAAAAGCTGATGTGGCGATGATGTGGAGGGGAATCATTGAAAGATTCCCCCCATGGGGTACTGATGGCCTTATGACGACGACAATAATGGTGTAATGGAGTCTATGGTAAGTGGGTAGCGGTTGTGACAGTAGTTTAAAAACAAAAGCATCAAATTCGATTAAGAAAAAGAAAATGACAATAAAATTACAAGAATTTTATACTTGGTACTGTGAATTTACAATTAATTAGTTTACAATTTGTAACACATTTTAAAAATAATTAGCTATTTAAAATACCAAAAGGATCGGTTAGGACAACCAATCCGAATTTGGTCTGGTTATTAACGGACCTGGCTTCAAGAAGTTGGCTTGTAATACGAGAAAACGTCATAAATAGCCTGCATGATCGTGATCAGCAACAGCACGACGCCTGCAATCACCGAGATCAAAGCCCATGGACTCCGGAAGTATTTATGCCGAAAGTCTGCTTTCCAGGTACTCCACGGATTATCACGGCACTTATTAATCTTATCGGTCAAACCCGAAAGATAACTGCTGTTAAGATCCGCAACTATCTCTTGACATAGCCCGTTGAAGAGAGCGGCCACATCAGCATCGTTCCCGAGCCAATGCTCGATGATCCCTTCGTAATGTAGGAACCCGACATCCTGGGCCGAGTCGATCAAGTTGTTCATGAAAACCAAGTAAGCCGTGATCTCGTTGCTGCATTCGGGATGACACTCTTCGAATGCCACGAGGTTACGGAAAACAGATTTGGAACCGTCGTGGATCAAGATCCGAGGTATCTCAAGAACCGAATTCTTGTACTTTATATCCCAAAACTGGTCGGTTTTGCGTTTTCTAAACCGTATACCGCTTTCTCGAAGTTGTGATACGGAATATGTTACTTGTGTCGTAGGTTTGCCCACAACGTTCCTGCTCAGCCTTCGTTTCCATAACTTTTTCGCTCTTTTCGGTAAGATTAACGCTTTGCTGACGAGATTCTCTCGGAAAAGCTCGAGGCAGTGAAGTGGGTGAGGACCGAACAGGCTAACCGCCCTACTTTCCAGCAATGGCTCATCGGTTGGGATCAGTGGTGCGAAAAAGGTGATTGCCATGCTCGCCAAAATGCCCGATTCGTGACCCTCAACACTCTGAAGGGCGAAGAGTTCATCGAGTATGAACATCGGAATCTGGTTCTCAAGCTTCACCATATCTCTTCGAATCGAATCCAACGAGCCACAAATCGAGAACACCGGATCGCCTTTTGCGTAGCTGAGCTCTTCAAATCCGTGTTTTATTCCTCTAAATAGCTCGAGGATAAAGCAACCATCGAGAACCATCATCTTCACGAACTCGTTGCTATCGAGATTAATGTCGCCCTCATAGGAGCCGCGTGCTTTCGATTCAAGTTCTTTGATGGAGTCCAGATAGAGCTTGAAGTCGTGTTCATGGCGATCGAGGGTCCGGTGAAAAGCCCGCCACTTGTGGCGGTCCATGGGGAGCAGATGGCGGTTTTGGTGGTGGTAAGGCCCGATGGAAACCACGCTCGGGGTGTAAGATCTCCAATCAGCTTCACGTAGATATCTCGGGACTCGGTAAATGCATGGTTTTCGGGCAAAAAAGGCTTTGTTGTCTAGCCGTGCTTTCTCGAGCTCTTCTTGGATGGCAATCAACCATTCGGATTGCGGGTTTTGGTCTTCGTTTCGATTGTGGCCCATTTTTCAATCGAAATTGAGAGGAACGAGGAATTTTGTAGGTGAAAGGAGGAAAGATATTAATTAAAGTTGACTATTTAATTTTTCTTGTGTTACACGGTTTTATGGGTGGAATAAATCAAGATGCTCACCATACATAACATATATACTCAATCTCCAGAAGAAGTCAACCCAACTGTGGATTAAGAAAATTACCTGACTTGTTAAAATAAAACCCGGTTAATATGTTAAAATCATGGAAAAAAAGTCAACAAATAAATCATTATTATTACTATAAGAATATGTTGAACCCCTTTCATATTACTATCTAAAGGTGCAATTGACAAAAGAACGGGTTCCAACATATGATATGAAGGAGTATCAAACTAGAAAGCTAACTATTTAAAAAAACACGAAAACGGCCAAATCATGTGCAAAACCTTTTTACATTAACGGTCAAAATAAGGTGTGCGGACGACTTTGCCCTGCGGCCTGGACTTTCTTCAGGTTGTTGCAGGGCAAAGTAGCAATTTTCTTAAATAGAATACTATTCTCCTTTGAACCCGGCTCTCCAACATATATTAAGAATATATGGAACCCCCTTCAGATTATTATCCAAAAGAGCCACTAAAAAGAGAACAGAGATTCCAACATATATCAAGTAGAAATGGTTCGAGTCTAGCTGATGTAGGACTCCGACAACTTTGTCACTAGCATAGAGAAAAATGGATCAAAAATACCCTCAAATGAAGTTAGAGTTATAGCTTTTGTTACCGAGCCTTGATAGAACCCAGAGGGCTGTTATATGAATAATAGTATGTACAGGACTCCAACTCGAACACGATCAGCAGAACTTGTAATTTCACAAATATATACACATACAGGTCCCTTGTATAGTACTTGGAAGATATTTTGAGCATTGGAAGGCCTTTCGGGTGACATATTCTAAATAACAGTACAATTTAGAGTCGGCGTTTTACTCGTTTCCTCTCTTTTGATTATTTTGGTTGTCTTGTCTTTCTAGTTCATCGATCTTGAAAAAGAGTTGGTCCTATATGCCCATCTAATCTCTGCTAGTTTCCTTTAGGCATACAATAGTAGTTTCATTCGTCTCCAACAATATGTACTCCATCTGTCCCACGAACGATATATATCCATAATAAAAACATACACACTTTAAGAAATATGTGATTACCGATTATTATACTTTTTTATTAACTGGAGGGCAATTTTACCCATAATGATAGAGAGCAAACATTCCCTCTCTTTATCTTACTAACTCTCAAATATTCATGCGTCTTAATTAAGGGTTAAGATGGAAATTTAATAAATTATCACCCTCATTATTTGAAAGCGAACATGTATTCTTGGATATAATTAAATAGAAATGTGGACGCTTATTTTGGGACGTAGAGAGCAATTAATATGATTATGAGAATTCAAGTTTACGATTTTTTGCTCAAGTATGCAAACGAAGAACCATGAAAATTCAGCCACCATTTTGTGTATTATGCCCAAAAAATAGAAGAGAACTTTGAGAAAATAATATAACTTTGCCCCTATAATACTACACTAAACCAAATTTATAATCTGCTTGCAAGGAAAAGGAAGCATGGTTGAAAATTTGAGCTCAAATAAACTAATTATCAACTTCATAATGCATATGGGTTCTTGGAATGTTGTTAGAATGATTCGATAAGTACGATACAAACTACATTTACAATTAACCAAATAGCAGTACGCACCTGTACACTCATCTTCATCCCTGTCGTGAGGAGGTCTTCCGCCAATGGTTGTCACAGATCCAAATTACGAAAAAGACCCCTGACCACCAAAATAGGATGTTCAAACAACGGTGGAGATAGGTGACACCTCTTCATCTATGTCCATAAAGTGTGATTCTCTACAAAGATGACAAGGTCCCGGGGTCAATCACAACCAGAATACATTTCTTTGGCTGGGTAGACGATAAAGTTACTAAAGAGATGAAGAAAGAAAATATGACAAAAAGAGTTAAGTTAATTAAGTTCCCTATAACCATTGTACTTGGTAGTTTCATTGCAAATTAACCATAATACTTTGCTAAAATACAAAAAAAATTAACAAAGTATATTAAAGTGAGTTTTCTAGCCATTGGTGCCTTTTTCTGCTTAATTTGTAGTCATCAACATCACAAGTTCCATGGATAGAATGGCAGGTTAATGCAGGAAGTACAACTTCCTGGTAATTTACTTGGCAATACAAAACTATGGGATTCAAAGGCATCCTGGTAGAAGTAGAACCATATCAACATATAAACCAAAATGCAGTCAAATGATGCAGAATGCAGTAAAAATCCAAATTAAATATTTCAGAACAATAAAGCATGAACACGATACGATTATTATTAACAAAATCAACTTGTCCACAACAACAAAATCCAAATTAAGTTCAGTTCTTGAATTCTCACAACTATGACACATGCACCACAACAACATGCCCATGACATTCCTCTGATCTTCATTGTTGCCCCACTCAAAAACTGAACACAATGTGTGTTTCAAGAACTGAAGAAGACAAGTTGGTCATTCATGGAAAGGGTATCATCTCAAAGTACAACAAATAATAGATAAAGAGAGGAGGGGGGGTTCAAGCTAAACACTTGTTATAGTTCTCTTTTTCTAGTTAGAACCCTAATTTTCTCAAAATAAATCCCAGTTTTTACTGTGGGAGGTAAAACTGCCTTCAATGAGGTCCCAAGAAAAATGAAATTTTGAAACTGAGCTTTAGATGGAGACATGATGATTGGAATTGTAGAATGTGGGTAGAATACTGCTAAAATTAAGTCGCAAAAAGGGTATCATCTCAAAGTACAAAAAGAGAGGAGGGGGGGGGGGGGGGGGGTTCAAGCTAAACACTTGTTATATTTCTCAGTTTGAAGTAGATAAAAGAGACTTTAATAAGAGTTTGACTTCTAATGCAGCAGAACTGTATTCAATAACAATTGTTTATTGCTGTTTGCCTGTTTCTTCCATGCTTGTCCTACATGACTAAGGTTGACGATTCATAATTTAACCACCACAAAGACTAGCAAAGAAATACATCAAATAATATGCATGTAGCACCAAATCACATACATGATATTCGGAACACCACAGAAGATTTCTGACCAAACAGCCAAGAAACAAAAGAAAAACTTAAAATAGACATGATATAGTTCAAGTCAAAGAAAAGAAAATGTGATGGATTGGTCAGCTTACACCCATCTACTGTTGCATAATATTTGTTTTGTTTCACATGTGTCCCTTTGTTTCACTATAAGATATTTTATATAATAGCAGACAACAAGAAGTTCAACTGAAATTTATTACAATCAGAAACTTTTTGAACAAATTATTTATACATATATATGTACATATATATAAATATAAAATGAACACATAATGAAACTGACGCCTTATTGTGTTGTTACTTTTATCTATTGTATCCATATTACTCCAAGCTCTTGGCCATAAAAGTCATAATTTATTTAAGACTTTAAGTGTTCACCATCTCTTTTTGAATAAAAATTGAGCAAAATTGCTCCTCTTTTGAAAGACATTTAAAGAACTTCCAAGTATTTATTATCATGGAGTTTTGGTGTGAGACAATACATGTCTATTTGACTCGGTATTTTATTTATCCGGCACAAAGGTGTGATTTATCCTCCAACAACAGAACATTGCTCATTTCGTTGGAATTGAACTTTAGAAATGCAGAATAGGGTATGATAGGATGTCATGACACATATTTGAGAAACATAATTACCAAAAAAATTATTATGAAACATGGTTGAAGCATAGAAAATGAGTTGATTAAGCTCACGTACCACTAAACAAGTTGATCTTGGGTCACCAAGAGTGCTCGTTTCGAGAAAAATGCTGAATTTGGACCTCCTGTCTATGTGGCCCCAAGCAACGAATTACATCCCAGAATGAGAAATCACATTCACAAGCCAACTGATGAATCCAACTATCATGTATCAGATGCCTCCTCTCTATAAACCGTTGCCCAGAAGATAAAAATTTCATCCTTGGCAAGAACAGTATGATAAGCAAATACAGTAGCACTAATCATCATGCTTTGCAACCATCATCATCAAAATTATTTAAATCAGAAAAGACGTAATTACCCTCCCCAGTGTCCTCTCCATTCTCATTGTTACCATCATTGTTGTCATCTAAATTTTCAAAAATTGAAGTTACAAAGTCACTCTCTACCACGTCACCTCGATTTTGATCACCAACGCTCTCCTTCACTTTTCTTGGACTGTCTAGTCCTCTAGTACTCCGGCATCCCAGCAAGATAAGGTCCAACATTTTTCTCCGAACAACATAAACAGGATTTGGGGAAACAAGACAATCTTTACAGTATGCTTCTCTAAGAAAAAGCATTTGGGTACTACCTCGTGTAGATATGTAGAAGATTCCAGGATGCTTCAGAATTAGCTCACGAACATTAACTGGGATTCCGAAATCTCTCCTGAAGTGTGCTAAACGTTCAACCTCAACCATCTTCTCCACTGTCAAGCTCAAAAGCTCATGAAGAATCCCAACAGCTCGCTTCTCAAACCGCTCAATCCCTCCACAAGTCGAAGCCCGAAAAGCCTCCTTTCTTTCATAAGGTTTTACATAAGGAAGTCTTTGCCAATCCTTCAATTTACCTTTGAACCCTGCTTTAATCTTGAACCCTGTAGGGAAATTAATAGGAAACGCATATTTCGTCTCGAATTCGCTCAACCATTTCTCCTTATACTCGTTTTCCCTCCACTTCTCCACTTCAGCTACCTTCAAACCCTCATCAACACCGTCCCTGTTAATCAATCTCACTATCTCCAAATCAACTAACTCGAACTCACTGGAATATTTTGCAAGAATTGATTCACGGAAATCTTCAGGTAAACCCAGTTCCCTTTTGATCAACCTCAAAGCATGGATATGGAGAGTACCCGTAACAGAGATCATTAAAAGTTTCTTTATCCGTCTTACATTATCTAATTCCATATCCCTGATCACATTACTTTCTTCTTGAAGCAACATGGTCATCTTCGACGTTAATTTACAACAAATATTCCGCTTAATTGGGTGAGTAAATAAATCGAACACGTGGGGGTATTTTCGGAGGAAACCACCAATGGGTACATTCAGACCAACAATGTTGTTCCAACGTGACATTATTTGTACAGAAACAAAGGGTCCTCTTCGGCGAGAACACATGAGGTCGCGAAGGCTTAGGATTAAGCTGAGTTTGCGGAAATTGGTCATGAGGTAATCGAGTTTCAGGTCCCTGGTTCGGTCTTCCAATCGGGTTTGTGCTGTAACCGCTGGTTTCTTCCATCGACGCTGTGCGGTGGAATTAAAAGGCCCGAACTGGAGTTGAACACAATGAGATGGTACCTGGGTTTTGTACATCAATTGCTGTAAAACCCTCGTCATCTTCCAATGTCGACGGGCCAAGCGAGAAAATTTATTTAGGGAACCTAGAAAGAGTGTAAGACAATGTATGACTTCAAAGTTGGGAAGACCCTTTTAAAAGATTTGTTTATTATTAAATACTTATCCATAGACAATGGCTGTTGCAATTAAAAAAGAGGGAGCTAAATAACAAAACTGCATCTATATTTACACAAACAAACACAAGATGTGTCTACAAGTGTAGATAAACATATAAACAAGAAAAATCCTTTGAAAGTACATGATAATTATAGGAAACTTTGTTTATTCAGTAAAACAAGAACCTTTAGAAAGGAAGAAAAAGAAGAATTTGGTATGAACTTTGAGAATTAATGCACTTTGACATGAAGAAGAGTGGAAAGTGACTCCATTGGTAATGAAGTTCGATAGTCACAGAATGAGCTCGCAAAAGATTAAAAAGCAAACTTAGCATTCAATACTTATGCGAACTCAAAGAAGATTGAAAAGCAAATTATAGAACTAAGTGAAAACATATTCACATGTGCCTCTACACCAATGTGATGCAAATGACAAGCATATAGCTCAATAATTTTATAGAACAGTAACTATAGGAAAATGCACAAAAGCATCAAATACTCTTGTACTGAAAGATAGACTGTCAATAGATTAGAACAGTACTTGAGTAATATGATAAAAGTTTGAACTTACCTGAAATTGAGATTGCTTGAATGCGTAACCTGGAGTGGAGCCAGAAGACAGAACTAGGGCTGGAAATCGCCCAGCTGGTGGTGCGGTGCCTGATGAGTCGAAGTCACTAGTGAAAATTTTCAGATTCCGACGCCGGGGGAGTTACATGGTGGCTCCGCCCCTAATTTGTGGGTTCCTGATACTAATCAAATTAAGCGGCCATTAATCAAAGCTTGCACCATATCCTTATATAAAATCATAGAATTTTATATTAAGGGGGTGTTTGGTATTGCTTATTTACTTTTTGTTATAAGACCATCCGCAGCGCCCACGGGCTCGGGCTCGTGCGGGGTACGCGGGCTTGGTTCTCGGGCTCGGCCAGCGGGTTTTCAAACCCGAGGAACCCGAAAGCTATTTGGCATTTTTTTTTAAAAATCTTGAATATTTTTTAGCCTGCAATCTTGAATATTTTTTTAAATAAAAGAGTTATAAAAATGAGGTGGCAAGAGGGCTTTTAGTTATGCGCTGCGGGTCTTTAGGGCTTGAGGGCTTAGCTGATGTGGCATTGAGGGCTTGAGGGCTTTTATCTATGCGTTGTGGATGGCCTAAGAGTGTTTATCAATTTTTGAGGTGGTAAACTCTTATAAAAGATGTGGATTAGCGGTACCAAAACGTAATAAGTTGATAAGTTGTTTTTAAGTGTGGCAAATTCTGCTTATACATGTAAAAATGACTAAAAATAACATTCTTCTATATTATTGATTTTTTGTATTTGTAACATATAACAGTTTATTTTTCATCATTTATAATAATATTTTTGACAAAAATTTATATCAATTAACATTAATAATTTTTAAATAAAATACTAACTTAAATAACAACAATTTATACCAATAACATTAACAATTTATAACAAAAATAATAGATCTTTAGAACAAAAAAAATACTAGATTGAACAGTAAAGTCGACCCAACAAGGGGTATATTATCATTGTGTAGTGGTATCACAATGAAAATATGTGTAATGGTATCTTACCATTTCACAGCAGTGAAATCGACCCAACAAGGTTGAAGCAGTGAAAATCTGAACAAAAAACGACCAAAATACGAAATCAAACAAAAACCGTGAAATCGAATACATCTAAGAAAATATGTGTTCGATCGACCAGTGAAATCGACCCAACAACAATTAAAATCTGTGTGAATAGTGAAATCGACCAATAGCAGAAAATCTGTGTTTTTGCCTTGCAAAAAAAAATCTGTGTTTGATCGAACAAAAAACGGAATCGCCTCTAAAGATGAAATAATGGAGAGAAAACATACCTGAAGAGAGGAGAGACGACATATCATATAGGTTAGGGTAAAAAATGGGATAAAATTGTCATTTGGTTTTGAAGTGAGTTAATAACTCACAAGTCATGAGTTACAATCAAATGACTTAAGAAAAACTTTTTTTCACCAATTTGGCATCGGTATAATCCGTTTTTCCCATCCAAACACTCAAAATAGCATATTATTGGTACCACACCGAAATAAGCCAAAAATCCCTTTAAATAAGCAATCCCAAACACCCCTTAAAACTAGCATTATGTTTGTTCGTTGGTCGGGTACACGACGACATGATTTAAAGTTAGATTCAGTTATTTAAGTGATCGATCTTTACCTAACACAGTTAAAACAATTAAGACATTGCAAAACTAAAATATAACAATAATGCAAATATTCATTAAATTAGTTTGACTATCCTTTAATCAAATAACATATGGTTGTCTATTTTGGATGACATTCTTTTTACAAAAAAAATAGTTTGATTCAAGGGGGTTTCTTATTTTTTGTGACCATCTTTTGCAAAAAAATCTTAGTAATTATTATCATCTTTATATCTTCTTTATATATATAAGAGGAAAATCTTGGAGTATTGAGGTAGCACCTTTAGAATTGAGTATTCTCAAATGGTGAATCGATATTTAGAGTTGTCCAACATTTGTGAGAAGTTGAAAAATTGGAACAAAGTGGTGTATATAAGAAAAGGTGGATGGAATGCATTTGTGTGAATTCATGTGGTTTAACTCATAGAGTTGTTATTTTGTATGACATTTTTTTGCAAAAAAATAAAATGTTTGATTCAAGGGGTATTCTTATAAAAAAAAGCTTACTAATCATTATCATCTTTATATCTTCTTTATATAAAAGAGGAAAAATTAGAGTATTGAGGTGGCACCATGAAAATCGAGTATATACTCAAATGGTGAATTGTAATTGATTTAGAGTTGTCTCACATTGGTTAGAAGTTGAAAGAATAGAACAAAGTGGTGTGTATAAGAAAAGTGGATGGAGTGCATCTGAGTAAATTCATGTGGCTTAACTCATAGGGTTGTTTATTTTGAATGACCTTCTTTTTGCAAAAATAAATTAGTTTGATTCGAGAGGTTGTCTTATCTTGGATGACCATCTTTTGCTCTTTTGCAAAAAAAATGTTAATAATCATTATCATCTTTGTAACACCCGGAAATCCTGGTAAGCTAATTTAAGGAAAACCTCTCTCTCTCTTGATCATGCCTAATACTTGAACAGGTCGTAGACTAACGTAAACCCGATTTATTTGTGAATTATTAATTATCGCTTTATATTTGGGAATTCGTGAATTTGTAGCACGCTAGCGTTGATTACAGACTGGACAACCCCCCCCCCCCCCCCCGACATGACCATGACTATGACGGCGAGAATTCCACTTGGGCAAACTCGCGTGTCAAAGTCGCCAAGCCGGTACCACCTACGGTACACTTGGTGCGAGAGTGACAGCGAGAATTCCTTGTGGCAAACTCGCGTGTCACAATCGCTGGAGGTGTACCGTAACCTCGGGAGAGTCAGCGACTATGCCCGCGACTATGCCATGTGGCACTGTCGCCCGCGGTTGTCTGTGAGTATAAAGACCCCTATCCGATTTTGAGCTCATTTTCACCAAACCCACTTCTTACAAACTCGTTTTTAGAGCATTTAAGGTGCTTCTTCCACCTCCAACCCACTCAATCACCTCCATTAAATGCTTAGATCTCTCTAGAGTCGACATTTGTATTTCAAGAGTGTTAAGGGAGCATTTATTGAAGACCAAGCTACATTTCAAGCTCCAAATCTCCACCTTTCTTCTTCAACTTCTAGGGTTTCTTCCATTTTCTAGGTTTTGGCACTAAAAACCTAGATAGTGAGTATTCTAACCTTTCTTAAACTAGATCCATGGTGTATACTTGTTTTATTTTCTTATTTCTTTGCTTTCATGAAAACCCTAATTTTGGGAAAAGTAGATTTGTTGGCTTATTGGAAGTAACCATGGATTTTCGTGGGGAGATGTGCTACCCTTGATGTATTTAAAGTGTTATGTACTATGTTAACAGGATATGGAAGATTTAGGACTTCAGACCTAAAGACTATGTGCTTATTTGTACGGTAATAAGATGTCTTAATGGTTAAGCTAGTCAACCTTCTTGGCTTAATGAGTATTGTTAGCTCCAATATTCTGAAACATTAGAAGTATTGAAAAATGGCCAAGTACAGAAGAACTTCCACAGAAGCTCTGCTGAGTGTAACAGAAGCTCTGCCGGGCATCTAAGAAGAAGCAAAGGAAGTTTGATCAAGAGTGATCAAAGACCGAAGAAACTACAGAAGAACGCTACAGAAGATCAAGACCTCAGAACCTCTGTCACCAATAACAGAGCCTCTGCAGACAACTTCAGAAGACAAGGAACCCAGTGAAGACTACTCTACAAAGGACCAGACCGCAGAACCTCTGCAACACTTTACAGAGCCTCTGTTGACCTCACTGAAGACTCAAGATGCTTATAATATCTTACCACTGTTAAAGAAATATCTTGCTACTGTTCCAGGATCTGTTCATCAACTTGTATGGTAGCATGCCCTGTCCAACTTCAACACGTGTCAAACTCTGAGTGGACTCAATAGGGCTTAGTACAACATAGACGTCTGCGACATTTAATGCATGCAGTTTTCCAACTGTTCATACCATCTCTTCTTTCCTGTAGCAACAGTCTCTTGTCTAGAATAGATCTTTTGTAGTAGTATAAAAGGAAGACTCATGTTGAGTTCTTCCTAAGAATCACCGTTTTTACACTTTACAAGTTTACACAATCACTTAACACACAACACAAAACACTTACACTCAATTAGCGTCAAATCTGTACTAAGTGTTCTTGATATATTAAATACAGTGGGTCTTTGTGCTATAAATCTATTCTCTTCACTGTTTATTTGATAGTGTGTGTTCTAAATCTATCAAACATATCTGTTAGTTCTTCAAATACGCTTCTGCATCATACTTAAACTTGAACTAATAGATCTGATAATCTTGTTTAAACAAAACGGGAACCAACAATTGGTATCAGAGCAAAGCTTGATTTTCAATATCAAGTGATCCTCGATTTTACAAAGATTTTTGATAGAAATTGTCTGTTTTTAACCTGTTCTTCATTCCTTCAAACAGTTTCTGTTTTACTGTCATCTTCGATTCATTTGATCTGGTAACATCATAGAAACTGTTTCTTTCGTTAAAAACTTCATTTAAAATATCTAGAATGAAATTTTATGGTGATGCTGACTCAATTTTTTATTCAAAACTCAGCACAAATTTTCGCGAAATAATTCCTTCTCTTGAAAAAGAACTAGATGAAAAGAACAAAAGCATTTTTATTATTTCTGATAAAATTGCTAAACTTGAAAAATCTGTTAAAAACTTAAACTGTGAAAATCTTGAACTAAAAAGGAACTTATCTTTGTTAGATGAAGAAAAGAAAAGACTTGAACTAAAATGTTTAAACTTCTCTAAACTAATTTTCAATTTTGAAAAGATTGTGGTCAATGAAAGAGGAAATTATGAAGAGAAGAAAACTGTTCTTGAAACAAAGTCGATGAAGCTTACTTATAAAATCTCAGAATTGCAGAATATCCTTGAAAAAGAAAGGAAAGAATCTGATTCTGAAAGAAAAGAATCTGAACAGTTGAAGGTTCAAAGATTTCAAGATTTAAGTCAAAAAGATGACTTTGAAAAAGAGAGAAGGATTTTTAAAACAGAAATATCCAAACTAACAAAAGGACTCTCTAATTTATCAACTGAAATCATGTTGGAGAAAAGATGCAAATCTAATCTCCAAAAGATGCTTGAGGAAAATTTAAGAAAAAAGAATATTTTTGCTAAACAGATCAGGAAATTCAATCGTGAAGGATCTTTTAAGCCTAATATGTTTTCAAAACTTCAGACCTCAACATCGAAATTTTTGCATGATCATAGGTTGGACAAATTAGTTAATCAAACTTTTAAAAAGGTGAAAAAGGTTTGGATAGTGAAAGGCTCTATACCTGTTCAAAATGCTCAAAAAGACAAAAAGCCTTTCATTTCTGGTATGTATGACAAATGCATAAAGGCGTTTCATACAATAGGACCCATACGGTTATGGGTACCCAAAACCTCTGTAAGTATAACATAGATACTGTATATTATGTAAATATTTTTGTTTATTTATTATTTTCTGTATGTAAATTCTTAAATCTATAATAGTCCTTGATATCACAAAACTTCTGTAAGGTCTGCTCAGAACCTCTGACAACCTCTACAGAACCTCTGATGATCTTGACCTATGTCCTGTGCACAACTTATCTTATTCTGAACCAAGCATAGGTCAAGGGGGAGCAGAAGAAGACACTTGATCTACAGAGGTTGTTAGATCAAGGGGGAGCGAAAAAGGAGACCTTGCTGAATCTACAGAGATTTATAAGTCAAGGGGGAGCTAAGAATGCAACAGAAGAAATCACACTCGCCGAACTAAAAGAACAAAAGGTTGGTATCTCGTACTTTTAGGTTTTTGAAAACAGTTTTCTAGGACAAAAAGTGTCAAATATGTCCTAAATATACTGTGGATAACATTTCAAAAATCAAAAGATCAAAAAGTTTCATAAAATTTAAGTTATGAGAATTTTGAGGTCATAGAGCTTCTGCTGGGCTCAACAGAAGCTCTGCCAGGAATATGCTCTATGATAGCAAATTTAACCTCTATCGATCTTTTGGAATGTCATCTCGGAAACCAATTACACGCACAATGCTACAGAAGTCTTAAGCTACAGAGTACTTTCATCCAAAGAACCTCTATAGATCACTCAAATCTTTCAAAAGACTTCTGCTGCACAAAATCTTTGAGATTTACAATTTTCTAGGACACCAACTTTCAAATAGGTCCTAAATACATTGTTAAAACTGATCAAAAACTTGGATGATTAAAAAATGTTTATAAATTATTAGTTATTAGAAATTTCCTGTAACAGAGCCTCTGCTGGCTCTGGCAGAGGTCCAAAAACCTCTGTAGGACTATTTCTCTACTAAAGATTTATCGATCCTCTCCTTGCGTTTTTCAAACAATTTTCATAAGATACAATCTACAGAGATAAAAGTTTTTCAAAATCACAGAGCTTCTGTACCCACAGAGCTTCTGTAAAGATTTTCACTTAGGAACTTCTGTAACGGTAACTTTTCTGTGGTGAAAATTTAAACCCACGCGCTTTTCATTTAATATGGCCGCCCACGACGTCTCGTCATCACTGACACTATTGACATGTCGAGTTTTCATTGACGTACATATAACGTCATCCTGGAAACTTGCTCCACGCCAAATGAACTCGAGTGCGGACCTCAAATTTTATTAACTTTCTCACATTTTCACCGTTCCAAATTCTACCCGTTACCACAGTATAAAACCTAAGTTAAAATAACTTTCAAAACTTTACTATTCTCTCATCTTCTCCGGCGAACTTGCTTATTTCTTTCTGAAAACCTAGAACTTTCAAACTTACAAATGGCTTCCAGTTCCAAAGCTACTCACGTTTCACCGATGAACTCTCCGCCACTCTCTCCAGTACATTCTGAGCACTCCCACAACTCACATACCGCCGCCGATACCAACAGACATGACTCCGGCGACGAGGCATCCTTTGTACCCACTACCCACCTGCAACAAATTTTCTCTAATGACCATTTCGAGCAAACCCTTCCTATTAAATCAAACAATTGTTATCTTGTTCCTTCTCCTACGGCTTTTTGTAAAGAACATGCCATCCTGCTAAACATCCTAGAGAACCACTTTCTTTACCCTCTTCTGAGCAAAACCGTTGAACAATTACCTGTACGTTACCTACATCAGTTTTGGCAATCTTGCCGTTATGACGCTGACACCGATTTGATCAGAGGCTATATTTCTAAACCTAACCAAAGTAACAGTCTTGAATTGATGTTCAACCGCACCATGTTCTCATTAGAATTTGGCCTTCCAACAAGAGGACTCATGGGAATCAAAAAGTATGCCCCCAACCAACAAATGAAGAACTTGTCGACTTTCTGCACATGTTAGGGTACAACCAACAGTTGAAAAAGAGGAACGATTTCCGCAGAGCAAGACTACCCCCTCTGTGGAATACCTTATTCTCCATCCTAAATCGTTGACTCACGGGAAAAATCGGGAGCATCGATCAAAGCTCACCTCAAATTCTCTCAATCATGTATGGTGTGTACTATGATCTACCACTAGATTATGCCACCATAATGATGCAAGAGATCATCAACACTATCGATCGAAAAATCGTCTCCCAGAAAGCCAAAATGTCTGATCACAAGTGGTTGCCCCCTCTGCAGTTCCAGCGAATCCTCAGTGTACTTTTCGAACCCCTACTCCTTATCTAAAAATGGCCAATGGACGGTCCCAAACCTAAGAAATTTCCTATGTCCAAGAACACCCCTACAGAACATGAGGACGGCTACCCGCACAGCAGACCACTGTCAAAGGTAATGTTAGGTTATGCTAGTAATGAAGAACTAGTTAGTGAGTACACACGCGTTTACAGAACTCCTGAACCCAGTTCTGTAACACCCCCGCGTATAGGATTACCCATAGGAGGTAGTGTTGTAGAGAGACTAACAGAGGAAGAATGGAAGATAAAATTGGCTAAACACAAGGCCAACCAGAAGAACTTCAGAAATATAAGGAAAGACCTCTATCCTTTAAAGAGGAAGTCTTCTGAGGGATCTAAAGAGAAGAAGAAGAAAAAGGGAAAGAAAACCAAGACCCCTACAGAGGAACCACTTGCCTCTGCTTCTGCTATCCAACAACCCCCCACAGAACCCTCATCTCCACCACAAACCCAAGGTCCCTCTGCCCCTCCCTCTTCCAAAAGAAAAAGAAAGTCAAAATCTACAGAGGAGGGGGCACCTAAACCAAAGAAAAGGAAATCAAAGAAGAAGAAACTCTCTTCTCCTCTGCAATCAATTACAAAGGGAATCGAAAAAGAACAACCTCAACCTCCACCTCTGCAAACCCATACAATCACAGAGGGTCTTGATTCACTTCTGCCAAGACAAGAAACTGCAGAAGAAGAGGTCCAAATAGGTAAAATTACTGAAAATAGGTTAGAGGATAGGGTAGAAACATCTGGAGTAAAAGAAAATGTAAAAGAAAAGGATGCCGAAGATGAAGAAGGCACACATCCCTCACCCCCTCCTAGTGCAACCCACACATCTAACTCCGCAGGTCTAGCTGCAGAAGGAGTTATTGAAAAAGAGTCGCACAACTCGACCCCTACCCAAACCAAACAGCCAGAAGTCACTCTTTCGACTTCTGCGCCCACAGAAACCGGGGAATCCATTCCTAGGGAGTCTCCTCAAAGAGACTCACCTATAGTTCGTGATCAATCGCCCCAGATCACACTAGAACACCCAACAGAGGAATTCGTTTCCTCTGCCACGCACAATATAGGGCCAAAACGTCTTTCAGAGAGAAGTAGCAAACACAAAGACGAAGAGACTCTAGACAAGTCTCCAAGTCAAAAGAAGGACATTCCGATACCCACCTCTGGAGTGGATTTGGACACTGTTCTTCACAGAACTTCTTTAGAGACTGAAACTCTTGTTTCTTCTCGAAGATCAGAAGGAAATCCTTCCATTCTCAACGATCAAACATGAATGAAAGAAGGTGTCCCAGGAACAGGGACTCACTCTGGAGAAGGGGTTGTTCCTCCAGAGGTTACCCAAGAGGAACATGTTACGAAGAATGAGTTCCAAGTCTTTGTAACCTCTGTAACTCAAACATTGAATAAGTTGCAAAGCTCATTCACAACTTTTACAGATTCAACTTCAGGCGCGCTTACAGGATTAAATACCAAAGTGGATACCTTATCCACAGAAGTTAAAGAATCCCTTGCAGAATTAAAGTCAAACAAAGAAACTTCTGCTGCTGATGCCATCGCCTCTGCCACTGACATTACCAAAACAACCGCTGCAGAATTCGAGAAAAGTGCGACTAAAGCCTTCAAGACTTCGATCGCAATCTACTTTGAAACAATGAAGAAACAAGCAGCAAGGCAAGCAGCTCAAGACACCTGCAGAACAGAAGTTGCTGCTAAAAGAAGGCAGGATGATCCTGATGATGGTGCATCTGGTCATCCTGAGGGGGAGAGAACAAAAGAAACAACAGAGGCTGCTTCTGCAAAAACTACAGAGAAAACTGTAGAACCCTCTACAATAGAAACCCCGAAGGAAACACAAGGAACACAACAGAGGCAAAACACCTCTATCTCAGCAGAGGATGCACCAACCACAGAACCTAAGGTAATCACTCTTGCATCCTCATCCACAGAACAAACTCCACCCTCACCCAAAGAACCAACACCAACCTCACAACCAATCTCGCGCAAAACTAGAGTCAAAACCATAGCTCGAAAACCCCAAAGACCAAAACGCTCTGCAGAGTTCATTCTTCGCAGAATGGAATTTGTATCTGCTTTTCAATCAGCAAAGCGTTTTGACATCCCACCTCCAAAACCCGAAGACTCCTCACAAACAGAGACCTCACAACCCGAAGTATCAAAACCTTCAGAGGCAACAACCAGAACATCAGAGCATCCAACCCCAAAACCCACATAACCTTCAACCGTCAAATCTACAGAGGTTCCACCCACACAAATCCAAAACCCAACCTCTGAAACCTCAAAACCAAAAGATAAGGGCAAGGGAATAATGACAGAAGAAGAGCCAAAGAAGAAGATGCCAGTTGCTACAGAGAAGTTGATGAAAGGTGCCTTTAATGCCTTCATCACTCCTAAACCCGAAGAGGAAGACTGGGCATTCAACTTGAAACCTCTGTCAGAAAACCCAACCCTGGATCCCACAGCTAAGGTAACAGAAGGTAAAGTAGCAGACATCACTCGACAAATGGATAAGCTAAGGAGACCAATTCCAAGAACTACTCCAACCATTGAACAAATGGAAGAGCATGTTTACAGTTATCTCTACAGACAGCACTTCCAGAGCGATCTACCAGCTCATGTCCGAGATCAGAAGCTAAGAGAGGAATTCAATGCCATCTTCACCTCTACAAAGTCAAAATCGGTCAATCAAGTTTACTCCATTCACAAGATAAAGAAGGTAATCTATTGTAGATACTCTAAAATGAGAACCTATCCTCATACGATGTATACAATCTGGAAAGTCAAAAGGTCTGACAGATCAGAGAATCAATTCTCTGATGCTGATATTCGAAACCTTAATCCCTATGACTTACCTGACCTTCTGCAATGGACGAAAGACAACTTCAATGACGACTGCCACCAAAGATCTTATCGAGTTCTCAGAAAGGCGATGCGTGAAAAGCTCCTAATCTACAGCATGCTCGACTTTCAACTAGCCATCGATCTAGGCGTGACTACTCTAAGCATCAGACCACCAGAGGATTTCTGCCCACCCAATGCCATACACAATTCGATCATCAAAACTCCAAGGTACGGGTTAGTATTCAAGAATCCTGCTGATCAACTTAAACTGTTTGTGACAATGGACTGTCAGAAGTACACAACCCGTACTCTGAACATATTCAGAAAAATACTAGAGGAGAACAAAGCAACAGAGCTTATGGATGAAAAATCTGCTCTGATGATGATCAAAGAGATTGATGCTACACTAGGCTTAAGAAATCTCTGCCTCAAATTCTATGAAGAACTCAAGGAAGTAGGAAAAGACAACAGAAAGTTCGACGACTTCCCAAATGCAAAAATCTGAGTCTCTTCAAAGAACCTCTGTCAACGTTTTATTTCTGTTCATTTAATGTACTCAAATGTAAATGCCTCTGGCATAAATTACAAATGAAAGAAATAATCTTCTGAGGTGTTGTTTAACCTCTGTCTATCTTAACTTAGCCAAAAAAAATTCAAAAAGTCAAAATTTATTTTTCAATACTTAGGGGGAGATTGTTAGCTCCAATATTCTGAAACATTAGAAGTATTGAAAAATGGCCAAGTACAGAAGAACTTCCACAGAAGCTCTGATGAGTGCAACAGAAGCTCTGTCGGGCATCTAAGAAGAAGCAAAGGAAGTTTGATCAAGAGTGATCAAAGACCGAAGAAACTACAGAAGAACGCTACAGAAGATCAAGACCTCAGAACCTCTGTCACCAATAACAGAGCCTCTGCAGACAACTTCAGAAGACAAGGAACCCAGTGAAGACTACTCTACAAAGGACCAGACCGCAGAACCTCTGAAACACTTTACAGAGCCTCTGTTGACCTCACTGAAGACTCAAGATACTTATAATATCTTACCACTGTTAAAGAAATATCTTGCTACTGTTCCAGGATCTGTTCATCAACTTGTATGGTAGCATGCCCTGTCCAACTTCAACACGTGTCAAACTCTGAGTGGACTCAATAGGGCTTAGTACAACATAGACGTCTGCGACATTTAATGCATGCAGTTTTCCAACTGTTCATACCATCTCTTCTTTCCTGTAGCAACAGTCTCTTGTCTAGAATAGATCTTTTGTAGTAGTATAAAAGGAAGACTCATGTTGAGTTCTTCCTAAGAATCACCGTTTTTACACTTTACAAGTTTACACAATCACTTAACACACAACACAAAACACTTACACTCAATTAGCGTCAAATCTGTACTAAGTGTTCTTGATATATTAAATACAGCGGGTCTTTGTGCTATAAATCTATTCTCTTCACTGTTTATTTGATAGTGTGTGTTCTAAATCTATCAAACATATCTGTTAGTTCTTCAAATACGCTTCCGCATCATACTTAAACTTGAACTAATAGATATGATAATCTTGTTTAAACAAAACGGGAACCAAGTGGTGTGTATAAGAAAAGTGGATGGAATGCATCTGAGTAAATTCATGTGGCTTAACTCATAGGGTTGTTTATTTTGAATGACCTTCTTTTTGCAAAAATAAATTAGTTTGATTCAAGAGGTTGTCTTATCTTGGATGACCATCTTTTGCTCTTTTGCAAAAAAAAATGTTAATAATCATTGTCATCTTTGTAACACCCGGAAATCCTGGTAAGCTAATTTAAGGAAAACCTCTCTCTCTTGATCATGCCTAATATTTGAACAGGTCGTAGACTAACGTAAACCCGATTTATTTGTGAATTATTAATTATCGCTTTATATTTGGGAATTCGTGAATTTGTAGCACGCTAGTGTTGATTTCAGACTGGACAACCCCCCCGGCATGACCATGACTATGACGGTGAGAATTCCACTTGGGCAAACTCGCGTGTCAAAGTCGCCAAGCCGATACCACCTACGGTACACTTGGTGCGAGAATGACAGCGAGAATGCCTTGTGGCAAACTCGCGTGTCACAATCGCTGGAGGTGTACCGTAACCTCGGGAGAGTCAGCGACTATGCCCGCGACTATGCCCTGTGGCACTGTCGCCCGCGGTTGTCTGTGAGTATAAAGACCCCTATCCGATTTTGAGCTCATTTTCACCAAACCCACTTCTTACAAACTCGTTTTTAGAGCATTTAAGGTGCTTCTTCCACCTCCAACCCACTCAATCACCTCCATTAAATGCTTAGATCTCTCTAGAGTCGACATTTGTATTTCAAGAGTGTTAAGGGAGCATTTATTGAAGACCAAGCTACATTTCAAGCTCCAAATCTCCACCTTTCTTCTTCAACTTCTAGGGTTTCTTCCATTTTCTAGGTTTTGGCACTAAAAACCTAGATAGTGAGTATTCTAACCTTTCTTAAACTAGATCCATGGTGTATACTTGTTTTATTTTCTTATTTCTTTGCTTTCATGAAAACCCTAATTTTGGGAAAAGTAGATTTGTTGGCTTATTGGAAGTAACCATGGATTTTCATGGGGAGATGTGCTACCCTTGATGTATTTAAAGTGTTATGTACTATGTTAACATGATATGGAAGATTTAGGACTTCAGACCTAAAGACTATGTGCTTATTTGTACGGTAATAAGATGTCTTAATGGTTAAGCTAGTCAACCTTCTTGGCTTAATGAGTATGTATGGTTCTAAGATGAAAGTATGCGAGTTTTAATGGACATGATATGTATGTAAGTGGTAATCTAACCTTATGGAAAAGTATGGGAAATTCCTTGTATAATTGTTTATTTACAACCATGTGATGTCTATGAGGACTAAGAGACTTGGTTGCACATGCTTGAGTGCCTCGTGACTTGAACGAGCTTTTGAATGAATCAAGTTAAGTGTTCACTAGGAGGACATAGTCTTGGGTTCTACCGTGTTGGTATGCACCTAGACCCTCGCCACTTGGGGCAATGCCTTTGGTTGCACCCCCGGATGTGTCGGGCCTTTGGTGTCGCCTTTGAAGGGCTTGACACTAAGGTATCTCGACTCTTTAGATAGAAATTCTTGATGCTATGGGTCTCCCCCATTGACTTCAAATCTATTTGTGGAAATTGGAATAAAGACCCTTATTTGTTCATGTTATTATTACATATTATTAATTGTGCTTACTCACCAAGCTTTAGCCTGACACTTGTTCGAATGATGAAATGTATCTCAGGTTCTAGCGAAGCCGTGATTAAGAAGGCCTAGACAGAGCGTGTGAGCTTGGGGAATACTCTTGGAAGGCTAGCCTTAGAAGACTTTATTGGCTAGAGATGACACCCCTTTTGTAATCTTGTTTCTTATAATAGAATATAGATGAGTTGGTTGTCATTTATCTTATGTTAGATCACATTTGTACTTATTCCAAATACTTGTATTTTCCCTGTTTTTGGGATGGCTCATGCAATGGCATTTTATACCCCTCTTTCGTCTTATGAAAGTTTTTGTTTACCCCTATTTTTAGGGTGTTACAAGTTGGTATCAAAGCTTTAGTTTAAGAGAACTAGGTGTTGACTTTAGTATACTTGGACTTAAACTAAGTTGTCTTCATGAAGCTCTATAGCCATGGGTAGAATCTATAGGTGGGGAGAGTATAGGACCAACGGAATTACATTTGTTGAAAATTATAGTGATGATGAAAAGGATTCTTATGTATGATATATTCAAAATTTCACAGGGCCCGTGTTATGGTGAATTTTAAATATCATATTGAAATTTTTATAAATAATATAAAGTCACCAATTACAATAAGATGGCAGGCAAACGAGCAACAAGCTGTGCCGCAACCCCCTTTTGGATGGCAAAACCAATCCTACTAAAAATGAAATTTTGTGACTTAGGGGTCGAAAAACCCGTTGAACCCTAGTCAAAAACTCCCTTGCTTCCGGAGCTAGGAAACCAAAAGTATCGAAAGCAAAAGGGATAAACACGTGTTGATTCTCTACACAGGCTTTCTCGTGTTTAGCAACTTTGCTCGATTCCGCTCTCAACGCAGCTTGGCCCGCCACAAACCCATTTTCCCTAAGCCCAACAAGAGGGGACACTCCAGTAAGATCCACACAAGCATGTTTCCCCCCAGCCCACCCAAACACAAGTATATCAGCTGGCCGTAAGGTAGATCTCCCTTCAAGCGGATCCGTCAGAAAGTTCACCGGGGCCTCCTTTTTAGAAGAAATTCCAGCCCGTTTAAGAACATCATACAGAACATCCCTAACCAAATCATGCCTATATTTGAAACCAGGTAACTCCTTGCAATGGACCGCATGCTCGCCAAAAGAATCCAGACAGGCCTTGCGACAGACTGGGCAAGGCTCATCAGCTGGAAACAGAGGGATCATTAGGCGGTACTTAAGGATAGCCCGGTACTCCAGAGCCGACATATGTTGACCCAGTCCTTCAATGGGGATAACCGTCAAAAAATCCTGAGCATGAGGAGCTCGGAGACATTCAAACACCGCTTTTTGGCGAGGGGATAAATCAAACTTCACTCCCAAACTCTGGACGATTCCACTAAAAAGGGCACACGCCAAAACATTCTGGGCTTTTGGGGGGGCGGTGTCCTTGTTAGAGAAACCGCTAAGATCGAAATCAGGAATGGCCATGCGCAAGCTTTCCATCGCACACCCATAATCAGAGTCCAACCCATCAACACCACATCCCTGAAGAATGTGGTCCTGCAAACTCCAAGATTGCGCCCTCGAGGCCACACAAGCATAAGTAGATACATCCTCAGCCGAACATAACCCCAACCCACCCAACCGAGCCGGAAGGGATGTTAGCCTCCATTGAAAATCCCCAAAAAAGGACCCCCACAAACCACAATAGCCTCTATCGCCCTCCGAAGTCCATTGTCAAAAATAGAAACAGCTTCCCCTATATACATAGGTTGGCACGTTCTTAGACCGAACAACAGCTTTGCGACACCCATACATGAGCGGAGCAAAAGGAGCTCCGATTGAGGGTCCCGCAGACTTGGGAGGCAACTCATTAGTTCCACAGCACGAGATGCCCTTTTCACGGCCAAACTACTAATAAACCCCGCATCCTGGCTAACAGCGCCTCCAAGGAGTTTCACACCCAACGTCGACCTCCCGATCCCTCGGGGAAACAATCCATCCTGCACCTTCTTATTATGAGGATTGATGATTACGTGAGCATGATTGAATTTCTTATTATGTGAGCATGATTGTAGTAGTACGTTACTGTAACATCCCAACGTTTTGTAAAAGATAATGTTTGGAGTTATTAAATAAATTGTATATATTTATTTGATAAATTGCGATAGATTAATTTTAGAATTTATCCCCAATTATGTTACGAATTTATTTTGTGGATTTATATGTAAGGGGTAAGTTTTATTTTTTTTTATTTGGAAAATTGAGGGTATATTGTGTCAACGAAAGAAAGTTGGAGGATTGAATGGTAAGTGAGACATGAGGTGTCACCACCACATGGTTTTATCAGATAAAAGCCATAAAGAAAGGACACCTCTTCATGTTATGTTTGGCATGTACTTTCGACAGATAGAGAGAAAAAGGATAATAGAAAAATAAAAATAAAACAAAGAGAGAGAGAGGTTCAGCGATAGATGAAGAAGAAAGAAACGAAGAAGAAAGAAGTTAATTTTGGTAAGAGAAATTGATTTCTTGGTGGTTTTATTCAGTCTTTTAGAGATTAAGCTATTTCTATTTTGATCAGATTGTTGTTAAGCTGTTCATTAAGCTGCTCATTAAGCTGCTGGAAAGTGATCAGTGTTCAGAATTGTCATTAAGGTGAGTTTATTCAACTCTTATTAAAAATTAGCAATTAAAGTATGAAATAGATATGTGTATGAGAATTGTATAAAAAAAAATTATAGCTTAAACTGAAAAAATAGAGTCTGGGTTAATGAGGAAGAAGATGAACAATAAATAAGAAAATTCATAAAAATCGCAAGTTTGTTTATTGCAACTTTTGTGAAAATCGCAAGCTTTGGTTTGCGAGTTTGGTAGATAAAATATTATTCTTTGCGACTTTGATAAACAAAATCATTTGTCTTGCGATTTTGTATATATATATATATATATGTCTTGCGATTTTGTATATATATATGCACATATCTTGAGATTTTATATATATATATATATCAATTCCTACGGCTTGCGATTTTTACCTATCAATTCACATGGTTTGCAATTTTATATATAAATGTATATGGTTTGCGATTCTTATATATAAATTTACATGGTTTGCGGTTTTAAATATAAATACACATGGTTGCGTTTTTATATATGGTTTGCAACTTTTGTGTATAAATTCATATACCTTGCGACTTTGGTGGATAAAATCGCACGCCTTGAGACTTTGGTATATCTTGCGACTTTTGGAGAAAACGTAGGCGGTTGCTTGCGACTTTTGTGATAATTTCAGTATTAGCTTGAGACTTTGATGTATAATATGACTATCTGTGATATGTAATCTGTTATATGATTATACACTCAAATTTGATTATTAAAGCCATGATATGATAAATTGTAAGGATTTATTTGTGAGTCCTATTATGTAGTTAACATTTGAGATGTTAATCCCCGTGCTAAGTTGCAAGGAGGGGATAGTTAAGAGATTGAGACGAGGAGCAAATTATATTCTTTATTTTGTATATATATAGAATATGTTCGAAGAAATAATATATTATATGTTATGCATTTCTGTGAGACGTATTTCTCTTTGTGTGGTAAAGACAATTCTGGTGTAAATTGTTGGTATTTGTAAGAACTTATTGTAAGGGAGTAATAAGCCTAAATTAATCGATGAGAATTACATTATATTAAGATCCTTGTCACTAAATGGCAAAAGGGAGATATATGTTGATTGTTAATATTCTGTATAGTTATATAGAATATGTTATGATATGAATTTGTTATATGTTATGCACATATGATAATAAGAATTATAATACTTATGTATTATGTTGCTTTTGCTAAAAATAGGCATCCGGTCATCGGGGGCACCTTAGTACGGTATAATGGGAACCGATTACTAGCCATTGACCAAAAAGGGATGTAATTTTTAGTAATTGAGTGTACCTTGAATCATGAGTCTCGATTGAGTATCGCGATATTATAATCCCATTGGGACCATTGATTCTGAGGTGGAATGTGGAATAGGCATATTTTGATTTGTAATTCCCATTTCGATTTATGGAAGATCGGAGATTTCCATTATTATCGGGAAGATCGGAGATTTCCCAGTGATGAGAGGAAGATTAGAGATAG
>CM066326.1:28255872-28349494 GCA_033807775.1 Saussurea involucrata
ATGTTCAATTGGCACTCGACGAGTATTTCAGCCCAAAAACTAAATCAATCACGTAGTAAAGGATATAGCCAATTTGGTTGGTGTATATTCCTGAAGATTATTTTAAGGTTTTAAAAAAGACACGAGCTTTGGAAGAATCTTGATCCACATGATTTTGATTGGGTTAACAAATGGACCAATAATGATGATGATGAAGTCATTCATCTTAATATGATATGATGTTGATTTGGCTATGGGTGCTTCTGACACCAATAATGATGATGATGAAGTCATTCATCTTAGCTATTAGCTTCTCTTTGTGCTATCTATGACTTTGATGATACATTATTATCTATGTGAGTGACACTTTCATGGACATGTTTTAGTTGTATTTATTACCTAACATTTTATATTTGATGGTCAAATGTTGGATTATTTGCATTGGATGGAGTAATATAATTTTCGTAATTATTGTTTACCATGTAAATCGCAAACAATGACATTTGTCAAAGTACAAACAATAAGTGGGCATCATGTTGCCATGACTCATTGTGGTGCCGTGAAAATTATACTGTCATGTCAACTTGGATTGGTTAGGAATTAAACAAAAGGGCGAAATAGTTTCTTAGTTCAAAAAGGAAGAGCGATTAAAGTCAAATTCAAACAATCAGTCCTCTGTATCATAAAAGGTTAGAGAGAGACATAGGACATACCTCATCACGAATATGTGTGCGAGCACGGAAGGTTAACCTTTCATGAATATCTGCGAGAATTCTGTCCAATGTAGGACGTATTCCAGCCAAAGACTCACTTCGTCTGCTGAGTTGCTCACCTATGACTTCGATTTTAAGAATATCCACAAGTTCACAAAGAACATCCAAATTTGTCTCATGAATAAGCTTTGGTCGCAGCGTATCATACAAGTAAGTACATCTGCAATGCAGTTATAAATAGGTCCACCTTAGCATAGATAGAGCACCAGACTCGCTAACTACTATAATGACAGAGAAATATAACATGGGTTTTCTTGCTATAAACTTCAACTTTAGAAGTTGATGAACAATATTTTAAACTTGTAGTAATGAATGAAAGCCTTGTCACTATTAAGGTTAAAATGGCAAGATGGCAACCAATGTCTGTTTCATGTGAGATATGGTGTCATACAGGAGGACTATATTATGTTTAATTAAGATTTACCCTGATTCGACGAAGTGAAAAAAGGAAGAATGACAGATCTAAGAGAACAACAACATTAAGAGATGAAAAGGAAGAAGGTGACATATATATATATATATATATATAAAAGTTATGCAATGGAACTTACAAGGGATCTACCAAGGGAGCCAAACTTGAGATATCCTCTGAAGTTGATGGAAAGAAATGGTCAAACAGTTGGTGCTCAAGCTGGCTAACCTGTCAAAGTGATTACAAACACAGATTTTGGTATTCAATATAAAGGATAAACTAGATACACAGAAGCTCTTCAGTATTAAGTAACCGAGGGACTCCCATCAATAATTCAGTACAAAGCTGCCTTGGTTATTAAGGTTATGCATGTCTTTCGTGTTTCTCATCAAGTACCCACAAGAAATAAATGATAATGATCCAGAGCACATATGAAGATTGGTACTTTGATTATGCATAGATCAAACATACTGATTAAAACAAGAAAATCATAGAGAAATACATATCTTGACAATCACCTGCATCAAGTATGCGCACCCAGATCTGGTTAATGAAGGTAATGTCTCCTTTCTGGAATATTCTGAAATCCTTTGTGATACTATGCCTTTTACCTAGATCGATGACAAAAACAATTGCAAAAACTGACCAATCAATATAATAATACATAATAATCGAAAAAGGTGAAATGAACAATAGATCAGCAGCTCACCAAGGATAGACGCTGTTCACAGTATATCCTGTGACATTCTGAAAGGACTTGAACATACTCTTTCCTTGAAGATCTTCTTTCAATTTCCTCTAGTACCGGTTTAAGCTGCAAATGCCTAGTATTAATTGATGCAGTTGACAATAAAGCTATGTGGTGGGTTGTGGAGGTGTCTTCTTGTTTTACTGATCTGCTATGAGTTCAAGTTTTTAGTGATGTTTGCAGACATCAAAGCTAGAACTAAAACAGGAAAATATAGGTAATTGTGCTTAGCTACTTTGGTAAGAAATACTTTATCCATACGAATAGATGGAGAAGGTAGCACTTGAGAGCTTCTCATGTTTCTTGGCATAATAATAGCTTACACTTGTTCCTATTCTTCTACCAAATATCAAATGAATATGAATAACTTTTTTTTTTTTTGCAAAGCTCTAACTCTTGTAGCCACAATCAAATCTTATGCTTCATAGGCTGACATAAATTCTTGAGCCACTAAAATAGAAAGTAAGCTATTATTACCTCACTTGCAGCTGCCTTGAAACGAACATAAATGATAGATGCCTCAACACCCTCAGAAACAACTGCTTTGTTTCCACCACTACCCCGGAGTGCTGTTTGGACCTGTCCAATAATATATAATTTTTTTGCAAGCATATACATTCTAGTAAAGTGAAAGTGCTTCAGGTGGTTTACCTGAGAAGTACTACTTTTGAGAACAGCAAGGACATGAGCACGTATCATCCCCAGGGCTCGAGACTGCAGCAATTACATTTTTAACTTATTATTATAATCTTAACAACATACATACAGCCATAAAGAAAATTCAAAGCATTTTACATACTTGAAGTTGACGAAATTTGACCAGATAAACATTGGACTCAGCATACTGAGGATTATTTTCAACATACCTGAATCTCCAGCAACATCATTGCATCAGTATATGAAAACAATAGTATGTAATCCAAATAAAATAAATGCAAGTGGTTGGAGGGATGCAAAAGTTAAAAATTTATGTTTCCGAGTTTTGACCTAAACGAAGAACTGAGTTCTCATGGAAGGAGACAAAAGAAAGAGAAATACAAATTCAATTCAAGCTTATGCATAAGAACTAATACTTTACTTACGAGATGCACTCGTCAAGCTTTTTAAGCTGCGGAAGAAAATTTTCACTTGCAACGTTTGTATTTGAAGAATAAAAGCTGGTGGCAACCTGCAATACACAGAGCACGACCAAAACCTGTGCCATTAGCCACATCGATCTCAATTTATTAGAACTAGTTGCCTTAGGCTATAAATGATTTTATATGATATTATACATAGTAAAAAAGGATGATCCAACCTAAAGGATACATTTGCAAGAACTACATACATTCCTCTACCAGGTCACTAGTTATATACTCGTATTCAAGAGTCATGAACTAAAGAAGTCCATGCACCAAACTCAAGAAGACTAGGAGGCACAATGAAAACAATGCCATTCCTGAATCTACAAGGTCAACCTTAACCTAACCAGAACCAACCCACCATTTGAATTGGCAGCCTAAATCCTTATGCTGATGAAAGTATGAAACCATGTTTTTCTTATCCTCCATCGCGCTGTTTACAGGACCGTGGGAGGGGTAAACAGGACACGCTTCACAGTGCCTACTTGATTTGCAAGAATCAACCGCAAGTAAAAGGTAATATTGGAATGTATTGTTTCCAGTGAGGAAACGAACAAGGGCAAGAATAAAGCAGCAGAAATTGAGAAAAAAATAAGAGGTAAACTGACATGCACCGTTGCCAATGAGATCTTCTAGATAATAAAGAAGAATATCCAAAATAAACTAATGGAGAAGATCTCAATCCACAATAGTACCAGGATCTAAATATTTGTTGTAGGGTTCAGAAGTTAAGGCATTCTTTTCATCCAATTAACCGTTAAGCTACTACTAGGAAATTGATTTGCATAATTTGAGAACTTGGCACCTAGATGTTAATACAAGGCATCTTATAAACAGTAGAGAAATCCCAAACTATTGTTTTTGGCAAGTACATTCCAGAACAAGGTTCCAATAGCTTACGAGAAGCACACATTGACTATTAAAACTCAGACTTACATTCTCTAATTCATCAAAATAATTCAGTTTACGGCGAAGGGATTCCGCAAACTCAATCAATCTTTGCTTCTCTATTACCTGCAATATACAAAGACCCAAACATTCAGATTCAGTAAATATATGCTCAGGACTAACATTAACTTTAAAATCAATAGTTAAAGCCCAGATATGTACTAGCAATTAGCTAAGCCAGCATCATCAGATAATTAGGAGGTATCCTCAGATGGCACTTTTTTAAAAGACAACAAAAGAAGTAGAGAATTCTAGAAGCACCCTCCTTCAACAAGAAAAAAAAACAAGCTTTAAAGGGGAAATAAACAGGACCCCACCATCCTGTCACACGCGTCATGAAGGGTTTTGGTCTTTGTTGCAACTACTTGATGTTGCATTTGCAATTCATTGAACAAATCAAGGGTTTCGTCCACCTGAAAAATGTCATGGTTAAGTTGACTTTCAACTTTGTTATCCTAGAAAAAAGTCCAACTTGGAGAAGCAACAAGTTGTATGGGGGAAGTATACCTGCTGAAGAATACCATCACATGTTTGTATCCTCTCTGTTAAGGTGCTAACATATTGCTGATACTTCTCTTCTGTCTGTGGAATAAATAAATATGAATCATATGCCAAGGGATAGCCAGCAGTTGTTTTAAAGAAAAACAACCAAGCAAAAAGACATACTACTAACCTCAGATTTCATTGCTGCTTCAAGATCTGTAAACCATTTGTAAAACTGTATCAAGGTGAATGAGTGTCCATTAAGCCTTCAATCAAGTACCCTAACATTCAGCTTACAAATATAGCCTCTGCTAGCTTGCTATACTTGGAATGAAATGATGAAAAATAGTGATGAATAGCTATGTTCTCACACTACTACTCCAAAATGTTTAATTGTAATTCATTTGAGTTGTCAGCATATGGGGGTGTTTGCAGGGCGGTTTGGGACAAAACCGCAAACCGCACCGCATACGCCTCAAACTGCAAAATAACGCACGGTGTGGTTTGTACCTAATGCATTTCAATCCAATAATTATAAAACTATAACAATATAAATTCAAAATAATTTTAAAGATAATGTGTCCATAGTCTACACAATAAAAAGTTCCATTACGTACGAAATACATATTACATGATTAAAAATACTCTAAAAATTAACTTCAAAATTCGATGATGACGTGTGAGTTGTGACGTGCCCAACCGTACAAATTGAAATTTTGAAATCGTGAATAACGAGCTTTTGGTCTAAAGTGGAGGTAAACCACTAAACCATAAACATAAAGGCTATTTTAGGCTTGGACTTTGGACTCATGAGAATAAAAGGCTCGTCACATATGATACTGTATGGGGACCAAATAGTGTGATGGCGACTTGGCACACGACTTAGGTCATGGCCCCGTGTCTATCTTGTTTGCATCATCAGTTTATCACATGTGATGGTTGATTGTTTCAGGTGTTACTGCGTTCTCGTAAAATGGTACCTTTCTCTTTGAACCCTTCCCTATATGGCTATATATATATATGGCCATTTGAGGGAGAAATCGGTACTTTGTGAGATCCATGAGATCCAATCTCAACCACAAATCAAAGATTAAAGTAGGAAATCAATGATTTTGGTAATTTTGACTTAAAACTTTAAATAATAGGCATTTTAGGTATTTTAGTAATCTTCTCTCTCCTCTCTTCTCACTCCTCTCTCTTCTCTTTCCTCTCCCCTTTGGCGTAAACATTCCACTGTATACACGTTGTGATACATTAATTAGGATAATTCTCTCTATATACCCACTGATACCCACTGTATACACGTTGTAATACCCTAAGATACAAAAAAATACCAACTACATACACGTCGTTTGTTGTTTAGCAATGTAATACCCACTGATTTGATACCCTAAGACACACAATGTGATACCCACTCGTGTCATTGGCTATTCAGCGAAAAAGGAGACGCGGTTTGCTTATTTGATAAAGTTAACTGAGGTCAATTGATATAATTGATTGAAAATTCAAATAAGATAATGATGGAAACAAAATTGTCGATGGTGGTTATAATATCTAATTCACAAATTACCAAATCACCCTCAATCATTAATTAAATTATAAAATAATTAATTAAAATAAGTAGCTCACATTGGATCTCACGGATCTCATAATATAACTGAGTTCTCATTTGATTAAGCCCCTATATATATAATCAAAAATAAATAAAAATATGTGGTGCGGTGTGGTTTGAACCGCAGTCTGATAATTCAAATCTGCAAACCACACCTTGAAAGTTAATACTCTCCCACTTATGAACTTTGAGTCAAATTAATAGGCCTATAAACTTCAATTTGTGTGAAACGGCCTATGAACCACACCAAATTGAATTTAGGCCTACATCCCTTCACGTTGCCTTATTTTCCGGTTAAAAAGGCAAAGTGATCATTTAGGCCCTATGTTTCTAATTTCTATTCTTTTGAATTTTCTTTGAAATATTTCATTTATTTGTTGAAGATGAACTCGTCTTCTTTATTACATATCTTCTTCCCCATAAACCTAATCAAACAATCCCCAGCACATATTGCTCTCTCTATTTTCTTACTGTACTTTAATCATCTTCTTCATTACATATCTCCTTCCCCATAAACCTAATCAAACAATCCCCGGCTTATATGGCTTTCTCTGTTTTCTTACTGCACTTTAATCGTCTTCTTGAATCTTGACTTATAACGATCGGAGTTTTGATCTTAGGATATAACTGTTACTTCCTAAATGTTCTTTTAATTTATATCAAGACCAAACTTCTATTAAAGAGGATGGATGGGGCGATTCAGATGAAATCCAATGTATATTTTTGCACCTATAGTTAATTCCAGTTGTATTTGACAGGCTACCAACCAGAGGAATGGAGGACACTTGTGTGTGTTGATATGGTTGTTTTGCTCATATTCAGCTGGCTGAATGGTAAAGACAAGCAGATACATCCCTCAAATATCAAAAATCCCAGCAACCATCCAACGAGATTGAAACCCTTGATAAATCTTGGTGGAAGATTTATTTCTAGGGTATGAATTATGAGAAAATGATGATAAAAGAGGTGGTGGTGTGCGCCCTATAACTCTATAACGGATATTTAAATCTTTTATTGAAGTTCGAAGTCACTTTAAAAGCATGTGACTTCATTAAAGACAATATAGGGTGTTCCATAAAAATACCTAAAATCAGCTAAAGGTCATTGATGTAGGCCTATTGCTACCAATTTTCAGTTCATATGCGTTTCGACTCTTTTTAAAGTTTATAGGCACCACTCATTTTCTCGTGAAAGTTTGTAGGGCAAAATATTTTTATTCCTTAAGAAACTACATCCAAACATAAGCCATTACCCAAATTTTGGCAAAAACTTATCATCATTTCACTAATTATAGAAGGCAAGGTGCATTTCAGGCTTTCTGAAAATACTCTTTTTTTGGCTAAGGGGATTCTGCTATTAAGAACATAAAGTAAGAATAGTTAGGCAGAGATCTGTATCGTACCTGGTTTGTATTGACCAAAACACCATCTATTTCCCCAGATTCTTCCACGGTGCCATGCTTTGTCGTAATAGATAAACCATTATTGACTCTGGATATATTTTCCTGGGACTATAAAGCATATTATTATTATTGATTATGATATCAACCAACTATGCAGCACACGTGTACGACCAAATAAATATTATATATAAGCAAAAACTCACTAATTTGGAAGGAAATGGTCGATCCACAACCGCGTGAGAGAGTGCTAAGATTGCTGCTTGTTGTTGCTCAGTCAATGGAGCATTCTGTCCAATAAAAACAAACACTGGCTAAGCACTGGCCTAACATAACCTTTTAAAATGTTCTTCTGGCTAAGCACTGATCTATATCGCAATTTCAATTGAAATTTGTAAAACTACACGACATTTAACATGCCGAAACCGCAAAAATAGAATGAAAATTTAACAAGAACCTAACCTGCTCCCACATAGAGGCGAAGTTGTAGCCTCTAGAAACAGCGTCACCTTTCATAGTAGTAGTAGTAGTAGTCGTTTCCTTTTTCTTTAACTGATCATCATGAACATCAACATCGAGAGAAAAAAGTTGAAATGTTAAAAAATACAGAACTGTAACTGAAAGTTCTATACAAATAATGAAGAAATAAACAAGATCTGAAATAAATTACCTAATTTGCGTACAAATGTCGTTATCAATTTGTAACTGCCGAAGATCGGGTTTGAAGTTCGCCGGATATCAAGTTCAGTGTGTCGATATTTCAATTGAATTATGCAAACCTGAAGAAATGGTTGATTTATATTCAACAAAATATGCACAAACCGTGTAACCCGCTCCATCTATATGGTTTGGTTTTCAGATTTGAATAATTAAAATCTATATTTAATTCGCACCGGACATTAAGGTGTCGTTTGTTTTTTAAGAGTGCTGAAGTTTGAAGTCTTATTTCACTTCTGATTAATAAGAGGTGGGGCTGAAGTCTGAAATCAGAATCAATAAAACTGTTTGTTTTTCTGAACTGATAAATGTCTGAATATATGTAATTGTCTAGTTTACCACTCAAAATATCACAATGTTTGACTTAATATACATTTGATACAATTTCATCTGTTATTCACCATAATTATGAAATTTATATTCAAATTATAAAACTAGCAATTCATTTGAACCAAAAATATACCATAGTATTTATCAATCATGTTCAGTAACCATTGCAAAACCTGTGATCATATAACTGATAACTAAAAGTTGTGCTAGTAAGGTTCAATAATATCAAAAAAACTTAAAAGACAAGAATACAATGTAGTACCGAAAAATTGAAACAATTGATCACTAATCAACAAACAACTCTATTTTATTTACATAAACAAGTTATCCATGAGTTCTGACTTTCCAATCAAACAAGGAATTCGACAGAAAACAAGCAAACATTTGATGACAACAAACAAGGAATATGGCATTCATATGATGGCTACGGTGATCAGTCAACTGGCATTTGATTTTTGGTGAACCAAATGACATTCATATGATGGTCTAATCAGTCAAACAGGTGTTATTTACATAATACATCAAGAAAAGAAGTCAACCAAACAAAGAATGTTGCACTAAGAGTCTAAGACATAGAATAGGGGAAGTTTTAAGAAATACCCGGAATCCGAGTCTGAGAGAATGTGATCAACAAACAGCACCTAAAATCAACAAACAGGATCAATTAGGTTTCACGTGGAGTGTCTGAATTGATTGAGATTTGAGAGGGGGTAAGAGAAAGAATAGTGGTGGGAAGCATTTTCTAAGGACTGCGCCTATAACACTGCAGTGCCTACAATGCAACAGGGTATGGACATGGCCATCTTATTTAGAGCCAGTTTGGTCTAATTGGCTTTCTACACCATTTTTGGACATGAAACTATTATACAGTTGATCATGACCTCCTAGTGCCTTTCGACCCACATTACATTGATCTTGATCGTCATTAGTTGTTTGTGTTTTGATTTGTAAAAGAAATCGCACTTCTTTTAATCTATAATCAGGTCCCTTAATAATCGATCTATCTGTTCCAAAATCTCCATCAAATATCCAGGTCCCCTGCAGCCTACTTGAAAACGGTGAACAATTAGGAGTACAATGGGTCGAGCCAGTTAGCCTTGACTCGCAATTGACGAAGAGGGATCAGAGTGGACGAAACAAACATTCAAGAAAGTAGTGGAACACAGGGACCAAACAAACATCCAAGAAAGTAGAAAAGTCGAACACAGGGATCGATTTTGGACTGACATACCTTGGAGATCGACAGCTTGGAGTCGAGGGGCTGAAGATCGATCTGCGTCTGAATTTGAAGGCGTGAATCGATTTGGCTGAAGTTCGATTTGGCTGAAGTTTAAGAAAAAATTGGAAAAAAAAATGATGAGTAAACCCCCTTTTTTCACTTATTTTCTGAAAAAGAAAAAACAAACAATCTTATTTAAAAAACGTAATTAAGGGGTTGTTTATTTTTTATCCGTTGAGTTCCGAATCTATTAAGTTTTTTTAAGCGTTAATTTGTCTAGATAAATTAAAATAATAAATAATTCGAACAACAAAAATTACCATTTTAACCATTTTCATTGTTACTGTTCCGGCTGTTAAAATAAGGTCCGCTTGTCTAGGACTCGATCTTTGTACTAGTCCATAACGATCAAAGTCGAATCGTGAGCCTATTAGTGAAGCAAATTCAATGAAGCAACAACTGGTGGAAATGTTGAATGAAAAATAAAATGTTTGATAAATATTTGAAATGACAAAAAAATTAAAATAATATGAATTCAACGGGTTCATAACACAATACTTTTATTCAAAAAAAAAACACAATACATAATAACTTCAAATATATTTAAATTTATTACAAATTTTGTATTTATGCATGTTGGCAAACTATTTATTTTGTGATGAGTCGTGTGGTTTAAAAATTGTTAAACAAGGGTAATTTTGGGGAAAAAATTCTAACTTAATGCTTTAAGATAGGATGTTTTAACTTAGCATGTTAAGTCAATCTCCTAGTATTTATTTAAAATCAAACACTTTCATATAACTTAACCAATTAAGGGGCTGTTTACCAAAAATTTCATTAAGTCCTGTATGGATAAATGTGTCTGTCTGGTTAAATGTTTCTGTCTGGATAAATTGTTGCTGTTGTTTACTTTTTTATCTGAATCAACAGTCTGAATAGCAGAAATGACCGATTTACCCCTAAGTATGAATTATAAGCTGTTTTATATATTCTGTTTATTTTTTAAGCCAAATTATATATCTGAAACACAAAATTATTTAATCATCAAAATATAAATTCATAAATTCATTGATATAATCCAAAAATCAAAACATAAATTCATAAAGTTCTTAAAAATCCAAGTTCAAACACAAAGTAGCTAAGATCAAACACAAACACTTTAAAATTAAACATTGTTAACCAAAGTATTTGCAATTCCATCACGCAAAGTAGCCATATATTGAGTGATATTAGCACCCCATCCATTAAGCTTATTAAGTTGAAAACAAACACCCCCTAAGTGTTAATAGGTAATAAGTGCTGAAAATAAAAAAACAAACAGTCACTAATTTTGTCTTTGAAGATTTTGAAAAAAAAAACTATCTGAACTGCTTAACTTTTATCGAATTAGGTGGCTTATAAGGCTTTTTCTTTAAAAAAACAAATAAATGACATACCTAAAATGGATTAAAAGTCCAGTACCTTCTACATCGTGACACGTGTTATATTCATCTTGAATGTGTGATTCGTTATAGATAACACGTCCATATTCATCATGAATGTGTGATTCCTACGGGTATGTTTGGCAAACTAGCTGATAAGCTAGCTGATGACCGATAAACTAGCTGATAGCTTATAAGCTAACTAGTGAATGATAATCTAGCTCATGAAAAAGTAAGGTTTGGTAAAAACCAGCGTATAAGCATGTAAAATGACTAAAAATGACATTGAAAAAATAATCAATTATAATATTTAATAATATAATTAAAACAATTTATAGTAATTAAAACAATTTATAGTAATATAATATATTAATTAATACAAACAAGACAGTAAAAAAATTAAATAATATAATATGTTAATTAAAAGATTAGAAAATTATTACTATATATACACTATAGATTTTGAGTTTGTTAAAACAAATTTTAGAAGAAAACTACATTAACTTGTGATTTTAAATAACTGTTATATATAATATAAAAAAATAGTCGAATAATAATTAAAAAAATAATAGTAATTGATAGGTAAAATATATTGATTAATATTAAAATAATAATAAAATAAAATTATTGATATGATTAGCAATAACTTTAAATAATTAAAAATTAATATCAATGTTAATTAAAATATAATTAATAATTTTCAGTTAATATTAATTAAAAATTAAAAATTAATAGTTAATAAATAATAATTAATAGAGTAAAGTGCAATTTTGGTCCCTGTGGTATGTTGTTTTTCTCACCTTTGGTCCCTAGAAAATTTTTATTGCAAGAAAAACCCTGTGGTATGCAAAAATGCTCGATTTTGGTCCCTGAGACTAACGCCTGTTAATGTGCAGCTGTTAAATGCCCCCATGTGCCTTGCACATGAGGGCATATTGGTCTTTTTGCTTACTTTTTTATTTTTCACTAAAAACCCAAAAATCAAATGATCAAATCAAACTCATCTCAGTCATCTTCTCCGGTTAAACCCCTATCTTCGGCCACCGTAATACACATGGGAACAATCAGATAATCCCAGATAATTTCTTTCGGTCAATCCAGGATTCTCTTGGAACCTACATTCCATACCGCCCCCTCAACTCGTAACAGCGGTGAAGACATCAGATAATACCCAGAGTTCTTGATTTGCCAGCCAATCTGCTTGATTAAATGAACCATTAATATGCTTGCAATAAATTAGCTTACCAACAACTCACAAAATAAATGCCACTGAAAGTATGATGAAGCATTAAAGTCAACCAATACACAAAATCTCTGTTAATATATGAGAGTGTACATTTGGGGGTTTTGGGGGTGTACGGGGATAAGGCATACCTACAAGGCTACGATTAACAAGAGATACAAGAGAACCAGATTTTGAAAGAATTACTCAAGGGTTCGTGACTTTCGGACATCCACAAACACACCAAGTTAAAGCATGAGATATGCATATGCCCAAAATTGAAACTGCCTATCGATTAAAAGTAATGAATGAGCAAGTAAAAATCCAACAGCTCCACCAGATCACCATGCGCCTTGAAAACTAAAACCGAATCCCTGATTATGAAAGTTTTTACTTATTACATGAATCAAAAATCAGTTTTATCACCAATCTTCAAACTTCCTATCGAAATCATCTCCTCCGCTAGAATCGAGAGGCGTGTTCCTTGTGCAATTTTCCGGCGAAAAGATCAAAAATCTGAGAATCTGAGAATCGAGAGATCTGAGAATCGAGAGAAGAGATCTGAGAATCGAGAGAAGAGATAAAAAATCTGGTGGGTTCCTTGTGCGATTTTCCGGCGTCTTCTCCGGCCGGGGAACTCGCCGGAGGGGGAGAGGGTCGGCGTCTCTGTGGTTTGCGACATCTGGGTTTTTTTTTGTTACTCTATATATATAGGGGGTGTTTGGGAGTGCTTATATTTTTAACTTATGCTTATTTGCTTATGTGGTGAGGAAAGTCAGTTTTTAAAAAGTGTTTGTTAAAAATTGAGGGTAAAAAGGTAATTTGGATAGATAAGGAAATAAGGAGAAGGAAATAAGTAGGTATGGAATGACTTATAAAAAACAACTTATTTGTGGTGAGGAGAAGCAAATAAGCACTTTTGATTTTTTCTATCCAAACACTCCAAATAATTTATTTACGGTGGGGAGAAGCTATAAGCAAATAAGTCAAAAATATAAGCACTCCCAAACACCCCCATATATACACTATATAAATATATACATATATAATTAATATATTATAATATTAATATAATATAGTATATAGTAATTGCAATTTGGTCCCTGTGGTTTTTGTCTTTAGTGAAAAATAAAAAAATAAAGTAAAATGACCAAATTGCCCTCATGTGAAAGTCACATGGGGGGTTTTAACAGAGTCAATCTAACGGTGTTATGCCTGAGGGACCAAAACCGAGCACTTTTTGCATACCACAAGGTTTTTTTTGCAATAAAAATTTTCTGGGGACCAAAGATGAGAAAAACAACATAAGGGACCAAAATCGCAGTTTACTCTAATTAATATTAATGAAGGTATAATCGAAAAAAGTCACAAAAACTCCTCATAAGCTACTTCAAGTAGCTTATCAAAAAACTAGTTTATAAGTTAACTTATGTTCATCTAAACATGTACCCAAAACATAAGCTAGCTTATTTTTCCCAAACAATGTTGTAACTTGTTGTAAACGTTTTCGGGTTTTTTTAATCAAATTTGAGTTTCTAACGAGACTTCACTCTAATGCGATATATTTTGATTTACAAAGTTTCTACTTTTATTTATGTTTTAACATCATTTTCACTAAAATTTGACATATTATATTAATTTATGTATTAACTTATGAGAAGGAGCGACGTGTCAACAAGGTTGCGGCATAGTGGTCGGCAAGTAGCCTGCTGACGCTCTGGTCTTGCCATAGGTCACGGGTTCGACCCTATGCTTGCGCTTGAGACATGGTGAATGGGGATTAGTCTGGGTGGCTCCGAAAGGAATCCTGGGATACCCCGGACAAGGTGAAAATTGCCGGTTCCAAAAAAGAAGGAGCGACGTGAACTTCGAAGAAAAAGAGTAAATATGACACTCAAGTAAAAAATATGTGATGTTTATAACTTAGTTATAAAAGTAAATCACGTAATTCAAAATCATCAATATCTCATGTAATCCAAGAATCATCATTAATGTAACACTCGTAATATCCAGGTAAGTATAATTTCAAGTCAGTGTAGAAATCGATCTTTCAAGAGAAATAGGATTTTGGAATTGAATCCTAGATTTTATAGTATTGTTGGATGGATAATTCAAATACGAATCCAATGAGCCTTTCCGGAGCAAAAACGGAGTTAAAACGAAGAAGTTATGGCCAAAGCAACTTTCGGTACAATTTCGGCTAAAGTGACCAACGAAAGTTACATGTGTCACAATCGCATGTCACTCTCGCCGGTTTTGTACCGAGATTCATGGGACCACGGCGAGAGTGCCCAGCGAAAGTGACAATTGTCACTCTCGCGCGTCACTTTAGTCGACGGGCACCTGGTGTATAAAAACGCGATTTTCACCCATTTTCATTTCCCCACTTCTTCCCTTCTTCCTTTTCTCTCCCAAACCGAAACCCTAAGCCCCCAAAGTCGATTTTGAGCCATTTAGCCACAAGATTAGAGATTTGCAAATGATCTCTTCCTCTACCATGGTTTTGGGAAACAAATCTTGAAACCCTTTCACTTCATCTTCTTCACCCAAAGCTTTCTAGGGTTTCGTCCAACCTTTTTGTCCATTTTGAAGAGTTGGAGCTTGTGGTGTTTTGTTGGTGATCTAGAGGTGTTTTGTTGGTGGATTCTTGTTGTGATTGAGGTAATCATCTACTTTCTTCATCTATGGAAATTAGGGTTTTGGGTATAAGTTGAGATTATTGATGAAAATGCTTCGGGAACTATTTATATGGTTGAATAAGATTATTGATGGTTGGAAACTTATGGATTTAGGTTTTTGGAAGACTTAGCTTGAGGATTCAAGTTTCAAATTGGGGAAAATCTAGATTTAGCCTAAATCTAGCAAGGTGAGTTCAAGTTGATTTGTGAAAACGTTGTACATACCAAAATGTTTATTTTAAAGTGTTTATGTGTTTTACATAAAATTATCAATTGTTGGGTTATTTAGTGGATTTTGATTATTTGAAGTGTTGAGCTTTACAAATCTTGTAAAACACCCACATTTGGGATTTGTGGGTAATTGACAAATAAATCACGAATGAAAGTGTTTTGTTAATTTATTGCATAAGCGGAGTTTGTTTGGTTAAAATACACTTTTAGTGTTTATTGAGATTATGCAAAGTTTATGATATGGTACGTTATGAAAATGTGAACGTGTAAGTTGTGGATTTTGGTCGTTCTCGACCTTGTGATCTTATTGAGAATTGTAAACCTTTTGATTTTGGGATGAAGGCCAATTGAGAGTTAAGAGACAAAGATTTAGGTAACGATGTATTCGGTTTATGTAACCGTGTTGGCATCACATATTTAGCCAAATGTTTATTTTGCCCGTTTTAGTAGCTCGAAATGGAGCTTTGGATGTGTTATGCACTTAACTGCGTTTTATTTAAGAATATGCCCTTTTGAGTGTTTTGCCTCATAAGTGAATACCATTTGACATTTATGCACTCTTGGTACTTTTTGGGTTTTATAAACCATTGCGAGTTATATACATTATCAAGTTATAAAGTATTTGAGTATATGTATATATGGTTTGACTTCATTTGGAAAGTGGCAATGAAGGGGTTTTGAGTTAATCGTGCCTTGGAGCATGTATTTGCATAATGTGGGTTAGAAACACTTCATTTGCATATGTTGACTTTTAACAAATGGTCATTTGATCTTTTGAGTTTATGGCTCGGTTTTTGACTCTGTTGGGTCTTGAGGACATTTGTCCGATTTTGATAGTTCGATGTAGAGCTTTAGTTATGATTTGCATGTATTGCATCTTATTTGGGAATTAAATGATATGAATGTGTTGGTTATTCTTTTGGAGTCATGTGTAAATTTCTAAATTAAACAAGCTTGTTTTGGATGGTGAGATCCCAAGGCAAAGACCCGGTTTGGGTTGAACTTCGTGGTTTTTGGCTAAAGATCTGATTTGGGTTGATGCCTCAATAGACTATAGACCTGGTTTGGGTTGATGTCTCCGTGGACTAAAGATCCGATCCGGTTTGGGTTGATGTCACCATAGACTAAAGATATGGTTTAGGTTGATGTCTCCGTGGACTAAATATCCGGTTTGGGTTGATGTCTCACTAGGCTAGAGATCCGGTTTGGGTTGATGCGTCACTTGACTAAAGATCCGGTTTGGGTTGATGTCACAATATACTAAAGATCTGGTTTGGATTGATGTCTTCTTAGACTAAATACTCGGTTTGAGTTGATGTATCCATGGACTAAAGATCCGGTTTCGGTTGATGTCCAAGATTGACTAAAGACCTGGATAGGGTTGATGCCATAGACTTTTCCATCCATGAAACATGCTTATCACTTATAATTGTGGTTTAACTTGTGTATCCGCCACATTCGATGAAATCGTGTCTCCCCCGTCACCGAAAGGTGTTGTTTCGGGTATTTCTTTTATCCATGTTGTCGGTGACGTATTATATTTATATGGATTATTTTTCATGACTTATGGGCGGTATATTATGCCTCATCCTTGTTTGGATGTTTCGATTATTGGAGTTTTATTCGCGTTGATATTATTTGGAAATTTAATATTTATTCACATTGTGAGTGAGTTTTGAAATTGAGTCCATTGTTGAGAAATGATTTTCATTGGAGTTTCCATCACGAAATTTGTGTGTGTTTGGAAAATGGGTTGTTGGTATATTTAATACAAATCCATTTTTGGAAATCATGATTTAAGTTGCATCCTTTTCGTCTAAAGAATTATTTAATCATGATGTAAACTCTTGAACTCACTAGGCGTTAGCCTAACCTTTTTATTTGTCGGCATGTGCAACAGGTTCAGGTTGGGAGTAGTTCTAGTGACACTGTGAAGAGATGAGTGCTAGTAGTGTGCTCGAGAGATGAATTGCTTAGTGAAGTATTCCGCATTTATTTTGGGTATAGCAACTTGTATTTGGGTTAAGTAACACCCGACTTTATTTGGTCATGTTGTATGACTTGAGTTATTAATTGTGGGAGTTGTTACGTTTTAAATTTTGAGGTGTTTCCAATGATGGTTTGTAGAAAGGATTTTTATCCTCATTTGGTTATTTTATCGAAGTTTACAGTAGTTGCTTTTTCCAATTTTGAGAGTGTTACAAGTTGGTATCAGAGCATAAGTTTGAGAGACTTAGGTGTTAATTTTTAGATACCTATACTCAAACTAGCGTCCTTTTAAGTGAAGGAGAGTGAAATTGCACCATTAAGCACTCTAAGATAGGATATTTTGAGATCAATGGAGTCACTAGAAAATGGAATCATGTCTAGAGTAACAAGGATGATCACGTACGGTACGTTCATAATTGCACCTGGCCAGTGTTATGGTGAACCTACAAGTTACATGTGTATGCTTGGACTACCTTAATGTGATGATCGTTGGGGTAGTAAAGAGGTTTCTAAGCGGGTAGCCGTTAAAAGAGATTGGTGGTTTTAACATTCGTCACTTGAAGTGACAGTATGCACGATGATTACATTAAGTGAACCATTCGGGTCGGAATTGTTGGTTGGATTAGAACCATAGGCTTATGGAATCAACGTTCTTCGAGGAGATATTATAAGATTAACCGATGAAATTTTCAAGTGTTACCTTAAGATGTTTGAGCATCCGGATGACGATAGTGTGACCGGAGGAATTTGAGGAGTGCGGTTTTGAGACGTTGAGTGCCGACTAAATTCATGCACGATTTTTTTTAATAAATTGCATCAATTATTTCTTGCGTTTCAAACGTCACGTGGGTGGTAATTATGAAATCTTGGAAAAACGTTAGCACACACAAGATTTTAAACCGTAATTTAAAACATGCATGAAATCATTTTATTGCTAACGATTGCAACTTTGTCGGGACTTTCTTTATTTTTGTTGTTGTCCAACGTTAATTGTGGATACAGTGATATCAATATTTTAATGTTGTTTAAGGTTTTGGATAAGTAACTGCGACTTATGACTTTAACATTGGATCTCCTCCACATATGTTAAGGTTTGGACGGAGAGTTACCTTCCATTATTTTGGTGTTGAACGTTATTGGAAATTTTCTTTCTTGCAAGTCTTGCCGAAAAGTGTTGTTTTATATTGTATTGCAACAAAAAGGAAAAATTTGGAATTATGACATTTTGGTCATAACTTTGCTTTATGCAATTTGATTGTTGGAGACGAAAACTTTGGCACCATTTGACTGATTGGATGCCATTGAGTTTCATTGGATTTTATGGAAGTTTTGTTGGGTATTATGGAGTTTTGTTTTACGACATTTTGTGGCGCGTGAGTGACACTTTCTGATGTGCATACTTGAATTATTGTATGTGTTAATATATGGGTTTTATTGAGTATTTTGTCTCACGCAAGTTTTGTTGAGAAGTATTACTTTATGTCGTATTGCAACCAAAAAGAGTAGTTTTCGGAACTTTGATGTGGCATGGTTTTCTCTTTTGAGATTGGTGCTAGCATAATTCATTACACCTTGTTTAATGTACAAATTGATTTATACGTGGCATGAATAATGCATATAAGAGCATCATGATAGTCCATCTCTAATGTTTCGCTTTGTGCACTTTCGGTTGTTAGTACTTTTGATGTCATTTCTCGTAAATGCATTATAGTGATTTATTGGTATGCATAGTATTGTAGCCACTATTTATGGAGCGTTAATCCACATCGTTTGTGCGACTTGAAATTTGAAGTCGATTTAAATCCTTTTATGTGTCAACCAAATTATACGCACTTATCATTTTCTACGTTCTAAGAGGACACATTAATGTGTGTGAGTCTTGTCAGAAGATTTTACTTCCATGTCATTATATGGCTAAACGAGAAAACTTTGGAATTTGATTTAATGAATTCTCTCTTTTGAAATTTCGTATGGGCCGTTTGTTTTATACTGTTTTATTGCGGGAAAACTTTTATGCGTGGGTGACATAAGTAAATACATGCTAGGACCATGACGGTTCATTTTAAAAGTTTTGGGTATACTTTAGTGTTTCGTTAGTAACTCGAGTTGTGATCAAGTAATTTTCAAAATGATTTTTCACATGTGTGACGAGTGTGTCTATTTTGCACAACTACCGGATAAGTGGTAGTAGTTTTTACGCATACGATTTATTGTTATAAAAACCTTCGTGTTGAAAAATCTAATGAAAAAAAATCTTGATTGACATAATTGTTGAGTCTGTCACTTGAACACCTTGAACTCATTAGGCTTGGGAAGGTTAAACAACCCCGGTTAAGGGTGAGGGCGTGTAGAATCATTCGGTGAAATATTGGGTTTTCCGACGTGTGTTATTACCGTAAGCCAAATAGTGTCGTTTACAAGGTCGACATATTTTCTGTTGGTAACTGAAGAATGGGGCTCGCGGTATCTCCTGTTAATGCTTATGATAACCGTTCATTTCAGTAACCTTGTTTTGGGGTTTGTACAGTTTTTTCATAAAGGAGGTGTAGGACCCGTTAGACACCGTGATGATAACCTTGGTTTTGTGGGTATGCTCGACGAATGAAATTCATGTATGGAGCTCTACAGTGGTTCGAATCTTGGTGAAATGGATAGGTGTCAACTTTTGGATTGTGAGGCCAAGAACCATTAGTGTATTTGGAGTGTTGTATCAGTTGTAGCGATTTTAAGATGTTCAAATTCTAATAAGTGGATTTAGTGGGATGACTTTTCCTTGTGTGGTAAAAGAATTTGTCAATTGTATGATTGGTAATTGGACGTATTTTGGGAGTTGTATAATCCTCGGGACAAGAATGACCGTCCATTTTGGAGTCTAAGGACACTCGTTAAAGATAAATGACAGTTCAGTATCGGGAATAGTTGAAATTGGGAATTTTGTTGGCTTCAGTAGTGATTGAACCTTAGATTTGGTTAGAGAAAGAGTTTAAAGACGTGTAGATCTGGACTGATTAGGAGTCGGGATTTGCCGTTTGAGAAATATGGATCACCTAAGGTTGGGAGGCAACTGAAATCCTGTGGTTAGAAGCTACTCTAGTAAGTTAAGCGTTCACTCGAATATAAGTGTAATGTGACTAAGGGGACATTTGTTGTGAGTATCAGCATGAAGTTTATCGTGACAGTTCTGTCAAGTGGATCAAAGACAACTCCTCGTAAACAGAGACAGTCAATTACGATGGCAGCGTTAAATGGGAAGCTAGACTTCGAGGACGAAATCTCTTTTAAGGGTGGGAGGATTGTAACACCCGTAATATCCAGGTAAGTATAATTTCAAGTCAGTGTAGAAATTGATCTTTCAAGAGAAATAAAAGAAATAAGATTTTAGGATTGAATCCTATATTTTATAGTCTTGTTGGATGAAGAATTCAAATACGAATCCAACGGGCCTTTTCAGAGCGAAAACGGAGCTAAAACGAAGAAGTTATCGCCAAAGCAACTTTCGGTACAACTTCGGCTAAAGTGACCAACGAAAGTGACATGTGTCACAATCGCATGTCACTCTTGCCGGTTTTGTACCGAGAGTCATGGGACCACGACGAGAGTGCCCAGCGAAAGTGACAATTGTCACTCTCGCGCGTCACTTTAGCCGACGGGCACCTGGTGTCTAAAAACACGATTTTCACCCATTTTCATTTCCCCACTTCTTCCCTTCATCCTTTTATCTCTCAAACCGAAACCCTAAGCCCCCAATGTCGATTTTGATCCATTTAGCCACAAGATTCGAGATTTGCAAGTGATCTCTTCATCTACCATGGTTTTGGAAAACAAATCTTGAAACCCTTTCACTTCATCTTCTTCACCCAAAGCTTTCTAGGGTTTCATCCAACCTTTTTGTCCATTTTGAAGAGTTGGAGCTTGTGGTGTTTTGTTGGTTATCTAGAGGTGTTTTGTTGGTGGATTCTTGTTGTGATTGAGGTAATCATCTCCTTTCTTCATCTATGGAAATTAGGGTTTTGGGTATAAGTTGAGATTATTGATGAAAATGCTCCGGGAACTATTTTATATGGTTGAATATGATTATTGATGGTTGAAAACTTATGGATTTAGGTTTTTGGAAGATTTGGCTTGAGGATTCAAGTTTCTTCAAAGGAGCTCAAATTGGGGAAAATCTAGATTTAGCCTAAATCTAGCAAGGTGAGTTCAAGTTGATTTATGAAAACGTTGTACATGCTAAAATGTTTATTTTAAAGTGTTTATGTGTTTTACATAAAATTATCAATTGTTGAGTTATTTAGTGGATTTTGATCATTTGAAGTGTTGAAATTTACAAATCTTGTAAAACACCCACATTTGGGATTTTTGGGTAATTGACAAATAAATCACGAATGAAAGTGTTTTGTTAATTTATTGCATAAGCGGAGTTTGTTTGGTCAAAATACACTTTTAGTCTTTGTTGAAATTATGTAATGTTTATGATATGATACGTTTTGAAAATGTGAACGTGTGAGTTGTGTATTTTGGTCGTTCTCGACCTTATGAACATATTGGGAATTGTAAACCTTTTGATTTTAGGCTGAAGGCCAATTGAGAGTTAAGAGGCAAAGATTTTAGGTAACAATGTATTTGGTTTATGTAACCGTGTTGGCATCATGTATTTAGCCAAACGTTTATTTTGCCCGTTTTAGTAGCTCAAGATGGAGCTTTGGATGTGTTATGCACTTAACTGTGTTTTATTTGAGAATATGCCATTTTGAGTGTTTTGCCTCATAAGTGAATACCATTTGACATTTATGCACTCTTGGTACTTTTTGGGTTTTTAAACCATTGCGAGTTATATACATTATCAGGTTATAAAGTATTTGAGTATATGTATATATGGTTTGACTTCATTTGGAAAGTGACAATGAAGGGGTTTTGAGTTATTCGTGCCTTGGAACATGTATTTACATATTGTGGGTTAGAAACACTTCATTTGCATATGTTGACTTTTAACAAATGGTCATTTGATCTTTTGAGCTTATGACTCGGTTTTTGACTATGTTGGATCTTGAGGACATTTGTCCGATTTTGATAGCTCGATGTGGAGCTTTGGTTATGTTTGCATGTATTGCATCTTATTTGGGAATTACATGATTTGAATGCGTTGGTTATTCTTTTGGAGTCATGTGTAAATTTCTAAACTAAACAAGCTTGTTTTGGATGGTGAGATCCTAAGGCAAAGATCCAGTTTGGGTTGAACTTGGTGGTTTTAGGCTAAAGATCCGGTTTGGATTGATGCCTCAATAGACTAAAGACCGGGTTTGGGTTGATGTCTCCGTGGACTAAAGATCCGGTTTGGGTTGATGTCTAACTAGGTTAGAGATCCGGTTTGGGTTGATGCGTCACTTGACTAAAGATCCGGTTTGGGTTGATGTCACAATATACTAAAGATCCGGTTTGGATTGATGTCTTCTTAGACTAAAGACTCGGTTTGAGTTGATGTCTCCATGGACTAAAGATCCGGTTTCGGTTGATGTCCAAGATTGACTAAAGACCTGGATAAGGTTGATGTCATAGACTTTTCCATCCATGAAACATGCTTGTAACTTATAATTGTGGTTTAACTTGTGTATCCACCACATTCGATGAAATCAGGTCTCCCCCGTCACCGAAAGGTGATTTTTTCTATCCAAACACTCCAAATAATTTATTTACGGTGGGGAGAAGCTATAAGCAAATAAGTCAAAAATATAAGCACTCCCAAACACCCCCATATATACACTATATAAATATATACATATATAATTAATATATTATAATATTAATATAATATAGTATATAGTAATTGCAATTTGGTCCCTGTGGTTTTTGTCTTTAGTGAAAAATAAAAAAATAAAGTAAAATGACCAAATTGCCCTCATGTGAAAGTCACATGGGGGGTTTTAACAGAGTCAATCTAACGGTGTTATGCCTGAGGGACCAAAACCGAGCACTTTTTGCATACCACAAGGTTTTTTTTGCAATAAAAATTTTCTGGGGACCAAAGATGAGAAAAACAACATAAGGGACCAAAATCGCAGTTTACTCTAATTAATATTAATGAAGGTATAATCGAAAAAAGTCACAAAAACTCCTCATAAGCTACTTCAAGTAGCTTATCAAAAAACTAGTTTATAAGTTAACTTATGTTCATCTAAACATGTACCCAAAACATAAGCTAGCTTATTTTTCCCAAACAATGTTGTAACTTGTTGTAAACGTTTTCGGGTTTTTTTAATCAAATTTGAGTTTCTAACGAGACTTCACTCTAATGCGATATATTTTGATTTACAAAGTTTCTACTTTTATTTATGTTTTAACATCATTTTCACTAAAATTTGACATATTATATTAATTTATGTATTAACTTATGAGAAGGAGCGACGTGTCAACAAGGTTGCGGCATAGTGGTCGGCAAGTAGCCTGCTGACGCTCTGGTCTTGCCATAGGTCACGGGTTCGACCCTATGCTTGCGCTTGAGACATGGTGAATGGGGATTAGTCTGGGTGGCTCCGAAAGGAATCCTGGGATACCCCGGACAAGGTGAAAATTGCCGGTTCCAAAAAAGAAGGAGCGATGTGAACTTCGAAGAAAAAGAGTAAATATGACACTCAAGTAAAAAATATGTGATGTTTATAACTTAATTATAAAAGTAAATCACGTAATTCAAAATCATCAATATCTCATGTAATCCAAGAATCATCATTAATGTAACACTCGTAATATCCAGGTAAGTATAATTTCAAGTCAGTGTAGAAATCGATCTTTCAAGAGAAATAGGATTTTGGAATTGAATCCTAGATTTTATAGTATTGTTGTATGGATAATTCAAATACGAATCCAATGAGCCTTTCCGGAGCAAAAACGGAGTTAAAACGAAGAAGTTATGGCCAAAGCAACTTTCGGTACAATTTCGGCTAAAGTGACCAACGAAAGTTACATGTGTCACAATCGCATGTCACTCTCGCCGGTTTTGTACCGAGATTCATGGGACCACGGCGAGAGTGCCCAGCGAAAGTGACAATTGTCACTCTCGCGCGTCACTTTAGTCGACGGGCACCTGGTGTATAAAAACGCGATTTTCACCCATTTTCATTTCCCCACTTCTTCCCTTCTTCCTTTTCTCTCCCAAACCGAAACCCTAAGCCCCCAAAGTCGATTTTGAGCCATTTAGCCACAAGATTAGAGATTTGCAAATGATCTCTTCCTCTACCATGGTTTTGGGAAACAAATCTTGAAACCCTTTCACTTCATCTTCTTCACCCAAAGCTTTCTAGGGTTTCGTCCAACCTTTTTGTCCATTTTGAAGAGTTGGAGCTTGTGGTGTTTTGTTGGTGATCTAGAGGTGTTTTGTTGGTGGATTCTTGTTGTGATTGAGGTAATCATCTACTTTCTTCATCTATGGAAATTAGGGTTTTGGGTATAAGTTGAGATTATTGATGAAAATGCTTCGGGAACTATTTATATGGTTGAATAAGATTATTGATGGTTGGAAACTTATGGATTTAGGTTTTTGGAAGACTTAGCTTGAGGATTCAAGTTTCAAATTGGGGAAAATCTAGATTTAGCCTAAATCTAGCAAGGTGAGTTCAAGTTGATTTGTGAAAACGTTGTACATACCAAAATGTTTATTTTAAAGTGTTTATGTGTTTTACATAAAATTATCAATTGTTGGGTTATTTAGTGGATTTTGATTATTTGAAGTGTTGAGCTTTACAAATCTTGTAAAACACCCACATTTGGGATTTGTGGGTAATTGACAAATAAATCACGAATGAAAGTGTTTTGTTAATTTATTGCATAAGCGGAGTTTGTTTGGTTAAAATACACTTTTAGTGTTTATTGAGATTATGCAAAGTTTATGATATGGTACGTTATGAAAATGTGAACGTGTAAGTTGTGGATTTTGGTCGTTCTCGACCTTGTGATCTTATTGAGAATTGTAAACCTTTTGATTTTGGGATGAAGGCCAATTGAGAGTTAAGAGACAAAGATTTAGGTAACGATGTATTCGGTTTATGTAACCGTGTTGGCATCACATATTTAGCCAAATGTTTATTTTGCCCGTTTTAGTAGCTCGAAATGGAGCTTTGGATGTGTTATGCACTTAACTGCGTTTTATTTAAGAATATGCCCTTTTGAGTGTTTTGCCTCATAAGTGAATACCATTTGACATTTATGCACTCTTGGTACTTTTTGGGTTTTATAAACCATTGCGAGTTATATACATTATCAAGTTATAAAGTATTTGAGTATATGTATATATGGTTTGACTTCATTTGGAAAGTGGCAATGAAGGGGTTTTGAGTTAATCGTGCCTTGGAGCATGTATTTGCATAATGTGGGTTAGAAACACTTCATTTGCATATGTTGACTTTTAACAAATGGTCATTTGATCTTTTGAGTTTATGGCTCGGTTTTTGACTCTGTTGGGTCTTGAGGACATTTGTCCGATTTTGATAGTTCGATGTAGAGCTTTAGTTATGATTTGCATGTATTGCATCTTATTTGGGAATTAAATGATATGAATGTGTTGGTTATTCTTTTGGAGTCATGTGTAAATTTCTAAATTAAACAAGCTTGTTTTGGATGGTGAGATCCCAAGGCAAAGACCCGGTTTGGGTTGAACTTCGTGGTTTTTGGCTAAAGATCCGATTTGGGTTGATGCCTCAATAGACTATAGACCTGGTTTGGGTTGATGTCTCCGTGGACTAAAGATCCGATCCGGTTTGGGTTGATGTCACCATAGACTAAAGATATGGTTTAGGTTGATGTCTCCGTGGACTAAATATCCGGTTTGGGTTGATGTCTCACTAGGCTAGAGATCCGGTTTGGGTTGATGCGTCACTTGACTAAAGATCCGGTTTGGGTTGATGTCACAATATACTAAAGATCTGGTTTGGATTGATGTCTTCTTAGACTAAATACTCGGTTTGAGTTGATGTATCCATGGACTAAAGATCCGGTTTCGGTTGATGTCCAAGATTGACTAAAGACCTGGATAGGGTTGATGCCATAGACTTTTCCATCCATGAAACATGCTTATCACTTATAATTGTGGTTTAACTTGTGTATCCGCCACATTCGATGAAATCGTGTCTCCCCCGTCACCGAAAGGTGTTGTTTCGGGTATTTCTTTTATCCATGTTGTCGGTGACGTATTATATTTATATGGATTATTTTTCATGACTTATGGGCGGTATATTATGCCTCATCCTTGTTTGGATGTTTCGATTATTGGAGTTTTATTCGCGTTGATATTATTTGGAAATTTAATATTTATTCACATTGTGAGTGAGTTTTGAAATTGAGTCCATTGTTGAGAAATGATTTTCATTGGAGTTTCCATCACGAAATTTGTGTGTGTTTGGAAAATGGGTTGTTGGTATATTTAATACAAATCCATTTTTGGAAATCATGATTTAAGTTGCATCCTTTTCGTCTAAAGAATTATTTAATCATGATGTAAACTCTTGAACTCACTAGGCGTTAGCCTAACCTTTTTATTTGTCGGCATGTGCAACAGGTTCAGGTTGGGAGTAGTTCTAGTGACACTGTGAAGAGATGAGTGCTAGTAGTGTGCTCGAGAGATGAATTGCTTAGTGAAGTATTCCGCATTTATTTTGGGTATAGCAACTTGTATTTGGGTTAAGTAACACCCGACTTTATTTGGTCATGTTGTATGACTTGAGTTATTAATTGTGGGAGTTGTTACGTTTTAAATTTTGAGGTGTTTCCAATGATGGTTTGTAGAAAGGATTTTTATCCTCATTTGGTTATTTTATCGAAGTTTACAGTAGTTGCTTTTTCCAATTTTGAGAGTGTTACAAGTTGGTATCAGAGCATAAGTTTGAGAGACTTAGGTGTTAATTTTTAGATACCTATACTCAAACTAGCGTCCTTTTAAGTGAAGGAGAGTGAAATTGCACCATTAAGCACTCTAAGATAGGATATTTTGAGATCAATGGAGTCACTAGAAAATGGAATCATGTCTAGAGTAACAAGGATGATCACGTACGGTACGTTCATAATTGCACCTGGCCAGTGTTATGGTGAACCTACAAGTTACATGTGTATGCTTGGACTACCTTAATGTGATGATCGTTGGGGTAGTAAAGAGGTTTCTAAGCGGGTAGCCGTTAAAAGAGATTGGTGGTTTTAACATTCGTCACTTGAAGTGACAGTATGCACGATGATTACATTAAGTGAACCATTCGGGTCGGAATTGTTGGTTGGATTAGAACCATAGGCTTATGGAATCAACGTTCTTCGAGGAGATATTATAAGATTAACCGATGAAATTTTCAAGTGTTACCTTAAGATGTTTGAGCATCCGGATGACGATAGTGTGACCGGAGGAATTTGAGGAGTGCGGTTTTGAGACGTTGAGTGCCGACTAAATTCATGCACGATTTTTTTTAATAAATTGCATCAATTATTTCTTGCGTTTCAAACGTCACGTGGGTGGTAATTACGAAATCTTGGAAAAACGTTAGCACACACAAGATTTTAAACCGTAATTTAAAACATGCATGAAATCATTTTATTGCTAACGATTGCAACTTTGTCGGGACTTTCTTTATTTTTGTTGTTGTCCAACGTTAATTGTGGATACAGTGATATCAATATTTTAATGTTGTTTAAGGTTTTGGATAAGTAACTGCGACTTATGACTTTAACATTGGATCTCCTCCACATATGTTAAGGTTTGGACGGAGAGTTACCTTCCATTATTTTGGTGTTGAACGTTATTGGAAATTTTCTTTCTTGCAAGTCTTGCCGAAAAGTGTTGTTTTATATTGTATTGCAACAAAAAGGAAAAATTTGGAATTATGACATTTTGGTCATAACTTTGCTTTATGCAATTTGATTGTTGGAGACGAAAACTTTGGCACCATTTGACTGATTGGATGCCATTGAGTTTCATTGGATTTTATGGAAGTTTTGTTGGGTATTATGGAGTTTTGTTTTACGACATTTTGTGGCGCGTGAGTGACACTTTCTGATGTGCATACTTGAATTATTGTATGTGTTAATATATGGGTTTTATTGAGTATTTTGTCTCACGCAAGTTTTGTTGAGAAGTATTACTTTATGTCGTATTGCAACCAAAAAGAGTAGTTTTCGGAACTTTGATGTGGCATGGTTTTCTCTTTTGAGATTGGTGCTAGCATAATTCATTACACCTTGTTTAATGTACAAATTGATTTATACGTGGCATGAATAATGCATATAAGAGCATCATGATAGTCCATCTCTAATGTTTCGCTTTGTGCACTTTCGGTTGTTAGTACTTTTGATGTCATTTCTCGTAAATGCATTATAGTGATTTATTGGTATGCATAGTATTGTAGCCACTATTTATGGAGCGTTAATCCACATCGTTTGTGCGACTTGAAATTTGAAGTCGATTTAAATCCTTTTATGTGTCAACCAAATTACACGCACTTATCATTTTCTACGTTCTAAGAGGACACATTAATGTGTGTGAGTCTTGTCAGAAGATTTTACTTCCATGTCATTATATGGCTAAACGAGAAAACTTTGGAATTTGATTTAATGAATTCTCTCTTTTGAAATTTCGTATGGGCCGTTTGTTTTATACTGTTTTATTGCGGGAAAACTTTTATGCGTGGGTGACATAAGTAAATACATGCTAGGACCATGACGGTTCATTTTAAAAGTTTTGGGTATACTTTAGTGTTTCGTTAGTAACTCGAGTTGTGATCAAGTAATTTTCAAAATGATTTTTCACATGTGTGACGAGTGTGTCTATTTTGCACAACTACCGGATAAGTGGTAGTAGTTTTTACGCATACGATTTATTGTTATAAAAACCTTCGTGTTGAAAAATCTAATGAAAAAAAAATCTTGATTGACATAATTGTTGAGTCTGTCACTTGAACACCTTGAACTCATTAGGCTTGGGAAGGTTAAACAACCCCGGTTAAGGGTGAGGGCGTGTAGAATCATTCGGTGAAATATTGGGTTTTCCGACGTGTGTTATTACCTCAAGCCAAATAGTGTCGTTTACAAGGTCGACATATTTTCTGTTGGTAACTGAAGAATGGGGCTCGCGGTATCTCCTGTTAATGCTTATGATAACCGTTCATTTCAGTAACCTTGTTTTGGGGTTTGTACAGTTTTTTCATAAAGGAGGTGTAGGACCCGTTAGACACCGTGATGATAACCTTGGTTTTGTGGGTATGCTCGACGAATGAAATTCATGTATGGAGCTCTACAGTGGTTCGAATCTTGGTGAAATGGATAGGTGTCAACTTTTGGATTGTGAGGCCAAGAACCATTAGTGTATTTGGAGTGTTGTATCAGTTGTAGCGATTTTAAGATGTTCAAATTCTAATAAGTGGATTTAGTGGGATGACTTTTCCTTGTGTGGTAAAAGAATCTGTCAATTGTATGATTGGTAATTGGACGTATTTTGGGAGTTGTATAATCCTCGGGACAAGAATGACCGTCCATTTTGGAGTCTAAGGACACTCGTTAAAGATAAATGACAGTTCAGTATCGGGAATAGTTGAAATTGGGAATTTTGTTGGCTTCAGTAGTGATTGAACCTTAGATTTGGTTAGAGAAAGAGTTTAAAGACGTGTAGATCTGGACTGATTAGGAGTCGGGATTTGCCGTTTGAGAAATATGGATCACCTAAGGTTGGGAGGCAACTGAAATCCTGTGGTTAGAAGCTACTCTAGTAAGTTAAGCGTTCACTCGAATATAAGTGTAATGTGACTAAGGGGACATTTGTTGTGAGTATCAGCATGAAGTTTATCGTGACAGTTCTGTCAAGTGGATCAAAGACAACTCCTCGTAAACAGAGACAGTCAATTACGATGGCAGCGTTAAATGGGAAGCTAGACTTCGAGGACGAAATATCTTTTAAGGGTGGGAGGATTGTAACACCCGTAATATCCAGGTAAGTATAATTTCAAGTCAGTGTAGAAATTGATCTTTCAAGAGAAATAAAAGAAATAAGATTTTAGGATTGAATCCTATATTTTATAGTCTTGTTGGATGAAGAATTCAAATATGAATCCAACGGGCCTTTTCAGAGCGAAAACGGAGCTAAAACGAAGAAGTTATCGCCAAAGCAACTTTCGGTACAACTTCGGCTAAAGTGACCAACGAAAGTGACATGTGTCACAATCGCATGTCACTCTCGCCGGTTTTGTACCGAGAGTCATGGGACCACGACGAGAGTGCCCAGCGAAAGTGACAATTGTCACTCTCGCGCGTCACTTTAGCCGACGGGCACCTGGTGTCTAAAAACACGATTTTCACCCATTTTCATTTCCCCACTTCTTCCCTTCATCCTTTTATCTCTCAAACCGAAACCCTAAGCCCCCAATGTCGATTTTGATCCATTTAGCCACAAGATTCGAGATTTGCAAGTGATCTCTTCATCTACCATGGTTTTGGAAAACAAATCTTGAAACCCTTTCACTTCATCTTCTTCACCCAAAGCTTTCTAGGGTTTCATCCAACCTTTTTGTCCATTTTGAAGAGTTGGAGCTTGTGGTGTTTTGTTGGTTATCTAGAGGTGTTTTGTTGGTGGATTCTTGTTGTGATTGAGGTAATCATCTCCTTTCTTCATCTATGGAAATTAGGGTTTTGGGTATAAGTTGAGATTATTGATGAAAATGCTCCGGGAACTATTTTATATGGTTGAATATGATTATTGATGGTTGAAAACTTATGGATTTAGGTTTTTGGAAGATTTGGCTTGAGGATTCAAGTTTCTTCAAAGGAGCTCAAATTGGGGAAAATCTAGATTTAGCCTAAATCTAGCAAGGTGAGTTCAAGTTGATTTATGAAAACGTTGTACATGCTAAAATGTTTATTTTAAAGTGTTTATGTGTTTTACATAAAATTATCAATTGTTGAGTTATTTAGTGGATTTTGATCATTTGAAGTGTTGAAATTTACAAATCTTGTAAAACACCCACATTTGGGATTTTTGGGTAATTGACAAATAAATCACGAATGAAAGTGTTTTGTTAATTTATTGCATAAGCGGAGTTTGTTTGGTCAAAATACACTTTTAGTCTTTGTTGAAATTATGTAATGTTTATGATATGATACGTTTTGAAAATGTGAACGTGTGAGTTGTGTATTTTGGTCGTTCTCGACCTTATGAACATATTGGGAATTGTAAACCTTTTGATTTTAGGCTGAAGGCCAATTGAGAGTTAAGAGGCAAAGATTTTAGGTAACAATGTATTTGGTTTATGTAACCGTGTTGGCATCATGTATTTAGCCAAACGTTTATTTTGCCCGTTTTAGTAGCTCAAGATGGAGCTTTGGATGTGTTATGCACTTAACTGTGTTTTATTTGAGAATATGCCATTTTGAGTGTTTTGCCTCATAAGTGAATACCATTTGACATTTATGCACTCTTGGTACTTTTTGGGTTTTTAAACCATTGCGAGTTATATACATTATCAGGTTATAAAGTATTTGAGTATATGTATATATGGTTTGACTTCATTTGGAAAGTGACAATGAAGGGGTTTTGAGTTATTCGTGCCTTGGAACATGTATTTACATATTGTGGGTTAGAAACACTTCATTTGCATATGTTGACTTTTAACAAATGGTCATTTGATCTTTTGAGCTTATGACTCGGTTTTTGACTATGTTGGATCTTGAGGACATTTGTCCGATTTTGATAGCTCGATGTGGAGCTTTGGTTATGTTTGCATGTATTGCATCTTATTTGGGAATTACATGATTTGAATGCGTTGGTTATTCTTTTGGAGTCATGTGTAAATTTCTAAACTAAACAAGCTTGTTTTGGATGGTGAGATCCTAAGGCAAAGATCCAGTTTGGGTTGAACTTGGTGGTTTTAGGCTAAAGATCCGGTTTGGATTGATGCCTCAATAGACTAAAGACCGGGTTTGGGTTGATGTCTCCGTGGACTAAAGATCCGGTTTGGGTTGATGTCTAACTAGGTTAGAGATCCGGTTTGGGTTGATGCGTCACTTGACTAAAGATCCGGTTTGGGTTGATGTCACAATATACTAAAGATCCGGTTTGGATTGATGTCTTCTTAGACTAAAGACTCGGTTTGAGTTGATGTCTCCATGGACTAAAGATCCGGTTTCGGTTGATGTCCAAGATTGACTAAAGACCTGGATAGGGTTGATGTCATAGACTTTTCCATCCATGAAACATGCTTGTAACTTTTAATTGTGGTTTAACTTGTGTATCCACCACATTCGATGAAATCAGGTCTCCCCCGTCACCGAAAGGTGATTTTTTCTATCCAAACACTCCAAATAATTTATTTACGGTGGGGAGAAGCTATAAGCAAATAAGTCAAAAATATAAGCACTCCCAAACACCCCCATATATACACTATATAAATATATACATATATAATTAATATATTATAATATTAATATAATATAGTATATAGTAATTGCAATTTGGTCCCTGTGGTTTTTGTCTTTAGTGAAAAATAAAAAAATAAAGTAAAATGACCAAATTGCCCTCATGTGAAAGTCACATGGGGGGTTTTAACAGAGTCAATCTAACGGTGTTATGCCTGAGGGACCAAAACCGAGCACTTTTTGCATACCACAAGGTTTTTTTTGCAATAAAAATTTTCTGGGGACCAAAGATGAGAAAAACAACATAAGGGACCAAAATCGCAGTTTACTCTAATTAATATTAATGAAGGTATAATCGAAAAAAGTCACAAAAACTCCTCATAAGCTACTTCAAGTAGCTTATCAAAAAACTAGTTTATAAGTTAACTTATGTTCATCTAAACATGTACCCAAAACATAAGCTAGCTTATTTTTCCCAAACAATGTTGTAACTTGTTGTAAACGTTTTCGGGTTTTTTTAATCAAATTTGAGTTTCTAACGAGACTTCACTCTAATGCGATATATTTTGATTTACAAAGTTTCTACTTTTATTTATGTTTTAACATCATTTTCACTAAAATTTGACATATTATATTAATTTATGTATTAACTTATGAGAAGGAGCGACGTGTCAACAAGGTTGCGGCATAGTGGTCGGCAAGTAGCCTGCTGACGCTCTGGTCTTGCCATAGGTCACGGGTTCGACCCTATGCTTGCGCTTGAGACATGGTGAATGGGGATTAGTCTGGGTGGCTCCGAAAGGAATCCTGGGATACCCCGGACAAGGTGAAAATTGCCGGTTCCAAAAAAGAAGGAGCGACGTGAACTTCGAAGAAAAAGAGTAAAGCGGTCGGTCTAGTAAAAAGTCCTTTGGGAGTTCCGTAAACACTTTGATGTGTTCAAAGAATGTGATATCAATTCGATAATAGTTACCCTCTTTTGTTGCTTGACTGAATTCCGGGACGGAATTCTTTTAAGGGGGGAAGAATGTAATAACCGGGTAATTATCTTAACTTTTATATGATAGTTTTGATAAGAAATTTGAATTTAAGGTGAGTTATGTTATTTGAGGAGGTTTAGAGTAGATTTGGTAGTTTAGAAGTTTAGATGGTCAAGTGTTAGAAGTTGAGGGTTGAATTGGTACTTATGACCAAATTTGGCTACAAACCGACTCATTTGTGTATTAGGATAAGAATTCAGTTTTTAGCAAAATCAATTTGAGTGTGTGAGTTTGAGAGTTTAGAAACAAATCAGAGATATAGAGAGGTAGAGAAGGAATTTGAGAGAAAGAAGGGAGGAAGAAGAAGAAGATTGCTGCAGGTATGTTTCTTTATCTTCTTCATTTTGGTTTAGGGATCTTTGAAATTCTTGAAAGAGTTGTGTCTTATTGAAATCAAAAGAAAGGTAAATGATTTTGGGATGGATTGTTATGAGTCTTGTTCATCCAGTAAAGATTTCTATTGAATTTCTTGTTAAAATTCATATTCTTCCATGGATGGAGTTTTAAAGCTTTTGGGTTTAAAAGTGACAAATCAATGGATGACATTGGATGGATTTTGATGTTTAAAAATGTTGGTATTGGTTTTAAAAGGTTCATAGTACTTAAAATGTTGATTGGGAGGTTTAGAACTGATTTGGGAAGGAATTGAATTGAGAAAAACCTTGGATTTTGAAGAAGAGGATCGTGCAGGTTTGAGGAACAGAAACCCGCGCCGATGGGTGGCGCCGATGGATCGGCGCCGAGCCACTGGCGCCGGGCTCTGTTGGTTTTTCATGTTTTCTGTTTTGTTGGTCATTTGAGTCTAGGGTTGTAGCAGATGTTTGGGGTTTGTTTTGGGGTATTGATAAAGATGTTTAGGAAGTATGGTTAAGTAGTTTAAAACTATTTTTGGTGACGTTCAATTCAGGTGTTCGGTTTGGATAATTGTGAGTTTTGGAGCATACGTTGAGGTGCTATCGCTAAGGTGAGTTTTTATTGTAAAAGAAATGATTTTTAACTGGGAAGCAGTTGAATTTGGATTAAGTGAATGTTCTATCGATATGTGATGAAATGTGATGGTGTGTTTATATTGGTAAAAATATGTGTATGGAAATTGTAGTGTGATTTATAAATAAATTCGTTATATAATGAGATATAAGGTTTATTTATAAAAGTTTTGATTACACTACACGAGAGCACGCCGAACTATGCCGGTGGAGTTTTGCTGTAGTTGTCGTACAGCGTGGGTGCTGTAAATGTCGTACAGCGTGGGTGCTGTAAATGTCGTACAGTGTAGGGTTGGCTCGCTACCAATCAGAAATGGCCAAGGGAATTGAAAATGAGAAAGGGGGTACGGTGCACGAATCCTAATTGGTATTTATATACGTGTGCAGAAAGATTATTTATTAAACTACTTTTTATAAATGGTTTTATAAAGAGAGTTTAAACTGACAGGGATTCCCTCACTAGACTGTTTAGTCTAACCCTCATTTTCTGTTTTAAAATATGTTTTCCAGGACAGAGTTCGTTCGTTAGCAAAAGAAAGGATCAAGTGTAGGATGATGTAATTTAGAAGTTTATTATGTATTTGTTATCTCAAGACTGTTTGGGACCGAATGTGGTTTATTATGTAATCTTTTTATGTATAAATCTATATTATGCAATGTATGTTATTTGAGTATGTTTGGGAAATCGGGATGTTACAAATGGTATCAGAGCCCTAGTTTAAGGGATTTAGGTATTAGTATCTGTACCTAGACTTAAACTGCATGTGAAGTAGGATGTCCCTATTATTTTAGAACCTTGGGATATTAAGTATAACAAGGTCGAAGGAACATCATGTAAGGTAAATTCGAGTTACACCTGGCCAGTGTAATTGTGAACTTATAGTTACATGTTTGGACTGGAATACCTTATTATATGGGGTATGTGTTTATGTGTATATTAACCTTGTTGAAATCTACAGAGTGGCAAGTCGGTCTCGACATATGGATAGAGACGAAGACAGGTATATTTATATAAACTCTACACGTGCTAAAGTGCTATTTGAATTCGGTGCAAACCGATTAATTGTGTTTTCAATCTTTTGTTGCTTATTTGCATTAGAAAAGAATTTGATAATTGCGTTGGTAATATAGATAGGAGTGGAGTGCCTATTAAGTTATTTTTGATAATCTTGTTGGAATTTGAGGTAGTAGTAAGTATAGGATGGTGTTGGAATTTGATTTTGTTAAAACTTTCGATTAGGTAATGATAAGTGATCCTTGGTAATTCTGTATATATTGGAATAAGTAGTAATGATGAAAGAAGAGATTGTCGGGTGATTGGTTTAAAGTTTTCATTTGTTAACAAATTTTGTATTAGGGATATATGAATTATTTGTGATAAGGCTTAGTAAGAGTGTAGGTTTGGAAGCATTTGGTGTGAAAAGAGGTTGGTTCTAATTTAGTAAGAGTGTAACAAATATTTTGGATGATATCGAAATTAGTATGTTTATTCATTATGATATTGCTTGAGATAAATTTAAGTGAGAAATCAGGGGTAATCGAAACTAGAAAGTGAAGAGCGTTATTGGGAATGATTAGTAAGGAAAAGCCATTAGTGATCAAAGGTGATAACCCGTTATCATATGCGGTTGGATTTGAAAGATTTATCAAGGTGGTAATAAAATTTATTGTATGAGAACGAAAGTGGTTGGTAGTTTAATTTGGAATGATTGATCTAACACTTGCAATTGTTAGCAATTTTCAAATTGAAGGTGCATGTTAGAATTTTGGAAAGATATTGTGAAAGTGTAGAATGTGGCGTTGTGTAAAATTCAGTATTTCAAACGCTAGGTTATGCCTCCAAATGTTAAAGTTTATGTTATAAATAAAATTTCAAATGTGTTAGATGATTTGTGATATATATATAATTTTGTGCTGGATGAGGCACGGTAAAATATTGAATGTTGAAAGAGGCACGATGATATATTTTGTGCTAATCGAGGCACGAGGGGAAATAAAGATGTACTGATTTTGTTAATAAGATGTTTTTATGGTTGTTATATTTTGGGGATGGGTGTATAGTGTGGACCCAAATTGTTTATTATCGTTTTGAAAGATGATGTTAATGATATTTGAGAAATGAAAAAGCGTGTGGTTGTTTCGAGCATGAATGTGATTTCGGATTAACTCGGTTAAATTCCTGATTTGAGGTGTGGTGAAATTATTGGTGAAGTATAATAATTGTGGGAATTGGGTGTGTGCGATTGGTTTAGAGGTGAAAGAAAGCTAGCTCATAGGATCGGTCTAGAGTAAGCACCTCCTAATGAGCTATCCTTGAGGAAACGTGTTTTATGTTAAGAAGAGAGTAGAAGAAAATAGTCGAATGTAATGATCGGGGTGAAGGACCATGCGATAGGACGTGGTAGTAGTATGAGAGTGATGTTGTGGCAAGTGTGGAAATCAATTGTAATCTAAGGTTCGTGGTCGGTGTGATTAATGCAAGAAAGTGTTGTCTGTCTTAGATGTATTTTGGATTAGAGAAGTGACGGTAGAGTTGGGGATGACCTATGGAGGAAAATTCAACTACGGATTAAGGTGATACTCCAAGTTGATTTTGTAATCTATTGGGGAGTAGAATGTCGTTATTTTTGGAGGGTTGGATTGTTGGGACATTTTAGAGACAGTGATCGAAGACGCAGTGTGTACAGTCAGCCGATGCCAAGTGAAAAGGTAGAGTACTTAGTGTAATTTATTGCTTTCTAGAACATAGGAGTATGTATGCTAGATTGCCTGGTGCTTATTACACTTTGCTGCACGACTATTGCTTGCTAGTAGGAATTTATGCTAGTCCTGATAGGTTGTTAAGTGAATGCCTTATAAGTGGTATACAGTAGAAACTAAATAACCTTAGAATGTTTGATTTAGTTCTATTGCGCAGCTCTTGTTTGAGTCTAACCGTCGTGGGATAGAATCTTTTATTCGAATGTCTATCTGATTTCACACTGTATGCGTCTGTGCATTCGCGAGGCGACTCGTCATGACTAGTGGAGATTCCGTCATAGCAAGGGTAGTAGGATGAGGTGAACCTGGAGTCTAGATGTGTGAATGTTATTGGTATGATTGATCTGAGATAATATACCTTGTTTGTATCACACAGGTTTTCTTCTTGGAATAAGAGTTGTTTTAGTTAGGAGGGTACTAAATTATTGGTATGCGCCTTGGTATTGAAGGGTTACGCTTAGTGAGAGTTCATTCAGCCTTTCCCGTGTTGATTCTGCGGAAGGGTTTAGCCGAAGCAAGTAAGGTTGTACCGTTAGAAAACACCAGATTGGATTGGCGGATTTAAGTTGTAAAAGGGATTTATATTATTAAGTGTTATGATTAGTGTCATGAATTTTTTTACGGAGTTGTGATGAATTCTTTTCGGCTTAGTTTTGTAGTGAAATTATTATATGATGATTTGATAATTATATAAGTTGGGTAAGGTGAGACCGGTGTTGATAAATTTCAATTGCGGAGTGGTTTAAGTGAAACAAATGTCTAAAGGTTTGTGTTAGTATTTTTGGTGCTAAGTTGGAGATGTGAGGAATTGATGTGATAGCGAGTTTGTTATTTTATCAAGAATGAATTAGTATTGATATTTGGATAGAAGTCGGTATGAGTTATGGTGGTGAGGTTATTGAGATAATTGAAATGTTTGAGATTGTGTTTTGCTGATATTCGAGAAATTAAGTTGCTATTTAGACTTTATTTTAATTTGATAAATGATTTGGGGTCAAGTACAATTAAGCATTGAGGTGAGAGTATTGCGGTTATACTATGCTAGTATAAGAAATGGAAAAGATAGAATGAAGTTTACGGGTTCGATAAAATTAAGAAATTTTCTGTGATATAAAGTGATTCGTGTTGAGTATATTCTATTCCATGAAAGAGTATAAGAAATAGGTTGTAATTGCTAAGCAAGTTTTATATTGAAAGTATATGATTACGTTTTAGAGTTAGTATCGTAAAAGTGTAGAACACGACGTTTGTAGTAAAAGGCCGGTGAGGTTAAAAGTAGTATTAGCGTGGTAATTGTCCCGAGTAAGCATATAATGTTGTGTTATTTGGATTAGATTCGTATGAGTAAAAGTTATTTCTTTTTATGAGATAAGTGAATTTTCGAGTTAATTTGAACCTTCGTTGGATTTGATTATTGAGAAAGTATCGTTGTTTTAATGGGGCGAAATTCTTGCGAGAAATTAAAACTCTTGATGTTTTGGGTTGAAATATTGAAGTAGGAAAAATTGGTAAACTAGAAGCAGTAAAGCGGTCGGTCTAGTAAAAAGTCCTTTGGGAGTTCCGTAAACACTTTGATGTGTTCAAAGAATGTGATATCAATTCGATAATAGTTACCCTCTTTTGTTGCTTGACTGAATTCCGGGACGGAATTCTTTTAAGGGGGGAAGAATGTAATAACCGGGTAATTATCTTAACTTTTATATGATAGTTTTGATAAGAAATTTGAATTTAAGGTGAGTTATGTTATTTGAGGAGGTTTAGAGTAGATTTGGTAGTTTAGAAGTTTAGATGGTCAAGTGTTAGAAGTTGAGGGTTGAATTGGTACTTATGACCAAATTTGGCTACAAACCGACTCATTTGTGTATTAGGATAAGAATTCAGTTTTTAGCAAAATCAATTTGAGTGTGTGAGTTTGAGAGTTTAGAAACAAATCAGAGATATAGAGAGGTAGAGAAGGAATTTGAGAGAAAGAAGGGAGGAAGAAGAAGAAGATTGCTGCAGGTATGTTTCTTTATCTTCTTCATTTTGGTTTAGGGATCTTTGAAATTCTTGAAAGAGTTGTGTCTTATTGAAATCAAAAGAAAGGTAAATGATTTTGGGATGGATTGTTATGAGTCTTGTTCATCCAGTAAAGATTTCTATTGAATTTCTTGTTAAAATTCATATTCTTCCATGGATGGAGTTTTAAAGCTTTTGGGTTTAAAAGTGACAAATCAATGGATGACATTGGATGGATTTTGATGTTTAAAAATGTTGGTATTGGTTTTAAAAGGTTCATAGTACTTAAAATGTTGATTGGGAGGTTTAGAACTGATTTGGGAAGGAATTGAATTGAGAAAAACCTTGGATTTTGAAGAAGAGGATCGTGCAGGTTTGAGGAACAGAAACCCGCGCCGATGGGTGGCGCCGATGGATCGGCGCCGAGCCACTGGCGCCGGGCTCTGTTGGTTTTTCATGTTTTCTGTTTTGTTGGTCATTTGAGTCTAGGGTTGTAGCAGATGTTTGGGGTTTGTTTTGGGGTATTGATAAAGATGTTTAGGAAGTATGGTTAAGTAGTTTAAAACTATTTTTGGTGACGTTCAATTCAGGTGTTCGGTTTGGATAATTGTGAGTTTTGGAGCATACGTTGAGGTGCTATCGCTAAGGTGAGTTTTTATTGTAAAAGAAATGATTTTTAACTGGGAAGCAGTTGAATTTGGATTAAGTGAATGTTCTATCGATATGTGATGAAATGTGATGGTGTGTTTATATTGGTAAAAATATGTGTATGGAAATTGTAGTGTGATTTATAAATAAATTCGTTATATAATGAGATATAAGGTTTATTTATAAAAGTTTTGATTACACTACACGAGAGCACGCCGAACTATGCCGGTGGAGTTTTGCTGTAGTTGTCATACAGCGGTGCTGTAAATGTCGTACAGCGTGGGTGCTGTAAATGTCGTACAGTGTGGGGTTGGCTCGCTACCAATCAGAAATGGCCAAGGGAATTGAAAATGAGAAAGGGGGTACGGTGCACGAATCCTAATTGGTATTTATATACGTGTGCAGAAAGATTATTTATTAAACTACTTTTTATAAATGGTTTTATAAAGAGAGTTTAAACTGACAGGGATTCCCTCACTAGACTGTTTAGTCTAACCCTCATTTTCTGTTTTAAAATATGTTTTCCAGGACAGAGTTCGTTCGTTAGCAAAAGAAAGGATCAAGTGTAGGATGATGTAATTTAGAAGTTTATTATGTATTTGTTATCTCAAGACTGTTTGGGACCGAATGTGGTTTATTATGTAATCTTTTTATGTATAAATCTATATTATGCAATGTATGTTATTTGAGTATGTTTGGGAAATCGGGATGTTACAAAGTCTTCCGTATTTATTTTGGGTATAGCAACTTGTATTTGGGTTAAGTAACACCCGACTTTATTTGGTCATGTTGTATGACTTGAGTTATTAATTGTGGGAGTTGTTACGTTTTAAATTTTGAGGTGTTTCCAATGATGGTTTGTAGAAAGAATTGTTATCCTCATTTGGTTATTTTATCGAAGTTTGTAGTAGTTGTTCTTTCCAATTTTGAGGGTGTTACAATTAATATCTCATATAATCCAATTATCGGTCTCACATAATCCAAAAACTGTCATGAAGATCTCATATAATCCAAAATGATCATGAAGATTTGTCTCTGATGTATTTGTCTCATACTTATCATACGATATATATATATATATAGAGAGAGAGAGGGGTGATTATTTTGTAAGTCAGTAAAAGGTTACAACCATGTGCAACCCTTATATAAACTGTTCTTTTAGCCAATTCATTATGTAGACGATGAATTGATTACTGAATTGCATCAATGATTATTGGTGTAATGCAATAATCTTACATACAATTCATAGTATTTCATTAAATGTCATGGAATGCATACTGTTTCATGAAAGTACCACTTTCATCCTATACATCACATGAATTGTTATGTACATTGACATATTTTGCATAAATTCAATGAAATTCGATTAAATCAAGTAAATTCATTTAGAGAATCAATGAGAAACCAAATGCAATGGACGGTTTAGATGAAGGTTGGACGGGTTGTAACCTTTACTGGGTTGCAAAATAATCGTGGGCTATATATATTCTAGTTATGTATCTGCTGTAATGCAGCGAGATTCAACATTTGATGTAAACCGATAATAAACAACTTATGAAATAGAGTAATTTGTGAACCACAACAAATAATGTTCTCACTATTTCACTGTTTTATTATAGTTATCAATGAACAAAAGGTAAAATTTCATAGAAACCTAAAATAATACATTTATTCATATGGAACTACATATGAAGCCAATGTTCCTAAAAAGAAGAAAGAATAATTAGTTTTGGAGGAGTGTGTAAAAAACTGAAAGTGATGCTCTTCAAGAGATTTGTTAGGCAAAAGTTTACCATGAGTGGAAGCAAGATAGGTTATATAATTCTTTGTCAACTCAAACAAAAGCAGAACTAAAGTCAAGGATACAAAACAAACAAAAGACAAGGCAACAATCATTCCAACCTGTAGTGTAAGAAGAAGTAAGAATTAATTAGTAGTGATAGGTTTGGTAATTAAGTTAAAGACGGTTAGAAAATAACATATAGAAGTTAGAAGGTAAATGCATTACTAATGCATATATATGTCTATGGTTGAGTTAATTAATTTCCCCGCTAAACCTCCAAATACGGCACCTATTGCAGCACCTATCACTAAACTTTGTGCATGCCTAGCTACAAGCCACCAATAGACGTTGAACCTTTGCAAAGAGTCGTAGCCACAATTTTAGCGGTACGTAGCTCACTACGCTAACAACCATATTATATTCCAGGTGTAAAGAATTCCAGGATATTTTAGAGCTATCAACCCTACTCTTATAGCATCCACCTATGTCGGAGAAACAATAGCAGGAGGTACAAACGTTTCCTCAATATATGCAAAGGGTGTTGTTACCAAGCTACTAAGCAAGTAAATAGCACATTGATCACCACATATAGCATCCCCAAGATCAAGTAGAGAGGTAGTTCGATAAGACACAAGTATTCAAACAAAATTACATGCACATCAAGGGTAGATAGATAATCATTGGCAAACAATATACCATGAAACAATATATCAAAGGGGTCAATGGCCCGGTGGTGCCCTGGTACCAGTAGAGCCCAGCCTCCGGGAGGTCAAGGTTCAAACTTCACCAAAGGTGAGTAGTGTGTGTGAGTATTTGTTGTATATAAATATTATGTACTTCAAAAAAGATAATATTAGATAAGGTAAAAATGGAAGGTGTATACAGAAGTTCTTTGAAATGATATACAGTTTCTACAGTTGTTCTCTACTGGGATAAGCATATGCAGAAAGGCAAAGAGTACCCCGAACCATTTAATTTTGAGGAACACTGAACTGCAATGACATCAACATTACCTCAAGGAACGACCCAATGAAACACGACCAATAGTAAATGTGGTATGTGTTTAACAAGTTATGAACATGTTTATAGGTGCATGACTCTACCACATCAGATTTACGTTTCCTACATTTTATAAACCTTCTCATGCATTTTTGTCTACTAAAACAAAAAAGAAGAGTAAATTGTTTAGAAGGCTAAATAGATTGGTAAATAATACGAGCATGACCACATCATAAAGGCAAGAAATATGATAAAAAAATGTAGCATTTTATGCAATCGTGCCTGCAAATATAACGGGAAAGTTAACTGTGAAGACTGTTTTAGAGTATAAAAAGCTATACATAATTAATTGTTTTATAAGTACACTAGTCGGGTACCCGCGCAATGCGGCGGGGTGTGAAATTTGAATAAATGAAACGATTATGGATAAACATTTGTATTCGAAATTGTTAACTCCTAAACTTTATTGATTGTCACGGTAAAAGTTAAGTCTAATGGGAAACTATTTTTTTTCTTTTCAGTTTGAAACTTTGAATGACATGTTCATTTTCGACGAATATAAAAGTATTTTTGATCAATTAAATCAATTAATTATGTATAATCCCTTAATTCCCAGTTTTTATACATTTTAGTATTAAATGTTTTATCTAGTCTTTTAATTTCAAATGAAATTTGTGATGTTTTTAGTTTTTTTATTTAATATGGTTCTTTGTTTTATAAAAACAAATGTTAGATGATAATTTATCGAGAGAAGTAGGGATGAGCCTCGAGTACTATTTTTTCGAAACGAATTGGTACCGTACCGAACCCAAACCATGTAATTGGTCCGGTTTTCGGTTTCAAGTATTCGACAAAATTGGGATTCGGTATTTGGTAACGGGATTTTCCCGAAAAATCTCGAAACCAAACCGGAATATTGATAGACAATGTTTTTATAAGTTTCTTAAGTGTGCATATCATCTCTGCAATAAATTAACCTTATCTTTCTTTAATCAAGATATATCATCTCCTAAACGAACAAAATGACAAAGAAAACGCCTAAAAGAATACCGAATTTTTTTGAACTTTTGATTAGTTTTGAACTTTTGATCGTTAAAATTTTGAATGTTTGGAATTGGTTTTGATACACATTTAAAAATTTTGAACTTCAATCGATTGATTCCAAATTAGTCATGAATTATATGAGAGTGGGATGAGTTAGTCACGAATTATATGAGAGTGGGATGAGTTGCCGTGTTATGGAACTCTCATCTCTATAGCAACATGGCTTGTCTAAACATAATCAAGATTGCATAATAAAAATGTCACTTGTGAATTAAAAAAAAACGATTTATACTTCATTCACTTTTTTTGTTTATTATGAATTGATAAAATGGTGACAACAATGATTTTGGCCTACAAAATTAATCTATATTACATCTTTAGAGCTTTTATATTTATATATTTAGGGCTCATTTAACCAAGTGCTTACCGATAGAAGTCAATAATACTCTAATTTATTTTACCGAAAAAACTTGTAGTCCATCAAAACAGTTTTTTTAACGGCAAAAAGCATAAATTTTATTCCAAACCAGCCAAACCACCACAAAACAAATCAAACCAACAGGGCCAACCAAACAATAACCCGAAGGACCAAAAAGCAAACAGCCACGAGAAAAAAAACCCTCCAGCCCACAAGCTTAATCCATACAGCCCTGCAGCTTAAAACCGAAACAGTCTTTGTCGAAACAGCCCCTCTGCACCAAATCAACCACAAAACAGCCTCGCCTGTTCCTTTGAATCACAGCTTAATACCTCCACCCAAGAGCTTAATCCCAACAGCACCGTATGCAACAATTCACCTGGTAAATATTTACCAGATAAGAATCGTCACTCTCACCTATTGCCACTGCCCAGATCCGAGTATGATGTTGCAATAAAGATTTGCATCAGCTCGATGAGGATCCTGCTGAATTATTTGAGGACGAAGCAAAACCTCCCTCCTAGGAGAAACCAATGCCCCAAAACCCAAGCTGGGTACAGTCATGAGTTTCTTTTGTTTTAGTACCTACATAGATCAAGTGCGGAAAACAAAAGTGGTAACTGGTTACATAAGTAAAATAATTCATTTGTGCCTTGGATAGTAGCCGACTCTTAAGAATGGTGATTCAGTAGTATCTCAAGATAAACCATGGAGATAAATAAAATGCTCTATGAAAACAGGAACAGGTTTAAAGAGTACCTTACGTGCTGAGAGTAGAACATTGGTGCATCAGAAAGAGACACCATGTCTTCTGTGTCACTCAAAATGCAAGGATGGAACTGTTGAGAATGCAACTGGTTGAGGATTTGCAACACATATGTGAACCTAGCCCTTAGGGTCAAGCTTCAAACTTGTAATTACTCTGAAGGAATAGGTAAGAATTTCATATGTATGCAACTTTGCATACTCATAGCACAAACATTTCTATACTTGTAAATTACATTTTCAAGTGCACAGATCACTTAATACCATTTGTACTCTTTTGGTTTCATAGTGCATTTTCACCATGACGGTTTCAAGAAAAATAATAGTGTTGTATATGTCCATTCTAATTCATTTCCGGTCATCCATGCTTCTTCAGTACTAAGGACCTGTTTTATTAAACTAAGTACTTGATATATAAATAAAATATGTGGATGAATTAGGATCATCATAATGACACAAAATTATCATGTTTACTCTGGTTACATTTTGAACAAGAAATTGTTTGATAATTCCCGAATTGACATATTTCTAATTTCTTTAGTAGTTAATTAGCAGTTTGGTAACCAAATTTATAAACACACATAATCTTGATATCAATCCCAAAAAACCAAAATGCTCTGCACCACATTTACACGTTGAAAAGCCAATATATAACTAATATATAGGGCTGTAAACGAACCGAACGAACACGAACGGAGGCTTGTTCATGTTCGTTCGTTTAACTTAACCGAACAAACGAACGAACACGAACGGTAAACGAACGAGATTTTTTGTGTTCATGTTCGTTCGTTAAGAATTTTTGTTTGTTCGTGTTCGTTTATGTTCGTTCATTAAGAGATAAACGAACATAAACGAACGAACTTAAATGAACATAAATGAACGTAAACGAACGAACGTAAACGAACGACTTTAAATGAACATAAACGAACGGACTTAAATGAACATAAACGAACGAACCCAAATGAACAAAAAACAACCATCATACTCATCATTTCGTTCGTAAAAAATACTTTAACAAAATGAAAAACCGGGTTAACTTAGGAGGTATGAAAAATAAATTCTAAAAGATCAATTTACTTGATGATTTTACACATTAATTTCATATTATATAAACATGTTTATATATAAACAAGCATAAACGAACATAAACGAACGTAAACGAACATAAACGAACGTAAACGAACATAAACGAACATAAACGAACGTAAACGAACGAACATTAACGAACATAAATGAACGAACGTTCACGAACATAAATGAACGAACGAGACCATTGTTCATGTTCGTTCATTTAACTAAACGAACAAAAAAACGTGTTCATGTTCGTTCATTTATTAAATAAACGAACATAAACGAACTTCCCGCCAAACAGTTCACGAACGGTTCGCTGAACGTTCGGTTCGTTTACAGCCCTACTAATATATAGTTAAATCCATGACGAATATAATGCTAAGACTATAAATGAACTATAAATTATGATTAAACTTTTCCTAATCAGTTACTACATTTCTTGAAACAAAGTTGTATTTAATTAATCATAAAGGGCACTCTAGGCATTTTGTTCCCTGAATATAGAGGTGTTATTTCCATGGCCTTATACAGCTCTTTCTTGTTCTTTTATTTTCCGTTATGAGTTTACGTTTATTTTCCCCTAATCTGCCTCAGAAGTAGTGATAGTGATTTTGAGGACATGCTGATAATTAATCCAGTTGCATATTTGAGCTTCAAACTTGTAAATACTCTGGAGGAACAGGTAAGATAAATAGATAAATAATAAATGATATGTTCTTTCTTGACCTCAAGAACTCGAATCTGAAGAGATTAAGTGGAAATGCTTTAGCACAAAAAATGTAGTAATTAAAATAGAAAATAGAAAAGAAATATGGCAAATTGGCAATGACAATTAAAAGTGAAATCCGTGAGGATAGAGCACATATACCTGGGAACAATGTGGAGTGTTTCTCCTTCCATGCGATCATATCCAAGTAAGCTTTTTTCTATGTACTAACATTAAAGCAACCATGTAATGCATCAATAAAAATTTCAGCAGGTAGCATTACAGTGAAACCCAAAATTGAAGAAACTGATTTTGATACAGTGAAACGCAAAATCGATTTTGACAAACCAAAAAATCGAAGAAGCTTACTAACCAAAAATTGAAGAGTGTAGAAATCACAGAGTGAAACCCAAAATCGATTTTGACAAACCAAAATCGGCTAACCAAAATAACGAAGCTTACTAACCCAAATCGAAAGGTGTAGAAGTCGATTGAACCAAAATCGATTAACCAAAATTAAAATAACCAAAATTAAAAAAAAAGGTGTAGAATCTTACCTGGGAAGAAGAAAGACCTGAAGAAACTATTTTGATTTGAATCCATTGAATCTTGCAGGTTATAAATAATGTTGGAGGAGTCTTGGAGGGCGGATGAAGGGTCGTCTCGAAAAGGAACGAAGTCTGGCGTGTTGTGTTTAAAAACAATGATTAAGCAAATGTGGTTTAAATGGTTAGGTTTCTCACTTTTAAATTTTAAGTAATCATGATTTAAATGGTCGTACACAAAGCTTAAAGGGTTGTTTTTAAGAGTTTGAAGATTGTTTGCTTTATAAGATAGTATAGATATCTGTTAGCTTCAATCTTCCTAATCATAGAAGTATTTAGAAGTAGTGAAAAATAGGCTAAGTGAAGAAAGCCTCTTACAGAGGCTCTGCCGAACTTACCGAGAGATCAAGGTTAAGAAGCTACAGAAGCTAAAGAGGCGCCCTACAGAAGCTCTGTCATACGCGCAAAGAAGACAAATGACTCGGAATCCGGGGAAGACTGCTCTACAAAGGACCAGACCACAGAACCTCTGTAATACTTTACAGAGCCTCTGTGATCCTCCTCAAAGACTTCAAAGATATTTATAATATCTTTCCACTGCTACTGGACCTGTTTATCAACTTGCATGGTAGCATGCCCTGTCCAACTTCCACGTGTCAAATTCTGATTGGATTCAATAGGGCTTAGTACATAATAGACGTCTGCTGCATTAAATGCAATACAGCACGTCCAAACTGTTCATACCATCCTTTCAACTATTCATACCATCCGTTATGAATAGTAGCTTATGCTTTATGGTCCCCTTAGAGTAGTATATAAGGAAGACTCATGTTGAGTTCTTCCTAACAATAAATCAAGAGAGAAAAACATCACAAGAACACACAGCTTAAACACTTTGAGAGTCATATCTGTTTTAAAGCTTTGCTTACTCACTGTTCTTGAATCTGTTCTTAATATATATATTCAGTAAACTTTGAGATATTATTTCCTGTTCACTGTTTATTTATATTATGTTCTAAATCTATCAAACATATCTGTTAGTTCTTCAAATACGCTTCCGCATCAAACTCAAACTTGAACTAATAGATCTGATAACTTGTTTAAACAAAACGTGAACCAACAATTGGTATCAGAGCAAAGCTTGATTTTCAATATCAAGTGATCCTCTTTGTTACAAGATTAGTGATAGACATCATTCTTTTTTTAACCTATTCCTCATTTCTAGGTTAAAACTCCATTAAAGTGTACTCTGGGAACTGTTCAAACCCAGAAAACTTTCCAGATCATCAGACTCATACTCTTTAAACATACTATCTTTTCAGAACCTTAACAATGACAAATACAAATAACTTCTTTACTGCTGGTTCACTCACCAAGCCTCCTACTCTCCTACGAGATGAGTATCCTCAATGAAAGATAAGAATGGTTCATTTCTTTGAGGGTACTGAAAAAAATCCAGTACAATATCTTTACAACCTTCCTCTGTTCCCATGATAGTAGTACCACGAGTACCAGTTACTGCTGAATCTCCTGAAATCCCTGAACATCAAAAACCAAAGCCAAAAGAAGAATGGTCAAATGAAGATAAGGCAGAAGATGAAGTTGCACAGAAAACAAAAAGAATCTTGATAATGGCTATCCCCAACGAGCTTTTTCAATCCTTAGATGCATGCGAAACAGCGCACGATCTTTGGAAAGAATTAGAAAGACAGTTGGAAGGGGGTGCTAAAACACAGAAGAACCGAAGGGCACAGTACATAAATGAATATCATGCATTCAGAGCCTCTGCAACAGAATCTCTGCAAACAACGTACGACAGGTTCAACTCTCTCATAAACAAATGCAGAAAGTCTGGCATTCACAGAACCTCGAAAGAAAATAACGTCATGTTTCTAAAGAGCCTGAATGATGAGTGGCTTCAACTGTCTATGTCTTTACAAACAAACCAAGATCTAGACTCATGGACACTCTCTGATCTCTATGGAACACTAGCTGCACAAGAGCCTCAAATAGAACAGGCTAAAACAATAGCCATTGCACCATACGCATTGGTTAGTAAATCAACATAGGCTACAGAGAGACCGAGAAATGAGAGAGTAACAAAGGAGAAGAATAAGGAGAAGAAGAAGGAGAAGAAGAAGATAGTGATGGTTGATAGCGAAGAAGACGAGCTGATAGAGGAAGAAATAACTCTTGCGTCATTAGCTAAATCATTGGCTCTATTGACAAGAGAGTTCAGAGGTAACCAAAGAAATTTTGGAAATGACAGATATAGCAGAAACAACCAGAGAGATAGAAGAGATGATGGAAGAAGAGAAGAATCAAGTGACCGACAGAGGTCAGACTACAGAAATGATGACCAACAGAGGTTAAGCGAAAGAAACTACAGAGGAAATGACCTACAGAGGTCAGATGACAAGGTAGGCCACACACAAGAATGCTACAAATGTGGTAAGCCTGGTCATTATGCAAACGAATGCCGAACAGAGAAAGGTGGAGACCAACAGAAGTCCGACGATCGAACTGGAAACACCTCCCAAGGTTGCTTCAACTGCGGCAAGCCAGGCCATTTCGCAAAAGAATGCAGAAGTAGACAAAATCGCCCACAGAAGGACTCGGCTTTTTACAAAAAGAAGGCTGAATATTATGCGCAAAAATCCCTGATGGCGAACAAAGGGCATTCTGAAGCAAATAAAGAGGACTTCGAGTCAGACTCTACCTCTGATGATGAATTCACAACCAATGCCTTGTTCTGTGGCATGGCAGAAGTCGACTCCGACACTGACAATGAGGTATCCATTTTAAACTCTATCTCTTGTATTAAATCTGTAGATAATGATTCAATTAAACTTAACATTGAACTGATTGAACTAAAAGAGATAAATGAAAGCATTCAAAAAAAACTCACCTTTAATGAGAGAGAAGTAAGGCTTCTCACTCAAGAAAAAGCCAAAATTTTCGAAGAAAAGGAAAGAGTAGAAAAATATTGGAGCAAAAATGTAGATCCTTTAAAAGGGCAAATTTCTGAATTAACCTCTGCTTTAAAAATCAAAACTAAAGAGCTTTCAGTTTCTAGGAGTGAAACAACGGACATAAAAGCTCTCAAAGAATACTTTCAAAAGGAGAGAGAGGTACTTTGGCAAGATCTACTCAGAAGAGAAGTTTTACTTAAAAACTATAAAGATGCACAGAAGGTGTATGAGAAAGTAAACTCACAAATAGGAAGACGAGGTATAGGGTACGATGATATTACTCTAGGTGTTGAAGGCAAAAGACTTAAACCTCTGTCTTCTCTGTTTGTGATAGGAAATACAAATAAACCATCTTTTCCAAACTTACTCTCTGTAAGTAAAAGGGTTAAAATCTCTGCAGAACCTCACTTAAGGAAACATACGAAGATGATCAATGTGTGGTTTGAAAACACAGATTCATCATCTTCAACCTCTGTCAATAGAGGAATCAAACCAAAGAAATATCTGAAAACACAAGATCAGATTGGTATCTTCAAGTTTGGTAAACCAGAGACTCAAACACAGGTTGCTTTTGTCTGTATGTTAGATGTCAAAAAGAAATTATCTGCAAAAGCTCCTGAGTTTAAACCCATCTTTTCAGAAGAAAAACTTAAAAGATCAATTGAAAAAGAAATTTTGGAAGTTTTGAAATCAAATGCTTTAGAAAATCTCTGTACATCTTCTATAGATCAAATTCTCGCTGAAGAGATCTCATCAGAAACCTCTGCCATCTATGAAAGTTATTCTACAGAGGAAGAAAGCTCGTACGATACATGCTCAGAAAATCCAGCCTCTGTCGAAAGAGATGACTCAACCTCTGTATATGAGGACGATTCAACCTCTGACGACTCAGAGACTAATTCTAAATCAGGGATAGTTCACTGTGACACAGAGGATGTTAAATTCTCCTCTGAGGTTCTTAACAGAACAATTTCTCCAAAAGAGAAAATCACAGAGATACCTATCTGTCCAGATTTTCTCAAAATGTGTATACAAGTCAAAACCTCTACAGAGCTTAATAATCTGAAAAAGGCCTATGAAAATCCTAAAAGCTCAAAATTTTCAAAACCTTTAAGGCCTGAAGCTAACAAATATCTTCCCTCTGTGACAGTGAAGACAGACGTTCACCACAGAAGAGACTCACAGAAGGCAGGACCTAAACAAGATTTTTGCAAACAACATTCTAGTATTCATAGATCTTCTTGTAATAAGAAATCTAATGTTAAGAAAGAATGTAATGCCTCTGTGGCTCAGTTCAAGAAATTCAATGAAAAGTTCAAACAAATCACGTCTCATATTAAATACTGTCATTGTTTTGATCTTATGTTCAAATTGAAAAATCATTTCTCAAGTCCAGATTGCTTACTCTCTACTAAAATTCAAACTCCAAAGTCAAAACCTAGAGAGAAACAATCTGATCTTTCTACAAAAGATAAAATGTATTTCAAGAATGCTAAGGCAAACTTGAAAAATTCTAACAATATTGGACCCATATGGATATGGGTACCTAAGTCTCTGTGATTGTCTTACAGAAGCGGTATGTGCCAATTTGGTATCTTGACTCCGGATGCTCAAGGCACATGACTGGCGACAGAAGTTTACTATCCACGTACAAAGAAACACACGATGGTGGATCTGTAACTTTTGGAGACAACAAGAAGGGACACATCAAGGGCTATGGAGTCATAAAGAAGGAAAACGTCTCTGTATACAAAGTTGCATATGTGAATGGTCTTAAACACAACCTACTCAGTGTAAGTCAACTCTGTGATACAGGATTTGATGTCTTGTTCAAAAGGACTTTCTGCTCTCTGCAAAGTGAAGACACAGGAATGGAACTTCTGCGAGCCGAAAGAAAAGGTGATCTGTATCTGATGAACTTTTGTTCAACAACCAAGGACAAAGTTTGCCTTGTAGCTTGCGAAAGTAAAGAAGCCTGGTTATGGCATAACAAGTTCTGTCACTTGAACTTTCACACCTTGGATAAACTGGTCAAACTTGATCTAGTTAAAGGTTTGCCTAATGTTAAATTTAATAAGGATCACTTGTGTTCTGCCTGTGAAATGGAAAAACTCAGAAGAGCTTCCCACAGAGGCAAAACATATGTGTCTTGCACTAGGCCTCTGTACATGCTTCATGTCGACCTCTGCGGTCCCATTGCCATACAGAGCCTAGGTGGCAAGAAATATATACTTGTCTTAATTGATGAGTATTCGCGCTTCACATGGGTTGAATTTGTTCGAAAGAAATCGGATGTTCCAATCATCTTGATTAATCTAATGAAAAGAATCCAAGTTCTTTATGAATGCAGAATACAAAAGTTAAGAAGTGACAATGGCACAGAATTTAAAAACTCTACCATTGAAGCCTATCTTACTACGGAAGGAATATCACAGAACTTCTCTGCCGCACGCACTCCACAGCAGAATGGCGTAGTAGAAAGAAAGAATCGAACACTCGTGGAGGCCGCAAGAACTATGCTATCAGCATGCGGATTACCGATGAACTTTTGGGCATAAGCAATTTCTACCGCTTGTTACACACAGAATCGGTCAACCATTGTGAAAAGACACATCAAGACTCCTTACGAACTGATCAACAAAAGGCGGCCAAACATCAAGTTTTTCCATGTGTTTGGATGTAAATGCTTTGTTTTAAACGACAGAGATTCCAGAGGAAAGTTTGAGGTAAAAGCTGACGAAGGAAAATTCATTGGATACTCTGCCACTTCCAAAGCCTATAGAGTATACCTTACAAGATCTCGCAAAATCGTAGAAAGTATCAATGTTTCTTTTGATGATTCATTCCAAAAGACTTCTGAGCAAATCAGTTCAGAACTCGAACTTAAAAGAGAAACCTCTGGCATCTCGCAAACGAAAGAAGACTTGAATCTTCTATTTTTAGAGATGTTCCACGATGACATTGATCCTTCTGTTGGAACCATCAGAGTTTCTGAAGATCCATCCTCTGTTGAACAAAATCCTACAGGTATGACTCTAACTGGTCCAAATAATGCTTCATCTTCTTCTATAAATACTACAGATGCAAATGCCGAAGAAGAAAATGCAGAAGATGAAACATCAAGAAAAACGACCACAAAAGCTGCTGAAAAACAAACTCCACAATCCACAGAAGAACCAATTACAGAGGAAATTGAGGATCAAGACTATACGTCCTCAGAGGAACAAACTCCACCACCACCCATACCAATCATTCCACAAATGGTAGAATCAACTACCAAGGCAAGAAGAACGACAGAGGCTACACAAGAAGAAGATCCACAAGAAGCTTCTGAAGAAAGGTTCGATGACATTGATGACCATCTTCCACGCACCACTCAGTGGACAAAAAGCCATCCTCCAAGCCAAATAATCGAAGAACCTTCTGACTCAGTAAAAACCAGGTCTGCCACTGCTAATTTTTGTTTCTTGACAAATTTTATTAGTGTGATAAAACCAAAGAAGATTTCTTAAGCCCTAGACGACCCAAACTGGGTAGACGCCATGCAAGAAGAACTTCTGCAGTTTGAGCGTAACAGAGTATGGACTTTAGTACCTCTGCCACGAGGGAAACATGCCATTGGGACTAAGTGAGTCTATAGAAATAAGAAGGATGAAGATGGAGTGGTCATCAGAAATAAAGCACGATTGGTGGCCAAGGGTTATAGACAAGAAGAAGGCATAGATTATGATGAGACTTTTGCTCCTGTTGCACGGCTCGAAGCAATAAGAATATTCTTAGCCTTCTCAGCTCACAGAGGTTTTAAAGTCTATCAGATGGACGTAAAATCAGCTTTTCTCAACGGTGAAATCCAAGAAGAGGTTTACGTAAATCAGCCACCAGGGTTTGAAAGCTCAAAGTTCCCAAGGCATGTATACTACCTTGAAAAGGCTCTGTACGGACTGAAACAGGCTCCAAGAGCATGGTACGAACGACTTTCTACCTTCCTTCTAGTAAATGGCTACGACAGAGGTACAACAGATACTACCTTATTCTATAAACGTAAAAACAGTGAAATAATGCTTGTACAAATCTATGCGGACGACATAATTTTTGGGTCTTCTAATACAGAAGAGTGCAAAAGTTTTGAAAAACTCATGCAGAGTGAGTTTGAAATGAGTATGATGGGAGAATTAACATTCTTCCTCGGACTCCAAGTCAAACAAACATCAGAGGGAATTTTTATAAATCATGCCAAATATGTCTCTGACATTCTTTTCAAGTATAGCCTCTCTGATACCTCTGCAATGAAAACTCCAATGGCCACTGGAAATAAGTTATCCTTAGATCCAGATGGCATCTCTGTAGAATGCACTCTCTACAGAGGCATGATTGGATCTCTGTTATACTTAACTGCAAGCAGACCTGACATTATGCATGCCACATGTCTTTGTGCACGTTATCAAGCTAATCCTAAGAAATCACACTATGATGCTGTGAAAAGAATCTTTAGATATCTAAAGGGGACCAAAAATCTCGGTCTCTGGTATCCACAGAACTCTGGTTTTAGTCTTATAGCTTATACAGATTCAGACTATGGAGGATGCATGCTCGACAGAAAGAGTACCTCTGGGAGTTGTCAATTCCTAGGTGGTAAACTAGTCAGTTGGAGCTCCAAGAAGCAAAATTGTGTCTCAAGATCCACTGCAGAAGCTGAATATGTTGCTGCTGGCTGTTGTTCTCAGGTTCTATGGATGAAGACTCAGCTAAAAGACTACGACCACATCCTATTCAAAATACCCATCTTCTGTGATTCCAAAAGTGCCATTGCTATCTCTGCCAATCCTGTGCAACACTCAAAACCAAGCATATCGATATAAGATACCATTTCTTGAAACATCATGTTGAATACGGTACAATCGAGATGCATTTCGTGCCCACAGAATACCAACTCGCGGACTTATTCACCAAAGCTTTAGACGAGAAAAGATTCAATTTCTTGGTGGGTAAGTTAGGAATGATCAATATGGCGTGAAAATCCTCTGTAAGTATTGCTTTATCTTCTGTAAATATGTATATATTTCTATTGATTTACTTATTGCTTTGATTGATTTATTTCTGTATGTAAATTCTCAATCTCAAATAGTTCTTGAAATCTCAGAGCTTCTGTGGGTCTACTCAGAACCTCTGACGACCCCTACAGAACCTCTGGAAAACATGACCTATGTTCTATGCAAAACTTATCATTCTTTGATCCAAGCATAGGTCAAGGGGGAGCAAAAGGAAATTACTTGAAATGATCAAGGGGGAGCAAAAAGGGATTAGATCAAGGGGGAGCAAAAAGGGACCCTGAAATGATCTACAGAGGTAAAACTTTCAAGGAAAGCCAAAGAAGAATGTCGATGAATCTATATCGACAGAAGTCAGACATCACTGCCGAGAAAAGAAGAACCAAAAGGTATGTCTCTCGCACAAAAGGTTTTTGAAAACAGTTTTCTAGGACACAAATTGTCAAATATGTCCTAAAAATACTGAGAATAACATTTCAAAAATCAAAAGCTCAAAAAGTTTCATAAAATTCGAATTAGGAGAAATTTAAGATCATAGAGCTTCTGCTGAGCTCAACAGAGGTTCTGCCAGAAATATGCTCTGTGATCACAAATTAACCCTCTATCGATGTTTTGGAATGTTATCTCGGAAACCGAACATACACCATGACCTTCATGAACAAAACTTTTTCCATAACAGTTTTCTCGGACACCAACTTTCAAATATGTCTGAAAAACATCTCTTAAAACAGATCAAAAATTGGATAATCAGAAAATTTAATAGAATTTTTGTTATGAGATGTTTTCCCTCATAGAGCTTCTGCTGGCCCTCACAGAGCTTCTGCAAGTTCCAACAGAGCCACAAAACCTCTACGAGTAAAAACTCTTAACTAAAAATCCTATTGATCCTCTCCAATGCCTTTACAAACGTTTTGGTTAAAGAAGAACCCCTCAGAAGTCATGATAACAATGAGATATATGAGAAAGGGATAAACATCAAAGATTTTCAAGATCACAGAGCTTCTGTAAACTACAGAAGTTCTGTCAATCTGTTACTTGGGCATTTCTGTAGTAATAACGGTTACTTTTACTGAGAGTGAATCACATGTGGCTAAGAACAACCCCACGCGCCTAGCATTAATGGGCCGCGCACGACATCCTGTCATCTTCTGACATGGCCTACGTGTCCCATTTTCATTGGGCGTACATGGAACGTTTTCGATGGAAAGCTGAACCCGCCGTTCTAGCTTGAGTACGGATTTCAAATTTTAATCCATTGCCATATATTTTACTCTCTCGAATTCTACCGTTTTACCCTCCTATAAAAACCAAGCTTACCCTCTCATAAAATTTTTACAAACTCTCATTCTTCTCCGTCGAAACCCTGCAAAAACCTGCAGGTATCTTATTCTCATTACCAAATGGCTTCATCTTCTCAAGCTATCTCCCCTGCACACTCTCCGGCGAACTCACCAGAACATTCACCTGCTCATTCTGAACATTCAGAAAACCCCAACCCTGCCCAAAATATTGAACTAGAAGATTCCAGCGATTCAGCAGACTTTGCTCCGACCACACATCTTCAAAACTTCATAGCAAAGGATCATTTCGAAAAGGTACTACCAATCAAATCCAACAATTGCTATTTGGTCCCCTCACCCACTGCTTTCGGCGAAGCCCATGCCATTCTTCTAAACATAATGGAAAATCATATCCTCTTCCCTTTACTCTCAAGAACCCCAAAGAAAATTCCAGTTAGATATTTGAACCAGTTTTGGCAAAGTTGCCGATTTGATAAAGATGATTCTCTTATCAAAGGGTACATTTCAAGACCTGACAAATCTGAACATCTGGAAATCAAGTTCAATAGAACAATGTTCTCACTTGAATTCAACCTACCTACAAGGGGTCTTCTTGGATTAAAGAAGTATGCAGAGCAACCAACAGACGACGAGATCTGTCGTTTCCTAGAAATGCTTGGGTACAACACCCCACTGAGGAAGAGAAATGACTTCCGCAGAGGCAGATTACCACCTCTGTGGAACACCTTGTTCTCAATTCTTAACAGATGCCTGACAGGGAAGATAGGCAGTATTGACCAGAGCTCACATCAGATATTAACCATCATGTATGGGGTTTACTATGATCTCCCACTGGATTACGCGACCATAATGATGCAAGAGATCATCAACACCATCGACAGAAAGAACAACACAAGAAGGGTCAAAGAGAACGATCCTAAGTTTCTACCACCTCTGCAATTCCAAAGAATACTGGGAGTTTTGTTCGAACCTCTGTTGCTGATACAGAAATGGCTAATGGAAGGGCCAATTCCCAAACAGTTCCCAATGAACAAATATACCCCCACTGATCATGTAGATGGCTACACACACTGCAGACCTCTGTCAAAGAACCTTCTGAAGTATGCCTCGAACAAAACCCTTAAGGAAGAATATATACGCGACCATAGAACTCCAAAACCGAGTCCTATGACACCCCCGCGTTTAGGTGTCCCCCTAGGAACAATGATTGCAGAACCTCTTTCCACTCAAGAAGAAAAAGATAACAAATTAGCAAAACACATGGCTATACAACTTAGCTTCATAGCCAAACGTGCAGAGCTCATGGGAAAGAAGTCCTCTTCGAAATCTTCTGCCTCTACTCCAAAATCAAAAAGGAGGAAAATTGCAGAAGGCACCTCTACAAGCGCTACAGAAGATCAACCTTCACCTCCTCATGCCACAGAAATTGGCTCCTCTGCTCCTCCCTCCTCTCCAAAACTGAAGAAGAAAAGAAAATCAAAAACCACAGAGGAAGGGGCACCAAAACCTAAGAGGAGGAAAACCAAAAGGAAGCATGGTAAATCACTTGAGAAATTGGTTACCATAGAAGAGGAAGCAATCACAGAAGAAAGAACTACAGAAGAAGAAGATGCAGGAGTAGAAATGACAGAAGAGGGATATCAATCGCCCCATCAATCCCCAGATCGATTTGCTCACCAAGGAAACCTAAACGATTTCCTACAGAACCCTGACATTGCCAACACTTTAAATACAGCAGGGTGGACGGCACAACCTCTCGACCACCACTCCCCAGAAGAACAGTACTTCTCTATTTCTGGCATTGACACACATCTGCAAGAAAATGATCAAACACCCAGAGATCAATCAGCCGAGACACCTGTTATTCTACAAAACCCCTTCATTCAACAAGGATTAGACGTCCACAGAAGGAGTCCAAGCCCAGCTTCAGAAGAAATAGAACAAATAGAAGCTGAGTGGAATAGAGATGAAATAACAGAGGCTTTAGAGAAAGGAAAAGAGGCAGAAGTTGTACAAGAAAAGGGATTTAAAACATGGGAGACAAGAGTGGAGGTCTCAGAGGTAGATTCAGATGAAGAAGAAGTTGTCTGGATACGAAAAGGTCTCTATCATCCACATGTCATGAGATTATACGGCTCTCATCAAATGTATGACTTCTTAGGCAAAGAGCAAGGAACTTCAACAGAAGCTAGGGAAGAAGCACCAAGCCATCAGATAGCTACAGAAGCTGAAATGATAGAAAATGATGTAGTGCTTGGATGCTTAACAGAGGAGGAAATAAGAAAAGATGCCTGGATTAATAGAGGCACACAACCAAAACCAACTCCCAGTGCAACCCACACATCTAACTCCGCAGATCTAGCTGCAGAAGGAGTTATTGAAAAAGAGCAGCACAACTCGATCCAAACCCAACCCATCCAGCCAGAAGTCACTCTTTCGACTTCTGCGCCCACAGAAACCGGGGAATCCATTCCTAGGGAGTCTCCTCAAAGAGACTCACCTATAGTTCGTGATCAATCGCCCCAGATCACACTAGAACACCCTACAGAGGAATTCGTTTCCTCTGCCACGCACGAAATAGGGCCAACCCTTCTTTCAGAGAGAAGCAGTGAGCACAACGACGAAAAGACTCTAGACAAGTCTCTGAGTCAACAGAAGGATAATCTAGTACCCACCTCTGAAGTGGATCTAGACAATGTCATTCACAGAACTTCTGTAGAGTCTGAAGCACTAGATGCTTCTGCTCAAAGATCAAATGGAAATCCTTCCACCCCCAACATACAAACAAGGGTGAATGAAGGTGTCCCAGGAGCAGGGACTCACTCTGGAGACGAATGTGTTCCTCCAGAGGTTACACCAGGGACACAAGTATCAAGGGATGAGTTCCAAACCCTTGTCACCTCTGTGAACCAAACCATGAAAGAGTTGCAAAGCTCTTTCACATCTTTTGCAGAGAAAACATCAACGGCCTTGCTGAATCTGAACACCAAAATGGACAATCTGTCCACAGAGGTGAAAACAGCCATCACAGAGATGAAATCTTCTGCTCAAACAACTGCCACAACTACAGCCACTTCTGCTGCTAAAGATTTTGGAATAGCTGCAACTTCTGCATTCAAGGAATCAGTAAAACATTTCCTTGAACAAATGAACAAGCAATCCAACAAATCACAGAGCATCACACCTGCAGAACTACAGAAGGCTCTGCAAAATGTTCAAGAAGAGGCAATGCGCAACACTACAATAATGCAGCCAAAAGATTACATGACCAGAGCACAGCTGATAGAGCTTGGTCAAAATGTCATAAACCAGGTCACATAAGTCATTGTCTCCTTCACTACTGCAAATGCCAATTACGTCAAAGATTTCAGAAAGAGTGTCGGCAAAATGCGCTTCAACACAAAAGCAGAGCTTGCAACTCTATTCGGCCTCTGTGATGATGTATGTGCGAAGTTGATGGCCGCAGGAACAGAACTACCAAAGAAACCCAAAGCTTCCTGCAGAGCAGAGGGTACTTCTGATAAAAGTCAGGATGATTCTGATGATGACCATCCTGGTCCATCAGATCATCCTGAGGGGGAGAATATAAGGGAGAAAGCTACGACCAGAGGATTACAAGCTCCACCAATCGCAGCAGAACCAATCAGTCAAGCCCCTCCAGAACAAACTCAAGATCAACAACAAAATCAACAGACCACAGAGACAACACCCATCTCTGTGGAATCAAGTCCTGAAGAAACCAATATTCCAGAAGCTGATCAGCAAACCACAGAGGCAACAACCACCCCCGTGGTAATCATTTTGGAAGAAAGTCCTTCAACAAAATCAACAGAAAAACCCCAAACTATACCAAGAAGAAAATCGATTGCCACCAAATCAAAAAGTGCAACGACCTCTGCTTTCGATATTCTGAGAAAGATGCACAATAAAATGACTGAACGGATGGCGCAGAGAGAAGAAGAAAGGCACAGGTTCACATTAGCTTTCAAAATGACAAGAAGATTCGATGTCAAATCTTCATCAACAGAAACATAGCTCACAGAAGAAATCACCAAAGAACCTCCAACAGAGGTTACAGAGCAACTCAAGCCAACAGAACCATCGCCACAAAAGTCCTCTAAAACACAAGTGTCAAAACCTACAGAGGCAACCATCAAGCCAACAGAAGCACCAACCTCCAAACCTACAGAAGAAACAGGTTCTGCACCTCCAAAAGCCAAAGACAAGGGCAAAGCAATACTGACAGAAGAGCCCAAGAAAAAGAAATCATTGCCCAAGCCTACAGAAAAATTGATGAAAAGCTCTTTTGATGCCTTTCAAACTCCAAAGCCTGAAGAAGAGGACTGGGCATATGGATTAAAGCCTCTGACAGACATTCCTCTAACTGGCAGAGCTGCAGAAGTTGTTCAAAAGATGGAGAGTCTCAGAAGACAAGTACCACAACCTGGTCCAACACATGAAGAGATGGAAGAAGTGGTATACAAATACCTCTATAAACAAACCTTTCAGACCAATCATCCAACAGATCATGTGACAGATTCAAGGATCATAGAAGAATTTGAGAACATCTTCACAAGGACAAAGCCAAGAACCAAAGCAGATGTCTTCTCAATCCACAAGATCAAAAAGGTAATATTCTGCAAGTTCTCCTTTACAAGAACCTATCCAAGGGTCAGGTACAATCTTTACAAAGTCAGAAGAGAAGACAATTCAGAAACCACCTTCACTGATGCTGACCTAAGAAATATCAATCCTTATGATCTACCTGACCTTCTGCAATGGACAAAGGACAACTACAACACAGAGGCAAACACCAGAGCCTATCAAGTGTTCAGAAAAGCAATGAGGGAAAAGCTTATGATCTACAGTATGATAGATTTTCAACTGGGAAAGGATCTTGGTCTCAAACATCTGAATTTACGACCACCAGAAGATCGCTGCCCACCCGACGCCGTGCCCAACTCTATCATTACAGAACCAAGATTCGGGTTAGTATTTCAAAACCCACAAGGCGAAGTCAAACTATTTGTGTGCATGGACTGTCAGAAGTACGCAACTAGTACTCTGAATAAGTTCAGAGCAAGCCTTGTAAAATACAGAGGTACAGAGAAAATGGATAGAGATGCTGCATATACTTTCATCAGAGAGATTGATGCCACAATCCGCCTAAGAGAACTCTGCATCAGTTTCTACAAAGAGATCAGAAGAATCGGAAGAGACAACAGAAGCTACAACGATTTCAAAGATGCCAAAATCTGATTCTCAAACCTCAAATCTCTGCAAATCAAGTTAAAGTTTATCTTTCATTGTACTCAAATGTAAAATGCCTCTGGCATATTTTCTAAATGAAAGAACTTTCGAGGTATTGTTTAACCTCTGTCTTATCTAACTTAGCCTAACTAAACTCAAGTTCAATTTTTTATTTTTCACTACTTAGGGGGAGATTGTTAGCTTCAATCTTCCTAATCATAGAAGTATTTAGAAGTAGTGAAAAATAGGCTAAGTGAAGAAAGCCTCTTACAGAGGCTCTGCCGAACTTACCGAGAGATCAAGGTCAAGAAGCTACAGAAGCTAAAGAGGCGCCCTACAGAAGCTCTGTCATACGCGCAAAGAAGACAAATGACTCGGAATCCGGGGAAGACTGCTCTATAAAGGACCAGACCACAGAACCTCTGTAATACTTTACAGAGCCTCTGTGATCCTCCTCAAAGACTTCAAAGATATTTATAATATCTTTCTACTGCTACTGGACCTGTTTATCAACTTGCATGGTAGCATGCCCTGTCCAACTTCCACGTGTCAAATTCTGATTGGATTCAATAGGGCTTAGTACATAATAGACGTCTGCTGCATTAAATGCAATACAGCACGTCCAAACTGTTCATACCATCCTTTCAACTATTCATACCATCCGTTATGAATAGTAGCTTATGCTTTATGGTCCCCTTAGAGTAGTATATAAGGAAGACTCATGTTGAGTTCTTCCTAACAAGAAATCAAGAGAGAAAAACATCACAAGAACACACAGCTTAAACACTTTGAGAGTCATATCTGTTTTAAAGCTTTGCTTACTCACTGTTCTTGAATCTGTTCTTAATATATATATTCAGTAAACTTTGAGATATTATTTCTTGTTCACTGTTTATTTATATTATGTTCTAAATCTATCAAACATATCTGTTAGTTATTCAAATACGCTTCCGCATCAAACTCAAACTCAAACTTGAACTAATAGATCTGATAATCTTGTTTAAACAAAACGTGAACCAACAATATCCATAATATTCTCATTGTGTATTAAGTTGATGATGACACGAGTGAATTTGTGTGAGAGATTGGAACTGTGTTAAGATTGGAACTGTGTTAAGATTCACAAAACCAAACCCAACTTATACAAATCTAATATTCAAAAAACATTCAAGCTAAGATTTTATATCTTGACTTACATTAACCAAAACTTGGGGGTTCTTCTATTTCTGTTGATCTGGATCAAGTTTCAAAGCTCCGGTTTGATCAATCACAAAGAATACCAAAAATGAGAACATTACAGGATATAAAAAAACACAAAAAAACATACCAATAAATATAAGAAGATCTGTAGGATTTAATGATACCTCAGGATTTGTTCGACTTTCAACAGCTGCAAAGGTAATCACAAAGAACACCAAATATGCAACCAAGAGACGATCTAAAAAACATAAAATAATATCATTCAAAAGATCTATCGTTGAGTCGTGATTGTTTCTTGTGATGCCTTGTAAAGGAAAAAGAAAGGAAGAACTCCTATGTTGGTTTTTAAGACTTTTGGTAAACGTAGAACTTATCCTTGTTCTTCTTGGTATGGACTGTGTAAGAAAACGATTGAAGAAAAGCACAAAATGGAGAAGCAAAACATCAAAAAACCATTAAAGAAAAAAAAGTCTTATAAAAGAGAGAGTTCAAACCTGAAGAGCAATGGAGAAACCCAAATGCATAAATGAAACCCGAATTCAGACATCAGACAACAACAAACAATGAGCACTAGAATCATTAGATAAACGCCTAAAACCCAATGATCAGTTGAACCATAGAGTCTGTTTCAAAAAACACATTAAGTAAAAAATATCATTGGTAATACGCTTGAGATTCCAATAAAACTTAAAAGAAGAACATATATTACCTCAAATCAAAAACTCATTCAACAAGTATATTAGTCTAGATATATCATCATTAATTGCTAATTACTAAACATGACATCTTTAATTAGTATCAACGAATTGAAAATACTTGGAGTCTACAAATTAAGTTGGACCAAATTTAATGGATAGGAATCCAACTCAGAATAAAGCTCTGCCTAGCTAGGAAAAAGCTAAATATCAACTTGACAACTAAAGGGTGCAACGAATTAAATACCGAGTAAACATTTTGTAAATGATCCTAAATCTACACACATTTGTGATCCATTTAAATATTATATTGGGACGAAAGTAAATGTAACTATTACCACTATAATATATTGATCTGACATGTACTATTATGTCACCAACAGATTAAGAAATCAACCAGATCTGTAACACCTTGAAATTTCGATAGTAATGTATTATTTTTGGGAAGAATGTTTATAATAATGGAAGTATTATTTTAAAACGGAATGACGGAAGGGTTGAAATTGTAATTGACCAAAGTTTAAGTTAAATTATGGAACTTGAAACTTGGAGGTTGATTTTGTCAATTACTAAAAGTTGATTTTATACTTAAAGAAAGAGTCGGCTGAATGGTTGAAAAAATATCTCAAATTATTTGTTGGAGTCGGTTGAGAGGCAGAAAGAGAATTTATGAAAAGTTTCATCAGGTTTTGGAATCATTAAGGAGCAGATTTGATCTTGAAGTACTGGGTGAGTTCATCTCATTTTTGAAATAATTGGAATAGAAATTGCATGATTATGTAATTCTAAATAGCCTAAGTGTCTTAGAAAGGTTGTATTGGTATGTAATTAACTGGAAGATGGATTTTAATGGATTTGGATTGCAAATCGATGTCCAGTACGAAGAGTCCGGAAGTTATATCTCCGGATGGGTATATACCGGAATCCGGAAGTTATATCTCCGGATGGGGATATACCGGAATCCGGAAGTTATATCTCCGGATGGGGGATATACCGGAATCCGAAGTTATATCTCCGGATGGGGATACCAGAATCAGGAAGTTGTATTCCCGGAGGGGTATATTCCGGAAGTTGTATTCTCGGAGGGGAATATTCAGATGTTATATAACTCCGGAGGGGATACCCAGAAGTTATATATCCGGAGGGGATATCCGGATAGTGTAGTTCCGGGTAAAATTTTAATTAAATGAGACGGTATGTGATTGAGTTATTATGCACGTATGTTAAGAAGTGTAATGAATCTAGAGGAATTAGTATTTTTTGATAACGTAGAATAGGCAAGGTATAATTGCTATTCTCGTTTTTATTTGAGAAATGATTGAATAGGCAAAGTAGAATTGCTATTCATGTTGAAATGATTGAATAGGCAAAGTAGAGTTGCTATTCATGTTGTATTGATTGAATAGGCAAAGTAGAATTGCTATTCATGTTGAAATGATTGAATAGGCAAAGTAGAATTGCTATTCATATTGTAACAATGGAATAGGCAAGGTATAATTGCTATTCATACTGTGACATGGAGACGTGAAATAGGCAAGGTATAATTGCTATTTCCACTTTCTATTGGTAGACTAGAAATACACAAGATATAATTGCTATTTCTGCTTCCTTTCCATAAAAAAGGTTTGGCGCTTAATTGTAAGTTCTTGGTCATGAGCTATAAACTAGAATCCGTGGTGATTCGTAGTGGCGCTCTCAAATATGATACTATGACATAATTAGTTTTTTCATGTTTATGGAATCAGGTATGATTTCCCGTCATCAAAAGATGCTATTGGGTCTGGTAAGAAAGTTGGGAGCAGGTTAATGTATACGTTTTGTTACAGTTTTGGTTTTCAAAGCTTATAAAGATATTGATATGAAAAAATTGATGTTCTCACTAGGCGTAAGCCTAATCTTTTCAAATTAAATTTTCTTACCAGGTGCTAGCATCGGGAAGGGATTCAAAGGGATGAGTGTCGAGAAGTGCCAGAGTTATGCTTTTGGAAGTGTGTGTTAATCAGGGATTAGATTCACTGGTTGTTATGTTAAAATTTTGTAAGTTTGAAACTGTGATGGTAAACTCTTATAAATGTAAGGTTTAAATTCATTGTGAATTTCAAGGTGTTTCAGTTTGGTGTCAGAGTTGTAGTTTAAGTGAACTAGGTATGATCGTGAGATACCTAGACTTAAGCTGAGATGAATTAAGTTGTGATTGGTGAGATTTGGGTAGAAGTACTAATATGGGATAGTCTTAGAGTCGACGGAAATACGTGAATTAAGAACTGTGATGATGGTAACGAGGATTCTTATGTATAGTATGTTCATAATTTCAATTAGCTACTGTCATTATGAATATATTGCTACATAAGCATACTTGTTTTTAAATTGTTATGGCGATTAATGAATATTAAAGTATGTTTTGTGTTGGGATTGTGCATAACCATTTCTTATGGTTATCCTTATGTGCTTCGACATAATACGATAGTGAATACACCAAACAGATCTTCTACTTCTTTAGAAGACAGGGTGACAAATGAACATGTTGAGGATCAACCTGAAAAAGGTGGAGCTTATGAGAGTCCACCAAGGCCATCTATCTTGGGAGGAGGAGGGAGTCAAACGCAACGAGCGAATGTCGGTACTTCCAACCCGGTGATGACGGAATCCATGATGGAATCCCGTATGATGGAAAATATGATGCGGGTAATGAATGCAGCATTGACTCAACAACAAGAAATGTTTATGAAAATGCTGAATGACCAAAGAATTGAGTCACAAAGACCGGGGTTGGGTACTGGTACTGTAAATCCACCTGTTAACCCAATGATGAACGTAAATAGGAGAATGGAGAAAATTTGTTCCTATAAGACGTTTTTAAGCTGCAAGCCACCTGAATTTGCGGGTTCTGATAATCTAATCGCATGTATGAATTGGATTAGAGAAATAGAACAGGCGTTCAGAGATTGTGAGTGTGACGAAGAATCAAAGGTCAGATTTGGGTCCCAAATGTTACGTGGAAATGCTTTGACCTGGTGGAATATCGTGACATCAACTATGACGGCTCCGATTTTAGCAGCGATGACTTGGGAGTCGTTCAAAAGGAAGATATTGGAAGAATATTGTAATGAGAATGAAATGGTTCGCATCTAGGAAGAATTTTGTACGCTTAAGAAAGGAAATTCATCTGTAAGAAATTATACTCGAATCTTTTTAGAAAAGTTGAACCTAGTGGGGCATTGTTTGGGCAAAATTTCACCAGTCTCGACCACGACCAAACACTGAGAACATTTATTACACTTTCTCACAATAAAGTCAAGTCATAAACACTTTATCTCTTGACCAAAGTAAAATCGAAAGTTGCTCACGACACTCGACCGACGTGACATACCTCACGACCTCGACCGACTAACGTATGACATTTCTGTTACATTTTTTCAGTGTTTAAATGCAGGGTTAATGTCATTAATGCCCGACGACTGTAACTGACAAAGACAGTTAATGAGCATTGAATTCAACGACCGTTGCAACCGTTATTCTTACATTCATGAGGCTCAATTAAAGCTACGAAGACTATAAGTACGAAGCTCACAGACTCCCTTGCGGATATCTGATTTTAAGGAGAACACTCGAAGCAAAGAACTCTCTCACAAAAGATCGCTCACGACGCACGACTCACGACGCATGACGCATAGTTTTTACACACGACACACCAGTTTCTTACACACGATTAATTTGTTACTTTACATTTCCAGTCTTTACTTCATTTGTATTGTAATCATTGTACTTCGATACCCGAAACACAAGGATATCGCCCCTGTTTGGCGATCATAGTGCAACGACGACTCCCAAAAGTCGTCCGCGGGTTTTTTCCTCGTTGAGTTTTTTCCCGCGTCACCAAAATCTTTGTCTCTTTTACATTTTCTGTCTTTATCGCCCGGTTTGTCGTAAGATTCCGATTCTTTAGTTGTTAAGCTCCACAATCAACCTTATGTTATCCTTCTGGAAGATTTTTGGCATTAACAGGTTGGAGCCCACCGTGGGGCCCCATCTAGAGAAAATCTTCGACAAACGTGCGTTTTACTAACGGTTTCTTGGAGTTTCCTTTCTTTTCTTTTTGAGGAAAATGGCAGATAATGGAAACCCAAAGCGTACCATTATCCAGACGCATGAAGAGCTTGAGAATGCACAGGATGTTCCTGAGACGGTTGATGACTATCGCCTGGAGGAAGTCATCCTGGACCAGAGCAAGCCTGACCAGAAAGTCCTCGTGGGATCATCCCTCGATCCCTGCCTTAAAGAAAAGCTCATATCTTTTTTGCAGGAACATGCCGATTGTTTTGCCTGGTCGCATGAAGACATGGTCGACATAGATCCTAGTGTCATTTCCCATAAGTTCAATGTGGACCCATCATTCAAACCTGTCAAGCAAAAGCGGCGGAAATTTGCTCCTGAAAGGAATAAGGTGATAAATGATGAAGTCGACAACCTCCTCAAGACAGGGAAAATTCGAGAAGTAAAGTACCCCGATTGACTTGCTAATGTCGTGGTCGTGGCAAAGAAAAATGGCAAATGGAGGGTCTGTATTGATTTTACAGATCTCAACGAAGCCTGTCCAAAAGATCCTTTCCCATTACCACACATCGACGCCATGGTCGACGCGACATCAGGACATGAACTATTGACGTTCATGGATGCTTATTCTGGACACAATCAGATCCTGATGCACGTCGAGGACCAGGAGAAAACTGCGTTCATGACAGATCGAGGTATTTACTGTTACAAAGTTATGCCTTTTGGACTTAAAAATGCAGGTTTTACCTACCAGCGTCTGGTGAATAAGATGTTCAAAGATCATCTCGGCGACACGCTGGAAGTTTATATCGAAGACATGCTCGTCAAGTCGAAGCAAGCAGTCGACCACGTCAAACATTTGAGGCAGTCGTTCGACATCCTTCGTAAATATAGCATGAAGCTCAACCCGACAAAGTGTTCCTTTGGTGTCAGTGCCGGGAAATTCCTGGGCTACATGGTCACTCGACGAGGAATCGAAGCCAACCCCGACCAGATCAAGGCTATCATCGAGATTAAATCTCCTAGAAATTTCAAGGAGGTCCAAATGCTCACTGGTCGGGTGGCTGCTCTGAACAGGTTTATCTCTCGATCCTTAGATAGATGTCATTTATTCTATAACGTCCTCAGGAAAAATAAAGGCTTCGACTGGACCGACGATCATGAGCAAACATTGCAAAAATTAAAGGAGTACATGATGTCGCCTCCTTTGTTGTCAAAGCCTGATGACCATGAGGTCTTGCAACTATATCTGGCCGTTAGTCCTAATGCAGTAAGCGCCGTCCTGACGCGAGAAGATGAAAAGCAACAACTGCCAATCTATTATGTAAGTAAATCTCTCTTGGACGCCGAAACCAGGTATTCCTCAATGGAAAAATTACTCTTGTCGCTTGTAACAGCCGCAAAGAAATTGCGACATTATTTGAATCACATCCGATTACTTTCGTGACTAACTTTCCTCTTAAGTCTGTCTTGAGAAAACCTGAGTTGACAGGACGTTTAGCAAAATGGAGCATATATCTCAGCAGTTCCGACATCACTTTTAAGCCCAGGACCGCTATCAAATCGCAAGCCTTGGCGGATTTCATTGCTGATTTCAGCCCTGAATTGGGGAAAGAAGCAGAGCTTGAAGTGTCAACTGTGGTGACTCACGACGACGTGCCCTGGACTCTGTATGTCGACGGGTCGTCCAACATTAGAGGTTCAGGATTAGGCGTCGTCTTAAAGTCGCCACAGGGGGGCAAGATGTTGTATTCCGTGCGATGCGACTTCAAGGCCACCAACAACGAAGCTGAGTATGAAGCCCTGATCATGGGAATGGATATGGCCCACGACTCGGGGGCAACCGCGCTGCATGTCAAGAGCGATTCTCATCTGGTCGTGAATCAGATGAATGGAGAATTCGCAGCTAAAGACTTAAAGATGACAGCGTACCTAAAGGTAGCAAAAGAAAAATCAGAAAAATTCAAATCTTTTTACATTGAACAAATTCCAAGGGATCAGAATACTCAAGCCGACGCTCTAGCAAACCTTGGGTCTGCTCTGGTCGAACCAATATTCGACAATATTCCTATGATCCACCTAGCGATATCGTCCATTGAAAATGACGATGTCGTCCAGATCGAAGAGCAAGAAGACGATTGGTCGTGCGACATCCGAAATTTTCTTACGCACGACCAACTCCCGGAGGACAAGATGGAAGCTCGGAAGATCAGATTCAAGGCATCCAGGTATGTCGTGATCGGAGATAGACTCTATCTACGATCATCGACAGGCTTAAACCTGAGATGCGTCATCAGTAAGAGTCAAGTTCAGAAGATCCTTCAAGAAATGCACGATGGGGAGTGTGGCAATTGTTTGGGCAAAAAATCACGTCGTACGACCACGACCAGGACAGGTAAGACGCACTATTATGAACTAAATCTTGTGTCAAGATAAGGTCTCGGCGAAAACCCAGAAAACATCCGTCGTCGCCCGTAAAAGGTAAGTCGTACGTCCCTCACGACACTCGACCTTAGCATCGCCCGTCCCGTACGACCATCGCGTAAGATCATTGTACCTTCGACCGAGCTAACATTAACTTTGACTGTTACGTTTGTTAAGTGTTTAATGCAGGAGTCAAAGTCATTAAAGAGCAACGGATATAACCGACGCAACCATCAACGATCGATAGCTGTAACGGACAAAGATTATCATGGATAATCACTCCGGCGACCGTTTCCAGCCGTTGTAGCTGTTGATTGAATCATTAATGGAGCTAATTAATGACGCGAAGACTATAAAAGACAAGCTAAAGCCTCATTTCAAGGGACATCGATTAACATCCAATATACTTCAGCGAACATCATCACACAGCAGAGAAAATCATCCAAACTCATAGCAAAGAACATTCAAACTCTAGAGATTAAGTACTGAAAGCCAGAATCTTACAGCGAACTCAAGAACACTCGAAGGAAAAGCTCAAGTATCAGTCTCGACGCACGACATCAGTCCTCGACCAGAAGTTCATACTTTGTATTCACACACGACAAACACTTGTTTTCACATTTAAACACTTGTACTTTACATTTATTTCCTTCATTTGTATTGTAATCATCGTACGACCGACGCCAGTACCAAGGACGTCGCCCCTGATTGGCGACCATAGTGCAGCGACGACATCCCTTGTCGTCCGCAGGTTTTTTCCTCGATTGAGGTTTTTCCTGCGTCATCAAATCCCTTGTCTCGTTTATTTTTTCTTTCGTTGCACGTCTCGTCAAAAGATCCTTTCTTTAGTTGATTAAGTCCACATCGACCTTAAGTTGTCCCTTTGGTGCGATGTTTGGCATTAACAGTTTGGCGCCATCCGTGGGACCTCATCTAGAGAAAATCCTCGACGAACGTGCACCCTACTAATAATTTCTTGGAGTTTCTTCTATTTTCTATTGCAGGAAAATGGCAGCCTCTGGAAATCCGCAGCAAGCCGTCGCTCAGATGTATCAGGAGCTCGAAGTCACCAGGAATCAGCTCAATGCAATGGCGGAGCAGAATCGCAGAGCAGCTGAGGAGATCGCACGATTAAGAAATCCTCTTGGGCCTCAAAATGGTCCTAGGCCGTTCGTGCAGAACCCAGTTCCAGGATCGTTCGACCAGAATGGCCCTAGACCATTTGTCCCGAATCCAGGATCATCCGCGCAGAATCAACAGCCAGGGTCGTTCAACCCAAATCCTCAGTTTGGGACAGTTCCTCCTCAGCACATAAGGCCACCACCCGTGAATAATGGGTCGCAGCCTTTCCAACAAGGGTCGCAACCATTTCAACAGCCATTTCAGAATGGACCTCAAGGTGGATCGCAACCTTTCCAGCAAGGATCGCAACAGTTTCAGAATGGACCGCAACAATTCCACTATGGGTCGCATCCATATTTCATCCCGTTCAACGGGGACGCCAATGGTTCATCGCATGGTAATGGCACTAGCCCAGGGGCCAATCCCTCGACAGGGGCAAATCCCGATCTTAACGATCCCGTCGCTCAGCGTTTGAAGATGTTAGAAGACCAAAATGAGCGCGTCCTGTCCTTGCTCGCCAAGTTTCCTGGGGCAGCCGTGCCCGTCGACGTCGAGCCTCGCTCGGGGTATCAGGCGTCGCCCTTCATCGATGAAATTGCCACTGTCGAGGTCCCAAAGAAGTATAACATTCCTGCCTTCACTCCCAAGTATTCGGGTGTGACCGATCCAACTAAGCACGTCGCGCAATACAAGCAGCTCATGTGGACGATCTCGATCCCACTTATGTACCAGGAAGTATGCATGTGTAAGAGTTTTGGAGCAACTCTCACTGGTCCAGCTCTCCAATGGTTAATCAATCTCAAACCCAAATCCATCGGGTCGTTTGCTGAGTTGGTTAATCAATTCTCCCAGCAATTCGCCAGCAGTAGTAAGATGGAGAAGCAGACCAGCGACCTATATTACATCGTGTAGAAAGCTAATGAGTCTATTCGAAGTTATTTTAATAGATTCAATGCCGAAATGATCAGCATCCGCAATTGCGACGTCAAAACCGCGATCGAAGCCTATAAGCGGGGTCTGGACGATAGTTCGGGTCTATACACCGACTTGACCAAATATCCCCCGAAGAATTTCAAAGACGTCCGAGCTCGAACCTTAGCATATATGAGGGTAGAAGATGATGCTGCCTTTCGTCGCAAGCACACTGACGACAAGAAGTCGTTAGGCGTCAGGAAGCCAGAGTTCAAGACAAAGGCTGTTTCCAGAATAGAGCCAGCGCGCCAAATTTCAAATGTTCATTTCAAGACGAAAGCAGAAAGCAAGACCGCGGCTAAGTTCACTCAGTACCCCAAGATATCCTCCTATGGATTCAAAGGATCTGCAAAGGACCTAGTCGAAGCTCTGAAAAGTTCCCAAACTACCATTCGGTGGCCAAAGAAGTCCGACCTGGACGATGCTAAGAAAGACAAATCAAGGTGGTGCGACTTCTATGCCGATCATGGTCATGCGACAGACGATTGTATCGCATTGAAGATGGAACTAGCATATCATTTTCCGAAAGGAAATCTCAAAGATATCATCGACAATGTCGCTGTTCCAGCTAATAGCCATCAACCGTCGACCCCCGAGCATGCGAAAGTCGTCAATTGCATCACCGGTAGTTCAGATATGTGCGGTCTGACGTATTCAGCGGCCAAGCGTCATGCCAGCCAGGCGCCCGATGATCGGCCTATTCCTCGCTCGTCTAGACCCAAAGGAGATTTGGAGCTAGAAGCTATGAAGATTGTGTTCGACCACTTCGACCTTGGCGACTCGTATCAGAAGCATCATGACGGGTTGATCATTCAGCTTACAGTCGGTAACTGTCTAACGCGTCGAGTCTTGATCGACGGGGGCAACTCAGCAAATGTCATTTTTCTCAACACTATCAAAGCCATGGGAATCGATTGCTCAGAAATCACCCGACGTTCGACGACTTTGGCCGGTTTCAATAGAGAAGCGACGAGCACCTTTGGAGAGATAATTTTGCCCGTCTACGCTGGAGGAGTCAACAAGCAGACCAAGTTCAACGTCATCGATTGTGCGTTGGCCTATAACATCATCCTAGGTCGACCATGGATCCATGATATGGAAGTTGTTCCTTCGACGTATCATCAAATGTTGAAATTCCCGACGCCATGGGGAATCCAGGAGATCAAGAGTGAGCCAAAAGTCGCTCGTGAATGCTACAAGTCTACCTTGAAGCCGAGAAAATAAACTGAAGTCACAAGATCAAGCTCTCGACAGGTTCGTTCTTCTATCCCTAAATTAAGATCTTTTCCACAGGGATAAATCTACTATGGTGCCTCATCGCACGACAACATAGTCAACCGCAGGACAATATTTCTCCGTGTCATTCTGTCATTTAAAACCTATCTTTTCCTCCCAAAAAGAGTACGATAATAAATGACAGGGGGCAAATAGAGAGAGAGTCTGAAATGGTACGTTCTCTAACTCTTTCTCATACGATTTTTTCTCGTAAAACATTTACTGACTTAAGCATCGGAGGGTCGTTGGCCAAACCCCGACATCGTTTTATCACAGAATCGCACGACAGATTATCGCAGAGTCGCACGACAGTAATCATTAAGTCTACTATATGACTTTAATATCGCAAGGTCGAACGACATAAAGAATCAGGTCTCTAACTTGATTATTTCTCCACAAGGGCATACGATACAAACTCGCTGTATGATCTGGTCGTACGATCACTGAGTCTAAACGACTTTACCCTAGGTTTCTTAACTGAATGGATGCTTTAATCGCGTGTTTTTATATTTGTTTTACGTTCTTGTCATCGTATTACAATGAATACCTTAGTCGCAAGATTTCATACGTATCTTATGTTCGACTTTATAATCAAACGTGATTCGAATAAAGCATAAACAAAAGATATATATATTCATAAACCACTGTATACACACTCAACCCCCGATAGGTCAAGTGGCAAAAACAAACAAGGAAAGAAAAGAATTCTAGATGACAGGAGGAACATTGGTCGTATCCCCGCTCGAAGTCCCGACCTGAGGGCCTCCACCTGCCACTCCTACCGCACGAATCTCTTGCAATTCATATTGAGCATCGAAAAGTTGGACAGCCAGCTCATCGGCACACGCCATGACCAACTTCTCCCTATCTAAAGCCGCTCTCTCCCTTTCCAACGCTGCAGCTTCTCTCTCAAGAACAGACGCCATCAGATCTTCAACTCTTGACGTCTCAGCATGTAACGCCAAGGAAGACTGGAACGTCTGTGAAAAATAAAAGGTGCATTCAAGAACATTCGACAAAGATTACACAAGTCATGAAAGATTGACACTCACCGTGAACGCCAGACTGGCAACTCGAGATCTCATCTCTCCGGCCGGAACTCCGTGAAAACGCTCCCCGAAAGACGGGAGCAAATACTTCCATAGGTGAGGGAACGATGCCGTCCCGTCTAGGACACCATCCGCCATAAAGTTAGACGGCAATGTGAAATTGACCATCATAACTTCGGCCGACGATCCCTCACCCCTGTCGACAGGTATTGGGATCGACACTTGAGACACCGGTTTCGTCACCGTCGCCGGAGGCGCAGAACCTGCTGGTGTCGCGTCCATCACGCCAGGACGGCTAGATGACGCCTTCGCCTTCTTAGGCAGAACGACTCTCGACGAGTCATCAACCCTCGACGACGGTTCCCTCAGGACCGTACTCCTGGTTCTCTTCTGGCTCTCTTCTGGCTCGACCCAGCTGTCGAGACATCTCCTCCTCGAAGGGCACGCATGATTTGCTTCCCTCTCAACCTAGAGACTGATTTCCTTTCAGTTGGCACTGATCAGGAAAAATGCGAAGCGTCAGACAAGAATAAGAAATAAATGGTAAAAGACAGGAAACCATAATACACTCACCTGTCGACTCCTGTCGTCCACTTTCCTCTTCACCTTCTCCTTCTTCCTCCTCCACAGCGTCCACCACCACGTCCTCGTCCTCGGTCGCCGGTTGCCACGCGACGAAAGATCGGGCCTCGACGCTGTAACTAAGGAATCTGTCAATCTTGGCACGAGAACCTTCATTCGGGTGCAAAACGCCGAACTTTATATCTGAAGACAACAAAAGGAGAAGAGTAAATAAAAGGTTAGAAAAACCATACTATGATCGAAAAAGAGCATACCTCCCATATTCCAGTCGGGACGGATCCACTTGCTGGTGGCGTCCAACGAATCAACATGTACGAACCCATACCTGGACCCCCACCCCCGATCGTTCACTCCAGTATTCAAAACTAAGGAACGATCGCCTTTATATCTGGAATACGGGCTATAACGCCCACGCTTATCTCCCTTAACTTGATACGCTGCCAAGAAATCATTCAAAGACATAGGGGGTACCAATCCGCAGACAAATGCTCAATAACCAAAAGAACCCGCCAGAGTTGAGGCATCAACTGCCCCGGCGACAAACCAAAGCATCGCATCAAATTCTTAGTCAAAGTCGAAAACGGCCATTCGAAGCCAATCTCGAAAGGATATTCGTATATCACGAAATACCCCTCGGGGCAATCCTTAGGACGAACAGTCCCCGGACTTGTTAGCTATACTTCTAAGGGAATCTTCGCTAGACGCCTAAAGTCGTCTAAATCTTCCTGGCTAACGATGGAACTCTCTGGGTCAGTCGACATTTCTTACCAGGGGAAAGAAGGCAGTGAAAGCTGAAAGGAAGAAGCAATGCGTTATATAAACGCCCTAAATCCCAAACAATCTCCGCTAAATCAAAGGGATTCGGAAGAAGAATGGCAAGAAGAGCAAAGCGGAATTTCTTTCCAAAATAAACTCAGCGTAAGAAAAGAAAGGATTCGTCGTAATCTTTATTTATGCAGTCGATCATGTCAGGTCGAATCCCTGGATAACCGTTGCGCGCCCCCGTCCTTCCGTATGACCGCAGGGATCGTCGCCATCTGTCCTGAACAGCTGGCAAGCATCATTGTGTGTTAGTATGACGTCACGACCTCGTTCTCCTTTCGACTTCTCGTTCAGTTAAGAGCAGACCAGCCTAGTTCCAAGGTAACCAAGGTAATTTCCATCACTTGTCATATTTTTTCGACTGACAAAATTTAAAACTCGGATTTGCTATCCTTCTTTCAAATTTTGGGGGCAAACTGTTTGGGCAAAAAATCACGTCGTACGACCACGACCAGGACAGGTAAGACGCACGATTATGAACTAAATCTTGTGTCAAGATAAGGTCTCGACGAAAACCCAGAAAACATCTGTCGTCGCCCGTAAAAGGTAAGTCGTACGTCTCTCACGACACTCGACCTTAGCATCGCCCGTCCCGTACGACCATCGCGTAAGATCATTGTACCTTCGACCGAGCTAACATTAACTTTGACTGTTACGTTTGTTAAGTGTTTAATGCAGGAGTCAAAGTCATTAAAGAGCAACGGATATAACCGACGCAACCATCAACGATCGATAGCTGTAACGGACAAAGATCATCATGGATAATCACTCCGGCGACCGTTTCCAGCCGTTGTAGCCGTTGATTGAATCATTAATGGAGCTAATTAATGACGCGAAGACTATAAAAGACAAGCTAAAGCCTTATTTCAAGGGACATCGATTAACATCCAATATACTTCAGCGAACATCATCACACAGCAGAGAAAATCATCCAAACTCATAGCAAAGAACATTCAAACTCTAGAGATTAAGTACTGAAAGCCAGAATCTTACAGCGAACTCAAGAACACTCGAAGGAAAAGCTCAAGTATCAGTCTCGACGCACGACATTAGTCCTCGACCAGAAGTTCATACTTTGTATTCACACACGACAAACACTTGTTTTCACATTTAAACACCTGTACTTTACATTTCAAAGTATTTCCTTCATTTGTATTATAATCATCGTACGACCGACGCCAGTACCAAGGACGTCGCCCCTGATTGGCGACCATAGTGCAGCTACGACATCCCTTGTCGTCCGCAGGTTTTTTCCTCGATTGAGGTTTTTCCTGCATCATCAAATCCCTTGTCTCGTTTATTTTTTCCTTCGTTGCACGTCTCGTCGAAAGATCCTTTCTTTAGTTGATTAAGTCCACATCGACCTTAAGTTGTCCCTTTGGTGCGATTTTTGGCATTAACACCAATCACTCAGGAGGTCGTAGTTTGGCTAATCGTATCTCTCGACAGGGCTACTTTTGGCCAACACTGCGACAAGATGCCGTTAGGTACGTCCAGAACTGTGATCCTTGTCAACGACATTCAGGTACGTCCCATAAACCATCTGAACCTTTACATTCGACATTGATCCCATGGCCCTTCATGAGATGGGGTATGGATATTGTCGGTAAGCTACCACCTGCCCCTGGGCAAAAGGTATTTCTCCTAGTACTTACAGATTATTTTTCTAAGTGGGTAGAAGCAGCTGCCTTTTCCCACGTTCGGGATAAGGAAGTCGTGTCTTTTATCCAGACTAACATCATATGCAGGTTTGGGATTCCATCTGAAATTGTCTGCAACAATGGATCCCAATTCATAAGCAACAGGACTCGACAGTTCTGTGAAGACCGCATCATCAAGATGACGACCTCGACGCCCAGATATCCCCAGGCAAATGGACTTGCTGAGTCGAGCAATAAGACCATCATTGCTTCAATTAAGAAGAGGTTGCAAACCGCAAAGGGAAGGTGGGTCGAAGAGCTCCCTTCGGTCATGTGGGCCAATTGCACGACTCCTCGCACGTCCACAGTACAAACCCCTTTCTCTTTGGTCTTTGACCGTGAAGTAGTTTTGCCGGTCGAGGTCCAGTTCCCAACCTCAAGACATACTTCCGTCGACCACAATCTGGTCGATTTAAGTTATGATCTCGATGCCCTCGAAGAGCTCAGAGAATCAGCATTGATCAGAATGGCATTACAGAGACAAGTGGTCGAACGGCATTTCAACAAGAACGTCAAAGTTAAAATATTTCAAGTAGGTGACTACGTCCTTCGACGAGTGTTTCAAAGCACTCAAGAGCTCAATGCTGGTAAGCTTTCCACCAAATGGGAATGTTCTTATTGTATCTCAGAAGTCGTGGGTAAAGGTGCCTATCGGCTCCAAACCCTCGACAATCAAGATGTCCCACGTAGCTGGAATGCGACACATTTGAAAAGGTATTTCTTCTAAGTCTTTTCCTTTTCTCACACAATTTTCATTCATTGCGACGATTACTGACTTAAGCATCGGAGGGTCGTTGGCTAGCCAACGACCAACCTCTGACATTATTTTATCGCAGATCGCACGACATAAGATTGCTAAATCTATTACACGACTTTAATCTCGCAAGGTCGCACGACATAAGTAATCAAGTCTATAACTTGGTTACTCTATCACAGGAACACAAGATTCAAGTTCGTCGTTCGATCTAATTGTACGATCCTAAGGTCTAGCGACCCCTCGGTCTAAGTTTTTAACTTAGAAAAATTTGCACGTTCTAAATGAATGTATCGACCACATGTGTTTAAGTTTGCCAACACGATTTAAATGTATGACTTATGTTTTGGTCGTTGTATTGCAATAAATGCCTAAGTCGCACGATTTCTTGTCCATTCTACGCTTAGTGACTTTTGCATCTAATGTTGTATTTACTTATAAGACGTACAAAACAGAGTGATACGCAAGATAAAATTTCATTTATCGAATCGTCAGTTACATTAGATGGCTCGACCACCAACGGTCGAGCAAGAAACGCAAAAATAACAGAAAGACGATCTTTCCTAGACCTGAGGAATAGTGTCGGTCACGTCTTTGCCTGAAGCCTCACCCTTGGAGACCTCATCCACCTCTTCCTCCTCGACTTCTTTCTCGTCATCAGAGTCGAGATCCCTTTCGGTCCCGACCTCCTTCAAGAAGAAGGGCAGCTCGATAGTCGCGGACGCAAGAGGATTCTTCTCCAACAAGTGTTGCCTCATCATAGCGGCACACACGGTCAATCGAGCTAAGGCAAAAGTGGACGCAGCCCCGTCCTTGAGCTCCCTCACTTCCTTCTCCAGACTCGCTACTTTGGACATGGAATCCTCAACCTCTTCCTCCTTCGTGGCCAAGGACCCCTTCACCTTGTCCAACTCCTCCCTTTGGTCGGCGATCATAGACAGGACTGCGTTAGACGGTGGTTCGCCTCATCCTTTGCGTGACCAACGACCTCTAACTCTTTCAGGGCATTGTCGAGACGTTTAGACATGCCCTCTTCACGTTCTAGGGCAACCTTCTCCCTGTCCAACGCTGCGTTCCCCCTCTCATGGACGGAAGATACCAAACCCTTTATCTTCTATGTCTCAGCACGCAAGGCGAGAGAAGATTGGAACGCCTATAAAACATAAGGAAACGAATCAATAGACATTCGACAAAGATTAAAAACATCGAAACACAAGTTTTGAAAGAAAAACTTACCAGAAACGCCAGTCCGGCGACATGGGATCCCGTCTCCTTGATTGGGAATCCCTCGAAATGCTCCCTGAAAGAAGGGAGCAAATATTTCCCCAGATGCGGAAACAAATCCGTCCCGGCTAGGACATCATCGACCATAAAGTCCGACGGCAACGTAAAGTTGACCTTCGTGACCTTAGCCCCTCCCGTCGTGTGACCCTTGCCCTTGTCGGCAGTCGAAGGGATCTACGTGGTGGACAGGGACTTCGCCGATTTTGCCGGAGGCGCAGAACCAATAGGTGTCGCAGCAATCGCACTAGAAGACATCTTCGTCTTCATAGACGATGCGACCTTCGCCTTCTCAGGCGTAATGACTCTCGACGAGTCATCAACCTTCGAAGACGGTTCCCTCGGAATCGTCATCCTTGTCTTCGGTAAAACCCCCGACTCAGTGGTCGAGGTCTTTTGCCTCTTTTCCTTGCCCTTACGGGTAAGCTCAAGTTGAGCTGCTCTCTTGGCAGAGATAGTCGGCACCTTTGTCTAAGATTCTCCTGGAAACAAAGGAAAGAGAAGCGTTATACGATAGACATAAGAGAAAAAGATCAGGGTCAAACAGAAAGAAATGTGAAGGTACGCTTACCGGTCATCTCTTCTTCTTCTCTCGACTCCTCCTCTTTCTCTTCTGTCTCCTCTTCTTCCTCCCCCTCCACACGTTTCTCTCCTAGATACACTAAGTCTTCGTCGTCGTCGTCCACCAATTGTCGTACGACAAATGATCGTTCAACAACGCTGAATTCCAAGAACGCGTCGACCTTCGCTTGAGAGTTGGCGTAGGGCTTTACGTCTTCAAACTTAATATCTGTCGACACATAGCAGGCATGTTAGAAATAAGTTGAAATTAATATACGACGTACTAGGGGTGTAAATAGGTCGGGTTGGGTTGGGTTCGGGTTTAACCCATTTATTAATTGGGTTGAAAATCTCAACCCAACCCAACTTGTTTAAGTAAATGGGTTGAGATTTTCAACCCAACCCAACCTCTTTAATAAATGGGTTGAACCTGAGTTGACCCATTTAATTTTAAAACTTTAAATAAAATAAAAAGGACTAAAACATAATTCCATGATAAATACACAAGTCACAACCATAAAACCAAATAAATTGTTCAAAATTTCAATAAATCGGCGTAGAATGGCGTCGCCGGCGTCGGCGTGGAAGTGCTGGCGTCGATCTCTTGACTGGAACTGGAAGGAAGTGTCGGCTAGGGTTTAGAGAGTTTAGACTTTGAATGTTTGAACGATGGAATATTGAAATGGAAGGACCGAAGGAGTTCTGTTTAGACTTTAGTGAATCATATTTAGTTTTTTTTATTAACTTTTTAACTATTAATTATAATTAAATAATGATAATAAATTAAAAACAAGTCATAAATGGGTTACAAACAAGTTGTAAATGGGTTGAAAGCAGGTTGGAAATGGGTTGAAATCAGGTCGAAAATTTCAACCCAACCCAACCCATTTATTAATTGGGTTAGGTGGGTTGACCCATTTATCTTAAATGGGTTGAAAATCTCAACCCAACCTGCTACTATTGGGTTGGGTTCGGGTTGGGTTGGCGGGTTGGGTCACTTTTTGCCACCCCTACGACGTACGATAAAAGGAAATAAAATCTCACCCGACATGTTCCAGCCAGCCCTAATCCAGCCGCTCTCAGGATCAAGAGTCGACTTACGCATAAATGCGTACCTAGTCTTCCACTTACGATCATTTACGGCAGTCTTTAAGACTAAGGTATGATCGCCCTTATACCTAGAAAACAGACTATAGCGATGACATTTGTCCCTCTTGACTTGATAAGCCAAGAGAAGGTCACGTACATTCATGGGAGATTCCCAATTTTTGGTAAGACGCTCGATCACCTGTATGACCCTCCAGAATTGGGGCATTAACTGGGCCGGTGCTAAATCGAACTCTAGCATAAACGCCTTAGCCAAAGGCGAATAAGGCCATTCAAAACCTATCTTAAAAGGGTATTCATATACAACGACAAACCTATCGGGACACACATCAGGTCGAATCTGACCTGCTCTAATCAATGTAATCCCCGCAGGGATTTTTGCCAGAATTCTAAGGTCGTCGAGATCCTTTTGATCTCGAATAGAACTTACAAGTTCCATCGACATTTCTAAACCTAAATGTTTCTCAAAGTTTTAAGAAAAGACTGAGAATCGTACCTTATATAGGTGCTCTAAAACCTCGATAGTCTTAATTTGGTCGAAGATTCTTGCAGGTTTGGAAAGTATTGAACGAAGGACAACAAGAAATCTCTTCTAAAAACTTTCTGAAATCGTAAAAATGGAAAAGATCCATCGTGGGTCGCTATTTATGTAAATGATCGTGTCAGATCGAATCTCTCGATGGTCGACACGTACCATTGCCTTTTCGAATACTCGACAGATCATCGACAGATCATCGACACCTGGCACTCACAGCTGTTAAGCACGATCGTACGTCAGTATGACGTCACGACCTTATCCTCTTTTCGACTTCTTCTTTAGTTGGAATTGGACCGATCCAGTTCCAAGGCAACTGAAGAGATTTTCAACACGTGCCATGACCCTAGACGTCCGACTAAGCAAAATTTAAAAACTTTTTGAAACTTTAATTTGCCACTCCATTTTTTAAATTTTAGGGGCAAACTGTTTGAGCAAAATTTCACCAGTCTCGACCACGACCAAACACTGAGAACATTTATTACACTTTCTCACAATAAAGTCAAGTCATAAACACTTTATCTTTTGACCAAAGTAAAATCGAAAGTTGCTCACGACACTCGACCGACGTGACATACCTCACGACCTCGACCGACTAACGTATGACATTTCTGTTACATTTTTTCAGTGTTTAAATGCAGGGTTAATGTCATTAATGCCCGACGACTGTAACTGACAAAGACAGTTAATGAGCATTGAATTCAACGACCATTGCAACCGTTATTCTTACATTCATGAGGCTCAATTAAAGCTACGAAGACTATAAGTACGAAGATCACAGCCTCACTTGCGGATATCTGATTTTAAGGAGAACACTCGAAGCAAAGAACTCTCTCACAAAAGATTGCTCACGAAGCACGACTCACGACGTACGACGCATAGTTTTTACACACAACACACCAGTTTCTTACGCACGATTCATTTGTTACTTTACATTTCCAGTCTTTACTTCATTTGTATTGTAATCATTGTACTTCGACACCCGAAACACAAGGATATCGCCCCTGTTTGGCGATCATAGTGCAGCGACGATCCCCAAAGTCGTCCGCGGGTTTTTTCCTCGTTGAGGTTTTTCCCACGTCACCAAAATCTTTGTCTCTTTTACATTTTCTGTCTTTATCGCCCGGTTTGTCGTAAGATTCCTATTCTTTAGTTGTTAAGCTCCACAATCAACCTTAAGTTATCCTTCTGGACGATTTTTGGCATTAACATGCATGTGGCCCCAACTGAAAAAGAAAAGATCAAGGCTTACCTAAAGGGTTTGACAACCGATATGATGTCCAGAGTTATAAATTCTAAAGCTTTAACTCTGAGGGAAACTATTGAAGAAGCAAAGATAATAGAGGAAGTTTATGCTAAAGATAAAGCGGAGAAAGCTCAAGTGGGGGAAAAGAGAAAGTGGGAAGGTCAATCGGAATCTTCGCAAGGACCAAGTTTTGAGCCCCGACAAGAATCGAACTGGTGTCAGAAATGTAGGAATAAACATTTTGGGCCGTGTCGGATGATATCGAGGGAATGTTTTAAATGTGGAAAGAGTGGTAATCAAATAGAGGATTGTCCCATCCAAGGACCGACCTGTTATGAATGTAAAAAGCCTGGTCATTATCGAAGGGATTGTCCAAAGTTGAAGATTAGCGGGAATCAAGAGAAGAAACCCAACACCCCAAGATCATCAGGATGAACCTTTCGTATGACGGTGGAAGATGCTAAGGAATGGGCGGATGTAGTTTATGATGCATTCCTTGTTAATTCTATACATGGGTGAATATTATGTGATAATGGTGCTAACTTGTCTTTTGTATTACAAACTGTTGTTAAAAGTTAGCTATACCAGTCACTATTTTGGAAGATGCCTTAATAGTTAAAATAGTTAAGATAAGGTCAAGTCTTAGTTTGGTAAAGACTTGATGATTGTATAGTTTGCTCCAAGGAGACCTAATGATTTTTTTAAGTTGGGGAGCGGGTAATGTTAAAGGTATCTCTGTGGAAGGACATAAGAATTGGAAAACGTGGAAAGTTGACTCCTTGTTTTTCTTGGACTTTAATTGTGTGATTAAGCATGTAGGACTTTCAGGCTACCAGGTGGAGATTCCACTTAAATTGGAAGGAACCCGTAACATATATCATGTTGGTTATCTTCAAAAAGGAAGAATAAATATCCTTAATTGTTCGTATAGTTTCGATTTCGAGGACGAAATCATTTTCAAGTTCGAAATTTCGATAGTAATGTATTATTTTTGGGAAGAATGTTTATAATAATGGAAGTATTATTTTAAAACGGAATGACGAAAGGGTTGAAATTGTAATTGACCAAAGTTTAAGTTAAATTGTGGAACTTGAAACTTGGAGGTTGATTTTGTCAACTACTAAAAGATGATTTTATACTTAAAGAAAGAGTCGACTGAATGGTTGAAAAAATATCTCAAATTATTTGTTGGAGTCGGTTAAGAGGCAGAGAGAGATAATTTGTGAAAAGTTTCATCAGGTTTTGGAATCATTAAGGAGCAGATTTGATTTTGAAATACTGGGTGAATTGATTTGCAGTTCCTGTTCGATTTCTAAGTACAGGTGAGTTCATCTCATTTTTGAAATAATTGGAATAGAAATTGCATGATTATGTAATTCTAAATAGTCTAAGTGTCTTAGAAAGATTGTATTGGTATGTAATTAACTGGAAGATGGATTTTAATGGGTTTGGATTGCAAATCGATGTCGAGTATGAAGAGTCCGGAATTTATATCTCCGGATGGGGATATACCGGAATCCGGAAGTTATATCTCCGGATGGGGATATACCAGAATCCGGAAGTTATATCTCCGGATGGGGATATACTGGAATCCGGAAGTTATATCTCCGGATGGGGATATACCGAAATCCGGAAGTTATATCTCCGGATGGGGATACCGGAATCCGGAAGTGTATCTCCGTGTGGGGATACCGGAATCCGGAAGTTGTATTCCCGGAGGGGTATATTCCGGAAGTTGTATTCCTGAAGGGGTATATTCTTGTAACGTCCCAAAAATTACAAGCAAATTTAAAATTTTAAATAAACATTTCATTTATAACAACTCATTAAATGATCCCAACGTTTCGTTTGCAAACTCATAATTAATACCTTCATAATAAAAACCAGCGGAATAAACGTTTAATTATTAAAAACCATAAAGCAACCAGCTCTCCTCGCGCGCCAGTGTGTACTCGTCACGCCTTGGAGCCGCCCGTACCTGAAACCACAGCTTATTGGGAAAGGGTAAGCACGAAGCTTAGTGAATTCAACACCATAAGTAACACAGTTATTTCCACACCACCATAAACAGATAATTGCACATAAACAACATACAAGTCTACGAACAAATCATAAACGTGCATATCCACACCCGCCCACCTAAGAGGCACAAGTCGGTCCCACCGACCACATGATAAAACCTCCGGCCCCGCCGGATCCCCGGTCCCACCGAGTCTCTACGCCACCCGCGTATAAAATCCCCGGCCCCGCCGGATCCTCGGTCCCACCGAGTTAACGTGACAACATAGTATCAACTAGACACCTCACTATCTAGTTCCACAACACAATCACATAAAGCTACCACACACGTACTACAGCAATGATAAAACAACCGTTATTAGATATAGTGAGAGAACTCACCTCGAATGCGCGCCTAGCTCAACAATACAAATTCAAGCTTCCCAATTACGGTCACTTCCCAGCACCTAAACGCACGTTAAAACGTATCAATACGAGACCCGGACCCTACGACACGACACCCGCTTAAACCGTCACTAAAACTACTTCCCGGTCTCGCCAAACAGGTCTGTTCGGGACCTGTTTCGACCTCCTTAAACCCAGTAAATCCTCAATATTATTACATGGTCAGAAAGTACTATGAGTTAGGGTTCCAAGGACATATTATACGCCTCCTAACGATTTTTCTACCATTTATTATGGATTTTACAAAAACAGTTCCCCGAACAGCGAAAATCAGCACCTTTCAGTATAAAATGACATTTTGACCAATGCTACGTCCCGAACTGGGCTTCGCACAAAACACAGAAAAGTTTATAGACTCAAAAAGGGAACTTTTGGCGCTGATCTCACCCAGATACGAGTTATGAGAAAAAAGTTATGGCTTTCACAAGGCAATGGCAGATTCCAGAATTTTTCACATGAAATGACGAATCACTGAACTTACGACCACTTTTTCATCTAGCTAGAGGCCGAATCAGTTTTCTGCTAAAACACGGAAAACGTGCCCGACCCCGAGCTTGAACCGTGGGCACCCGTTTCGGATCAATCGGAGTTACGACGGAAAAGTTATGGCCGACGCAAAACAGTGGCCGAAACGATTATTCCACAAAAATGACGATTATAAAAATGGTTTGAGGTTTAACGGTTCGGGTTGCAACTAGGGCTGGACAACCCACGCACCACCCACTGCCACCTCCGGCAGTGGTGGTCGGCGGCGGCGGCAGCCACCGCCGGTGGTGGTTTCACGGCGACACGAAAGAAACAAACAAGGGGGAAAACACTTACCTACGACGAAGAAACGATCACTCGCGTCCTCTCTCTCGCTCCTCGCTGCTCTCTCTCTTCGCTGCTCCTCTCTCTCTCTTCGCTGAAACTCTCTCTCTCTCTCTCGCTGCACCTCTCTCTCTCTCGCCGGCATAGATACCGGCGCCGGTGATGTGGGATGTGCGGCGGACAGCAGAAAGGGGGGGGGGGGGGAGGGGGAAATAGGGTTTTCTTGTGTTTCTTGCGTGGAGAAGAAGTGAAGGAGAAAGGAAAGGGGTCGGTTCCCCTTATGGGCCGATCCCTTGCAAATTTTCCACAAAAATGACACTTTTAGTCCCTCCTATTCCAAAGCCTTGCCAAAAGAGTTAATGTTTACCCATCTTTATCATTTTTGGCCATTCTCGTTAATCCCGCTAGCAAAGTTCGATTAAAGAAGAATATTAAAATAATTAAATAAGCAAAATAAATCCATACCGGGACACGGGCTTTACAACTCTCCCCCACTTGGATTAGACTTCGTCCTCGAAGTCTCTGCCTACGGATAGCTCCGGGTAGTTCTCCCTCATCTCAACCTCAGGTTCCCAAGTCCACTTGAAACCCCTTCTAAAACTTTTCGAATACTTTTCTAACTAACGTACTCCTTCAAGGACACTGAAATTACGATCAGAAGAACACTCCAACAACTGGAATCATTCCTAGCCAAGCGACTTCGGTTGTTCCCCAACCTTAGACATTCCATGTATCCCGAGTCAAATTTCAAACTCTAACCATTCTAAAGCTGCTCACAGTATACCCTACAGGATACTCGACTACGATCATTCCTACCCTTAACTGTCGATTAACTTCCACGAATTCTAATAGACTCCAAAGATTTTCAATAAATTATATTAACAAACATCGACCCCCTGCCGAACATCGGTCCAACCGATTACAATAACAAACATCGGCCACCCGCCGAACATCGGTCCAACCGATTACAATAACAAACATAAGCGTGGTATTATCCTAGACATTAACACAAATAGATATCCCCTACAATCAAGTCAACTAACACACCCGTAGGTCATTCCCTTAACCGATACTACCCGACCTACATTACCAACACGCGTGGAATACCCAACCTCCCACCGTCGACGTATCCCCCACACTCGCTCTACAAAGCTAATTTATCTGAACCGAGGATACACCCTGACGCCTACCTCTCAGGTAACGCCTCAGGGCCCCTCACATCGGAATTACCCTCTCAGGTAAGTGCCCACAACTATATCCTCCTAGCACCTACTAGAAAGCCTAGGCTATAACACCTGAACACCGGGGCCTCACCCCGAGATACCCATCCGACCACTACCAGCGACTGACTAACGTGCCTAAGGATCCAAAGCAAAACAGCCTACCCACAAGTGCCTATCCCGGATTGTCTCCTTCACCCAAACGTGTAAATACTCGACGTGCAATGAATGCCAAACGGTGCGACAAAACAATTCATCAACAAGACTCCACCTCGAGTCATTAAAACCGGGCAATTAGCCCATGACTAACTCCAAGTCAAAACCGAGCAAAATGCTCCACGCTTGCTAGACCCATAAGTCGGTCAAAAACGCGTTTAAATAAAGTCTAAGCAAGCAATACTCTAAAATCAACATTAGTCCCAAACTCAACACGAGTTAAACAAAAGAGTTTCCCAAAAGGACTCACACCCTTAAAATTCTCAAAACGACACATAACACTTATAAGCGTACTTCCCAAATGGTTTACAAAATCATTTACAAAATATTTTCAACGTCAAGATTTTTTTTTTCATTTCAAAAAGACCGTAAGCAATAAAACTACTATTACCAGGTCGGTAGTTACGCAAAAATGGACACGCTCGTCCCACATATGAAAATCACGTAAAAAAAATCATTTCATTGCAGCTTAGTTTACCCACAAAACGTAAAGCGAAATAAATAATCCCTTTGAAAATGAACCGTCACGGTTCTAGTATGAATTGACTCATGACACGTACTCAAAGTAACCGCTCGACCTTACACCGGGTGCGACAAAAGTGTGTACATAATTTCAAAATCAGTTCCACGACACTTGACCCCAAAATTTCTCTTTTTAAACATAAAATGTCGTGGCACAGGGTTCACCAACAAATCTTACGCGCGTCGGCTAGTCATACAAAACGATGAAACGGTTTACAAATATATTTTTGGTAAAACACAACTGTCTCGTGTAAGTTTCAAACTTAAAAATAAAAAAAAACCAATCTGTTTTCATCATTTGAAAATATCGACTAAAACCTCATAGAATCTCAAAAGGTGGGGTTCTTTAAATTGATTTCCAAGATTTCCCCAAATGGTCACATAAACAAATAAAATATGCACCTCGTGAAATTAAACCCACACGACTCAACACGCCGTAAAACAAAACTTATTTTAATCAAATCGCTCAAATAGCCTTATACAGACATCGTAGGATGTAACTTTCCGTCTCAACTCTAACATATGTGGAGGAGTTCCAATGTTAAAGTCACAAGCCGTAGTCACTTGCCCAACATTTTAAATACCACAAAACACGGATATCATCTTATCCGAAAGAACCGTTGGAAAAATAACGAAATGAGACAAATTCTAACAAAGTTTGCACTCCCGTGATAAAACGATTTCATACACTTTCAAAACCATATTTCAAAATCTTGTGTGTGTGCTGAACATTTCCCAAAATTTCAAAACACCATCCATAAAATGATTTGAAACACAAGAATTTGTTAATACAATCTATTTCAAAATCAAACCTTGTGCATGACTCAGTCGACATTCTACGCCTCGACTCCTACTCCTCCAAATCTCTCCGATCCACTAACGTCATCCGGACATTTAAACCTCTTAGGCAAGTTGGGAAATTACGTCAAATAATCCCTTCGATTTTTCCTCAAATCAAAGTCGGCTCCATAAGCCTATGATTCTAGCACAATCATCCATCTTGGCCCGGAACAAACATTATTCTCATCGCCACTCCAAGTGATTAATATTATAATCGTCCTTTTATTCCAATTACTACTAATTTATAACCTTCGACACTACCCCAACGGTCATCCCATCAAAGCAAATCAAGTACACACATGTACTAGTAGGTTTACTATAGTCGTTCCTCCTTGTGATGGCTATTCTGGGTGGATATTACAACGAGTTATTAGCACATAATAACTCACCCTACCACGCTCACGCTCGACTCCTTGGATTCCTCGCGACTTTCCCCGACTCGAACATTGATCCTGTGCTTCCGGTAGTAGGAGCTCTACTACTACCATCTACACCTATCACTGTCCGCTCCGAGTCCCATCCCGAGTATCCAAGTAGTTGCTCGCTCAAACAAAAACCATACACGTATGACCATACTGACGCATATACATACTCTTCCTAGCTCCTTAGGAATAAACATAATACTCCACTACCCTTGCTAGGGCGGAAACCCCACTAACTCTGACGAGTCGTCTCGTGAACGCACAGTCGTATACAGTGGAAACCAGATAGACATTCGAATATAAGATTCTATCCTACAACGGTTGGACTCAAACAAGAGCTGCGCAATAGAACTAAATCCAACATTCTAGGGCTATTTGGTTCCTACCGCATACAACCTATAGTGCATTCGCTTAACAACCTATCAAAGTTAGCATAAGTTCCTAATAGCAAGTAACAACCATACAATACAGTGTATTAAGCACCAAGCAATCTAGCATACATACTCCTATGTTCTAGAAAGCAACTTTGCATACGTACTCATATGTAAACGCTATTCCCAGCTCACTAGGAATTTCATCTCATCCCACTACCCTTGCTACCACGGAATCCCCATCAGCCATAACGAGTTGCTTCGCGAATACCCAGTCGCATGCAGCGTGAATCAAATAGACATTCGAATACAAGATTCTATCCTAGAACGGTTGGAATCAAACAAGAGCTGCGCAATAGAACTAAATCAAATATTCTAAGGCTATATGATTCTTACTGCATACAACCTATAGGGCCTCCACTTAACAACCTACTATGACTAGCATTGATTCATACCAGCAAGCAATTATCATACAGAACAGTGTCAACAACAGGCAATCTAGCATGCATACTCTATGATCTAGAAAGCAATAAATACACCAAGTACCGTACCTTTCCCCTTTGGCTCCGACTGACTGTACACACTGCGCCATCGATCACCGTTTCTCCAACGGGGTTTTCCCCTCTTTTTATTTCCCACAAAACTTTAAAGAAAATTTTATAGCCGCAAACTTGAGATCAAACACACCGAAATGCGTTTGATTCACTCAAGCCGTGCTCTGATACCAAGTTGTAACGTCCCAAAAATTACAAGCAAATTTAAAATTTTAAATAAACATTTCATTTATAACAACTCATTAAATGATCCCAACGTTTCGTTTGCAAACTCATAATTAATACCTTCATAATAAAAACCAGCGGAATAAACGTTTAATTATTAAAAACCATAAAGCAACCAGCTCTCCTCGCGCGCCAGTGTGTACTCGTCACGCCTTGGAGCCGCCCGTACCTGAAACCACAGCTTATTGGGAAAGGGTAAGCACGAAGCTTAGTGAATTCAACACCATAAGTAACACAGTTATTTCCACACCACCATAAACAGATAATTGCACATAAACAACATACAAGTCTACGAACAAATCATAAACGTGCATATCCACACCCGCCCACCTAAGAGGCACAAGTCGGTCCCACCGACCACATGATAAAACCTCCGGCCCCGCCGGATCCCCGGTCCCACCGAGTCTCTACGCCACCCGCGTATAAAATCCCCGGCCCCGCCGGATCCTCGGTCCCACCGAGTTAACGTGACAACATAGTATCAACTAGACACCTCACTATCTAGTTCCACAACACAATCACATAAAGCTACCACACACGTACTACAGCAATGATAAAACAACCGTTATTAGATATAGTGAGAGAACTCACCTCGAATGCGCGCCTAGCTCAACAATACAAATTCAAGCTTCCCAATTACGGTCACTTCCCAGCACCTAAACGCACGTTAAAACGTATCAATACGAGACCCGGACCCTACGACACGACACCCGCTTAAACCGTCACTAAAACTACTTCCCGGTCTCGCCAAACAGGTCTGTTCGGGACCTGTTTCGACCTCCTTAAACCCAGTAAATCCTCAATATTATTATATGGTCAGAAAGTACTATGAGTTAGGGTTCCAAGGACATATTATACGCCTCCTAACGATTTTTCTACCATTTATTATGGATTTTACAAAAACAGTTCCCCGAACAGCGAAAATCAGCACCTTTCAGTATAAAATGACATTTTGACCAATGCTACGTCCCGAACTGGGCTTCGCACAAAACACAGAAAAGTTTATAGACTCAAAAAGGGAACTTTTGGCGCTGATCTCACCCAGATACGAGTTATGAGAAAAAAGTTATGGCTTTCACAAGGCAATGGCAGATTCCAGAATTTTTCACATGAAATGACGAATCACTGAACTTACGACCACTTTTTCATCTAGCTAGAGGCCGAATCAGTTTTCTGCTAAAACACGGAAAACGTGCCCGACCCCGAGCTTGAACCGTGGGCACCCGTTTCGGATCAATCGGAGTTACGACGGAAAAGTTATGGCCGACGCAAAACAGTGGCCGAAACGATTATTCCACAAAAATGACGATTATAAAAACGGTTTGAGGTTTAACGGTTCGGGTTGCAACTAGGGCTGGACAACCCACGCACCACCCACTGCCACCTCCGGCAGTGGTGGTCGGCGGCGGCAGCCACCGCCGGTGGTGGTTTCACGGCGACACGAAAGAAACAAACAAGGGGGAAAACACTTACCTACGACGAAGAAACGATCACTCGCGTCCTCTCTCTCGCTCCTCGCTGCTCTCTCTCTTCGCTGCTCCTCTCTCTCTCTTCGCTGAAACTCTCTCTCTCTCTCGCTGCACCTCTCTCTCTCTCGCCGGCATAGATACCGGCGCCGGTGATGTGGGATGTGCGGCGGACAGCAGAAAGGGGGGGGAGGGGGAAATAGGGTTTTCTTGTGTTTCTTGCGTGGAGAAGAAGTGAAGGAGAAAGGAAAGGGGTCGGTTCCCCTTATGGGCCGATCCCTTGCAAATTTTCCACAAAAATGACACTTTTAGTCCCTCCTATTCCAAAGCCTTGCCAAAAGAGTTAATGTTTACCCATCTTTATCATTTTTGGCCATTCTCGTTAATCCCGCTAGCAAAGTTCGATTAAAGAAGAATATTAAAATAATTAAATAAGCAAAATAAATCCATACCGGGACACGGGCTTTACAATTCTGGAAGTTGTATTCCCGGAGGGGTATATTCCGAAAGTTGTATTCCCGGAGGGGTATATTCCGAAAGTTGTATTCCTGGAGGAGAATATTCAGATGTTATATAACTCCGGAGGGGATATTCGGATAGTGTAGTTTCGGGTAAAATTTTAATTAAATGAGACGATATGTGATTGAGTTATTATGCACGTATGCTAAGAAGTGTAATGAATCTAGAGGCATTAGTATTATTTGATAACGTAGAATAGGCAAGGTATAATTGCTATTCTCATTTGTATTTAAAAATGATTGAATAGGCAAAGTAGAATTGCTATTCATGTTGAAATGATTGAATAGGCAAAGTAGAATTGATATTCATATTGTAACAATGGAATAGACAAAGTATAATTTCTACTCATACTGTGACATGGAGACGTGAAATAGGCAAGGTATAATTGCTATTTCCACTTTCTATTGGTAGACTAGAAATAGACAAGATATAATTGCTATTTCTGCTTCCTTTTCAAGAAAAAGGTTTGGCGCTTTATTGTAAGTTCTTGGTCATGAGATATAAACTAGAATCTGTGGTGATTCGTAGTGGCGCTCTCAAATATGATACTATGACATAGTTAGTTTTGTCATGTTTATGGAATCAGGTATGATTCCCGTCATCACTAGGCGTAAGCCTAATCTTTTCAAATTAAATT